>MU130761.1:8967-44741 GCA_015039435.1 Imleria badia | reverse complement strand
TAGAGTAACATCTAAGTCCGTGCTAAATATTGCTAACGCCGTGGTGTCACAAAAGGGTGTGGAATGAGTATGTACGTTATTTTTGTACAGTCCAGATAGGCTCGCAACCCAGTACAATCCCGTAACGCATCATTTGACAGCATGCAAGGCACTGATCGGCTCACCCTTCTCGCAGCTTCTGTCGTAAATACATAATATACTGCATATTGATTCCCCCCTACGACCCAGCCGCAATAGGATTCGTTTGGAATGCGAGGTACTTCTGGAGTGATATGATGCTATCTGACACCGTAGCTCTGGTGGAACGGATCGTTGACGGGCCCATCTTGTCGCCAACTCATCAACATTTGGATGTCGTCACTGAACACCATTGTCTGCATACTCAGTGTTTTTCCCCTCATCTTGACACAGCTCTTGAGCATAAATTGTGGTGAGTCCAGAATCCAGATCCACCTTTACGTACCTTAGCTCCGAATGTCGACATGCTTACAGGTCTGGAGCAGCCCGTCTATGCCGTCCATGAGGTCAAACCGTCGATAGCCGCCACGGTTTGACCTCATAGACGGGCTGATCACCGGTCTAATTACAACGTAGCTTGGCCGTTAATGCTCGGCTATTCGCTTCTTACCTTCGTGGGTCGGACTCATGAAAATTGAGCAGCCATATAAAGTCTGGCACTGCGGGCTTGCACAATCATCGAGTTGACATTGCCTCCTCCTACCATTCGATGAGTCTGGTAAAGAATCCCTCGACGCTGTTCAAGTTCTTGTTCCTTGACACATTTTCTTCCAGATACAGGACATCCGGAGCACCATCGCACCCTTCTTTGTGCGGTTTAACATTCCATACGAAGTGGTGCCATTCGACGACGTCCTTTACCAAGAATGCGTGGACGAAGCCATACGACGCGGATACTTGATGGACGGTACGCCGTCCGTGCGGACGTACCTGCCTGGCGGCGTCGCCTACACAACAGCAGCGTGTGCACATCTACCTCATCGTCCTACTCAGATCTGGATTTCGCTCTATACCGCATGTATTGCATACGTTGACGATGCAATGGAGGACTTCCCTCTGGAGAGAACCAAAATCTATCGGTTCAACGAACGGTTCGGCCGGGGCCAAGCACACATCAATGGCATCCTGGATGCACTCGCGGACCTCTTGCACCAAGTCCCTTACTTAGGCTTTCAGCCCGTGTCGTCCAATCTCATTGTCACGTCGACCTTGGACTTTGTAACTGCCAATATATTGGAGCACGAAACCAAGACTATGCAGGTATTACCACAGACGTCTATGAAATTCCATTGTTAACGACGGTGGGTAGATCTCCAGCCTTGCCCAACAATATGCTACTTACCATCGGACGATGGCTGCTGCCCCCGAAGCTTTTCTGTTCGCGGCATTTCCCTGCGGGATCCCTGTGAAAGACTACATCCAAGCTATGCCAGAAATGATGCTCTTCTTTAATAACACAAAGTGCGTACCTCACGTTGCAACTGCAAATTGGAACTTTGCCCAACATCGTTTTTTAGCGATGTACTGTCCTTTTACAAGGAAGAGCTGGCTGGTGAAACGACCAATCGGATTTCTATACTTGCAGCATGTAACAAGTCGTCAAAGTTGGACGCGTTGGACGCGCTGGTGAAGACAACCTCTGATGGCTTCGAGAGCGCCGTCGAAATATTGAGCGCATGCCCGGAGGCCCGCGAGACTTTCAAGAAGTTTGCAGCTGGTTTAATTCGCTTTCACATTTCCGTGGGGAGGTATCGCTTGGCAGAACTGGAGCTGCAGTAGCCTGAGTGTATAGCTTCCATTCAGCAGTCACGGTCTACCAGTGATTGTAAACAAAGACGATTTTGCAAGTCTGCCTGACGACCCGAGCTAAACCACTTTGCGCAATATATACGTGTAATAATGGAAGGATTCTGCGAGTTCTTAGTGCCGGAAGAATGCGGACCAGTAACCAACCTTCGGCGAAAGCGAGGGATGTAGAGAAAGGTACGAGAGGGTCGGAGGACCGTTCGATGACGACCGCCGAATACTATAAAAGGGTGAGAATGGAGACGAGTATTCTTTGACTGGTGACCGACTCCGAGTCGGACATCGTGGCAAGTGCTTGTTTGCCTACGTCTTCCAATGATTTTGACAGCGGCGCTTCCTGTGGGTCATCTAGGAGGATTTACCGCTGTATTCCCTCGGGATGGACTCGGAAAAGGCACGAATTTCTTTGGGACATTACTAGTGATATTGGCGTAATACGTCAAGTGCGACTCTGTGGAGGCGGTGAGAATGCGTAAAAGAACATGGTCGACAGCAAGCAGTATACTTGGCAGCTGCCGGTGGGCTGCTAGTGAGCGATGGGAAGTGCCTGAGTCCTGTAGGTCAACCATTCCGAGCCTACATTATGACATATCGGTCAGTCTCAATTTCCCATTCGTTCAAGTTCGTTCGTTTAGAATAGACCGTGCAAATGGCCTTGCGATCGAGCGAGGTGACAGGCGAATTTAAAAGTGATGGAATCCGAGTCACAAGATCCTCACATAGTACATAGCTAAGCAAAACGTTCCTTTGTCCCATTCAACCATGTCGTTTCGCAAGATCGACGTCGACGCGTACGACGAAGACGTCCTCCAAGAAACAGAGCTCTACGACCCCGATCCACGCGATCCCGCCCAGGTCCTCGGCGATACCAAGCAGAAACAGCTCGCTGTGCGCAGTGCCTTGAACAAGTGCGTCTCTACTCGTCGTTGCTCTCTTGTGTGGTCACCGACCGACGTGGTTCTCGTAGGGGCGATATCACGGGCGCTCTCAACGTCGCGCTGGATGGCCCACCGTATGGTCCCAACGTCGAAGAGGCCAAGGTCCGTTTGTCCTCCTTCCTCTCCATCTCCAATCCAATGACCCGATATTCACCCTCCCCGCTGCGAAACAGAACCTTGCGCTCCAAACCGTCGTCTCCGTGCTCAACAGCACCAAATCGACAGACGTCCCCACCGTCCTCCGATCGCTCTCCCAGGACGAACAAGACACACTGATGAAGTACATCTACAAGGGGATGGGTATGCCCGGGTGGGGGGACGTCAGCGGGAGCGTGTTGCTCGGGTGGCACGAAAAGGTGCGCTTTCCGTCCTTCGTTTTTGGTGTGTTGCGTGCTGAGTTGAGTGGGGTAGTTGACAGAGATCGCCGGGACGGGGTGTATCGTGCGCGTCATGACCGATCGCAAGACTGTATAACCATTCATACTTACATTGTATCCTACCCTCACTCGAATTCTTCGGACCAGTCACGAGAGGACCGAGAACGATTATATTCTATTCTATATGCGCCAACAGATGACATAGTCCATCTATCGGGAAAAAAGAGGGGGGCATATTCGAAACATACTTTCTAATGATCCATCATATCCCCATTAAAAGTCCCTCTCGCCTTCGCCTCCACGCTCGCGTGTGGTCATACTAGTCGTGGCGAGATCGCGCTCCGCCAACAAGTCGCTCTTATCGGCAGATATCGCTCGGCACAGAAAAGCCTCCCAGGTCAAGGTGCCAGATACGGAAGAGATGAACGACGACTTGAGGAATTGAGCCTCGCAAAGGGTGCTCCACGCCGAACGAGGCTGCTCAGGGCTCGCAGACGTCGCTCGTCGAGAAGTTGGAACTCGACGTCAAAGACAGACTGGAGCTAATCGATGAGACGACGCGCTGCGAGTCGTCATGGGACTCGGCTGTGCGCTCGGTCCCAAGCGATCTAAGCGGACTGATGCTCGTGCCAGTTTCAGTATGAAGTGGTGCCATTCGATGACCTCCTTTACCAAGAATGCGTGGACGAAGCCATACGACGCGGATACTTGATGGACGGCACGACGTCCGTGCGGACGTACCTGCGTGAAGGCGTCACCTACACAGCGACAGTGTGTGCACATCTACCCCGTCGTCCTGCTCAGATTTGGGCTGCGCTCTATGTCGCATGTATTTTATTCGTCGACGATGTAATGACGCGCTTCCCCCTGGAAAGGCCCAATATCTATCGGTTCAACGAACGGTTCGGCCGGGGCCAAGCACACATCAATGGTGTCCTGGACGCACTCACGGACCTCTTGCACCAAGTGCCTCAGTTGTTTCAGCCCGCGTCATCCAATCTCATCGTCACGTCGACTTTGGACTTTGTCACTGCTAATCTATTGGAGCACGAAACCAAGAGTATGCAGGTAGTACCATCCACGAAATTCTGGGTAGATCTCTAGCATGGCCCAACAGTATGCTACATACCAGCGGATGATGGCGGCTGCTCCCGAAGCCTTTGTGTTCATGGCATTTCCCTACGAGATCGCCGTGAAAGACTACATCCAAGCGTTGCTAGACATGATGCTCTTTTTTAACAACACAAAGTGCGTACCTCACGTTGCAACTGCAAATTGGAACTCTGCCCATACCGTCTTTAGCGATATACTGTCCTTCTACAAGGAAGAGTTGGCAGGTGAAACGACCAATCATGTATCTATAATGGCAGCGTGCAACAAGTCGTCAAAGTTGGATGCGTTAGACGCGCTGGCGAAGACCACCGCTGATAGCTTCGACAACGCCGTCGACATATTGGACGGATCTCCTGAGGCCTGCGAGACTTTCAAGAAATTTGCAACTGGTTTGATTCGCTTTCATACTTCTGTGGGGAGGTATCGGTTGGCCGAATTGGAGCTGCAGTAACCAGAGTGTGTGAGATCCATAGCTTCCATTCAGAGTAATTGTAAATAAAGGCGATTTTGCAAGTCTGTAACGACCCGAGTTAAGCCACTTTGCGCAATACATACATATAATAATGGAATGATTCTCCGAGTTCTTTTATCTCTAGTCTAGTGCCGGAAGAATGCGGGCCAGTAAGAAACCTTCGGCGAAAGTGAGGTTGACCGAACGTGATGTAGAGAAAGGTACCAGAGGGTCGGAGGACCCTGCGAAGGAATGAGGTGAACCGTCTATCGATGGAGAATATTAGGAAAATGACCTGAGCACTTCGGATACTTCTGCTGTACAGTCCTTGATGGTATCTTCCGGAGGATCCTGTACGCTCTGCCAGTGAGTCCGGCGATCGAAATATCGGTTATGCACAGACCCAAACAGAGGTAGACGATGTCATCATCGCATCCATGGTTCCTTTGCAGGGTATGTTTACACCGAAATAGAGGAAAATCCATGTAAAAGTACACTACCTTTATCAATTGCGATGTCGAAAGAAGCATTTTCAAACGATAGAGCACGGACATCCATCTCGTGCCCTGCAACAAAGGTCCTGGGTATAGCATACTGCAGATCAATAGCAGCACCCACATTCCATATCTGGGCGCAATTCTCCATGACGCGCTCGCATCTGTTCGATGACGACCGCTGAATACTGCGAAAGGGTGAGAACGGAGACGATTCACTGATGCCAAAGTGACGGACATCAATGTTGACGATGTTTCTGTAGCCATACTCCCACATCTAGCAAGGCATGCGTCAACGCCGCGAACTTGCAAGTGCTCGTTTGCCTACGTCTTCCGAGAACTTTGAGTTTCCGCATCCAAGCATCAATATCCTGGCCGTCTTGTCAGGTATCAAGAGACGGATATGGGTGGCAAGATCGGCATAAGATTTGAACCAGTCAAAAGAGGTATCTGGAGCTTCTCTATCGCTCTCGGTCAGATGAGCTATTAGAATTATTAGGAGGAGACTCACTGGGAGTATCTCGAATCCCTACTCGGTCGGATGAACTGGCGATACTGCTAGCAGTCGAGCAGAGCTCTGTGTCGGCTCACCAGTACTCTTTAGTGCCATATTCCTTGTTATTCTGCGGAAGCGGCATGATGGTGGTGACTAATTGAGATCACACGCCGAGTTGCCTTCTCCCAACGACGTTCACAAGCCTCTCTTTCCCTCTGTCACAAACTCGTATCTGTAAGCCTACTTGAGTATCCAGTATAATGGCAAGCTCATTCGAACTCGCCCTATAATGCTCTAGCACTGACATGCCAGTCCCGCAGTCTGCCGTCCCAGCTTACGCGGTGGGCGCTTTGTGCATCACCGGCGGCTTCACGGGCTATCTTAGGACACGTTCTCTCCCCTCCCTCATAGCTGGCATTGGGTAGGTTCATACCCTCACGTGAACTTCACATTGGCGATTCACCACATGGTATCGTGTCCAGTGTCGGTGTGCTCTATATATGGAGTGCAGAGCAAATCAAGAGGGGTGCGCCGAATGGAATCGAAGGCGCTCTCGGTAAGGCTCTCTACCACTGCCAAGGCTAGATGGTTTACCCCGGCTTTGTCGAACAGGTGCCTCTGCCCTTTTGTTGATGTCATCACTCCCCCGTGTCACCAAGGGACCTGTCCCCATCGTTCTAGCTCTGACCAGTGCCAGTGCGGGTGCCTACTATGGAAAAACTCTGTATGACCTGCGAAATCTTGCTTGAACGGTTCGTCGCAAAGGTGATTTCAACACCTTCAAGGCTTCGTCATGCTGTGTTGTATTCTCGTGAATTTGATGTCTCCTATCATTTTGCGTCTCTTAGCCCACTGCTCACTATATGACCTTAAGAATGCCAGTGATTGTGATCATCATCGCGGTCTCTCGCCCAGTGTAAAGTGTACACAAACTCCAATCTGTGTTCATCGTGTGTGCATATGACCGGATAATTTCGGGACCGTGCCAAGACAAACGAGCGGATCACTGCCAAGTAATCGACTCTCAACTAAAACCCCAGCGCCAGTTTGGAAGCCAATCAGGGAACGGGAGGTGTGCGTTCAATGGCAGAGTTACGGAACGAGGACTTGTCCTGCATCGAGTCTACAGCGAGTACCCAGTTAGTCAGACAACGGTATCGGCAACAAGAAACAGACCATTGTTGGATTTGTACTCCATTATTGTAGATGCAGGCAAGTTGAGGACCAAACGTATCGTGTCCCTAAACGATGGTCATGAGACGAGTTGCCGATGGAGACAAGTGATGGTAGTGCACCCACCTGATTTTTTCACGCACTTTCATATCCGCCTCGACGCGATTCCAGAGAGCCACGATATCCTCGCTCTGCCGGACGCTGATTGTGCACCCACAGATCTCTGGCCACTCCTCGCCGTCCTCGTCCTCATTGTCGTTGCTGTCGCCGTCCACCTTGAGGCGACCCTTTCCGCATTCGTCAAACATATCACCCATGACGCCACAGACGAGATCCTCCCATACACGATCTGCGACACCTTTTCTTAGACGGATAATCCATTTCCCACCAGCACGGTTGAGAGGGTCTTCCCATACAGGGCGGCGCACGCCGGCATGGAACAAAAGGTAGTCGGTTGTGGGTATGAGGGAAGATGGCGGAGAAAGGTGAGTGTGCAAGGACCAAAAGGATTCGACCTGGTAGCAAGGATTGAGGGATATGAAAGCAGAGGGAGAGAGGGAGACTGACAGAGGAAAAAGATGCGACTTTTTTGATCCCCTCTTCGTAATTCGTGATCTTATTTCCTGGGGCACGTTGCTGGCGGAACCAGAAAACCCAACTAGAGATGAGGAGAGTAAGCACGGCGATGGGAGATGGATATGAACACGAACATACGTGTTCCGGAGAGGGTGTACGGTGCCTGAAGAGGGAGATGAGCCGGCAGTCTTTGTGACGGCAGGCTCGGGATCGCGGTTTGCTAGAGAGGTGGAAAAATGGCGGCTGGCGGGGAGACGGGGTTTGGACGAGTCCTGGATGGAGGATGGTGTGCTGTTCTGTGGTTGTTGGATTGAACTGAAGCGGGACTGAGACTGGGAGTGGTTCGAGAAATAGCCGGCCATTTGATAAAAAATGAAATACAAGATGATGAGAGTATGGGACAGTTATGTAATCACAGCTACAGGTCTGGGTTGAGATCCAAGTCCAGGTCAAACACCGTCTGCGATTGTGTCCGTACTTCGTGTCGGTACGGGTTCACACCAGGTCGGTCGCGTGTCCCTTGCGTCGGTTTAGGCGACGGTGATCGGGCTGCCAATACGACTCAGGTCGATCAATCAATCCATCACGAGAGCGCTCACGTTTCACGCTGTGACTCTCCCCAAGCCCTCCAAGTGGCTTTTCGACATTCAATCTCCCCCTCCTCATCTTCTCTTCGTTCGGGAACGGCGGGAAGAACAGGGGAACGGGTGCACCGTGCATCGCATTCAGCGGCGCGTTCGGGTCGGGCATGTTCGGCGGGGCAGACGTGAACGCACTGAGCGATTGCGCGTACGCGAGCAGTTCCGGGTAGGGTATCGACGCTACAGATCATGTACCCTCATACATCCAGACCATAAAGACAATGTGCTCACCTTCTTTTGCCTTTCGTATCCCTTCGATCCTCTCTTCGCCCTCCCTAACCACATCTTCCAGTTCCCTCTTCCCCTGCTCGATACGCTCGACGATCGAACGCCATCTCGCTTCAAGCACACCAATCTCTGCGATAAGCTCCTCGATCCGTTTCTGTCGTCTCTGATGAGAGGCTGTTTCAGCCAGCGCGCGCGCGAGTGACGCTTCGACATTAAAGAAAGCAGACGTGGGTGGAGGACCAATGCTAGGCTTGGCATGCGGATGTGAAGAAGACAGGGACTGAAAGAGGTTGTTGGAAAGCGTAGTGACAGACGCCAGGGGTACTGAGAGTGTGTCCGTCATGGACATGTTCTCCTGCGACGAGGCCATTTCTAGAGATTAAAACGAGAACACTTGTCTGTGTTGTTGCGCGGCGTAGTGCTGAATCGATGTGGACGGGAGGACCGGGCCGGGTACTTGGACGTTTAGTAGCGGTGGCAGAAGTCCGAAGGTCCCGGTCAGTGTCCACGACCATCATCCCGCCCTCTTCCAACAGCTGTTCTCTATCCGTATGAATGCGACTTTTGGAAGAACGCATCTAGATTGAATTCACTTCATCATTGGATCATTTAGATCCGTTCTTCAGAATAGGTCCAGCATACCTCACGCGTTGCATCGAATTCGGCGCGCCGTAGCCCGCATCTTTCGCGTGTCTTGTAGACCCATGTCCTGTTGATGCGCACTGCAGTACAATTCCTATCATGCCGATCAGATCTATCAAAGGGCGTTCTGCAAGTACACAACATCCAAATCATGGACCGAATGGCCGATGGCCGGGAGAGCACACGGCGTAATTCAACGCCGGATTCTGAGATGATGTTGGGCCAGCAAGCTCACGCCTTGGCAAGGTAAGTATTTAGGTGTGAGGGTCCAGGAAGCAACCTGAATGGTAGTGCTGTAGATACGACAACTTGTTGCGCCCCGATGCTTGAAGAATAAGAATTGCCAGTCATCGATACACTTTCTAGCCAACGAGGTCGTTCGTCGAACAGCCTCGACCCCGATTCAGCGGACGGCATCTTTGCTAGTTTCTCGAACAGATGACTTGGCCTATCGGAATACATACAAGGTTTCAGTTTCTTCATTGCATCCTCATATTCCTCCGTATACACCGTCTGCTTGTCTCTTCCAAATAAAACCACCTTCCGCATCGTTCGTGCTGGTCCAGCAGGACTTGCCCCGCTCTTCCATGATGTCTTCATCGCTGGGGCCATATCCTAGGTGAAAAATACTTCCAGAGCCACCGTAGTCCATGCTACCACTGTGGAGGTAGGCTTGTTCATTTTACTCGTGACAAGTGTCATGTCGACATTTTACACAGTGTGAACCCCAACAAACTACGCATATCAAAGATGTTGTCTGGTCTTCACGTTTCCGTAACCACGCGTACATCGCTGATACTCCATTCTCCCATCTAGAGCCGAGAGAGCCAGGCGAAGATGGCGTCGTCTTTCTCATTGGTCGCTGCTCATATTCATTTCGGAGGCAGGGAGTGAACCTCGGCTTGCGAAATGCCATCTTTCTCGGAGAAGGAAGCACATCCGTGCTACTGAGACCGACATACTATGTTTCCAAAGCGAACGCGATTCTGCGGGAGTGCGCTACGATGCGAGACGTGCATGCACTCCCAAGTAATCAAGCTTCCGAAAGGCATTCTGTCAGTCCCAGGCGTGAAGTAAGTACATCTCCGAGAGGCTTTGGATATTTGTACTAGTCTACAAATCGAATCGAATAGATGCACTGGTATACCTGCTAGTGTGGGGGTACTAGTAGCTATGCGGGGTAAATCATCATGCACTGTCAGCTACAACCAAAGGTGGTCCCCTTTTCACTCATCGTGCCATTATGACTTGCGTCTTCACTCCCGCCTCCACGATCGCCTTTTCAAACGCCCTCATGTGCTCGTCCACCACCACCCGACCATCCCTCCGTCCAATGCTCTCGGCCTCCCACTTCTCAATCTTCAACCGACTCCTCTCCGCGCCTTCCGTTTCCATCTTCCACTTGGCAAGCTGGTTCTTCGCAGAACGAATCTTGCGTCCTGCATCAGCGGTGGCGGCGCTGTTTACCTGAGACTGCTCAGATATGATCGTGAGCGACGCGAGGAAGGATGCCGTATGGGAGCGCATATGGGTCATCGAAGGGAGGGCGACATTAAGAGTGGATATGGAGGATTGGGGCTGCTGAGATGTCTTGTTCAAAGTTTTCGGAGGTAGTGACGTGGAAGACGGGGGTGTAGATGAACATGCGGGTGCAAAAAAGGGTTTTTGGGGAGAGGAGGGTAACGAAGGAGTATACAGTGAATCCCCTTCTGCGATTTCCTCCTCCTCAGCGACGGAATCGAGTTTGAATGTCTCCCGGGATTGTCGCTCCAGCTCATCTTCAGAGAGTGATACTTCAAGTGGATCAAGATCACCGAGCGCATCCGTGCCTCCTACTTCCATGGCGATGCGCTTCAAGTCGCGGTCATGTGAGATGAGTTCGCGTACTTGTCCCTCGCGTTCATGCACGGCATCGTTGAGTCCACTGATCATGTCAGTTGTAAGGCCCTCGAGGGCAAAGGTGGTATCGATGGTCCGTAGGTGGGCAAGGAATCTATCCGTCGAGGCAAGGTTCTGTGCGAGAACCTCCATGGCATCCTGAGCCAGCGCAGCACGCCGAACCGCGTCCTCATCTTCGTCATCGCTGGCGCCGTCAACATCGCTTTGGTCGCGAGTGCCATCGTCATCTTGACCGTGCAACTCGTCGTCCACGACACTGCCAAGCTCGGCTGCTAGACTGTCCCCTGGAGTGCTTTCACCCAGCTCGTCCGCCAAGCTGGCACCTCCATCGAGGACTGCTCCATGGGCGTCATCTACAGTGGCGTCCCCGTTGCTATGCCTAGCAAGAGGGTCGTCGTCAATGCCTTCGGCACCTTCATCATATTCGATACCGAATTCTTCAGCCAACAGCCTAGACGAGCCACCAGCAGGGTCGGGCATCAACGCGACTGCAAGTTCATGGGCCAAAGAGTGTGCTCCCGAAGGGACGGCGATGCTCTGATCGAGCGTGGATAGAGGGGTGGAATGGGCGAGGGTAGAGTTGGAGGATGCGGAAGGGTGGCGAGACGATTTGCGGGGTGAGTTGGAAGAATGTCTAGTGTGCATTTTGGACTGTGCAGGCGACTGCAGCCGTGTATGGAGTGGTATAAGTTCTGTGGCAGCGGCGAGAGATTATTAGCAGTTCTGAAGAGATCGGCTACGGTCCAGGGTTTGTTGCCACGCTACCCGTTATTTCCGTGTCTATATTCCGCTGTGTGACTGGTAATTATGGTTGTGGTCGGGTGCGTATTTTTCAAGGAATGTCCATCCGACTCTTAGTGTATGTGTTGGTGAAAGACAAGTGGGTTCGTCGTCAACACCGTCACCGAGGCGTGTATTATGTAACGCGTGCTTCGATAACTACACGTAAAGGTACGTCTATCACAAGTCGAACAGCCCTAAAGAAAGGGTATCGTCAATCCTTGCCACCCGGTATGATCCTTGAAATGGTGTCGAGCGCTCATGTTTCGTGCAAATGCCTCTTCGAAAGTCCCGTTGGTTTGGCCATGCGCATCCACCCAAAAGGACCGACGCTTCTCCGCCGCTCTTCTGCTGCCCTCCTCTTCGCGTCTTCAAACTGACCCTCCCAGGCCGCTAGCTGACGCCGGAAACCGAGGTTAGGCGACACTATGCCGCGTTTCGCCTGTACGTGCGCGATGGCTTCCGTGGACCGCATCGGCGTTGTGGCGATCAAGTAGGCACAAACGAGGGTGGCAGATCGGGATATGCCTTGCAGACAATGGACCTGCTTGCCCATATTCGAATCGACACTCAATGCCAAGAGCATATGTCCACTCACGAGGACTTTGTGTTGCTCATCAGCATCCAGCGCGTCTTTGATAAATTTGACGACTTTGTCAAACCATTGAGCAATGTCGGCGTTCATTTCATCGCGAATCGGGACATGCATGACAGTCACATTATCCCCGAAATCCTTGCGCACGTCTGCCTCGACAGCGGACACGATGTGCGTGATGCCGAGCCGTTCTAGGTTGCCCGCTGCTCGAGCTGAATAGAGATCCGAGAGGTACAGCCGAGGGGTAATGGTGGAAACAACGCGGCCGTGAGTGTCATGTGAACTGTTTCTGGGACGCCGAGCTGTCGTCTTCTGGAGGAAGGAGGACTGCCAGCTGGATGCTGGGAAGGAGATCATGGCAATGAGGAAGCCCTCGTTTCATGAGCGGATATATAAGTACCTTGTTGTGCGCGTGCCCGCCCTTGCAATGGTACCTATGAGCACAGCCACCTGTCCATGGCATAACAACTGTCAACAACCCGCTTGGTCATCCCAAGTCTGCTGGACCAACTGTGTTGACCGCATACAGCCATGTCGAAACACCATCCCGGTGAGTACTGTCAATGATTATCGTGCTCCTTATCTCATAAACCCGTACAGATCTCATCATGTGCAGGCGTCAGCCCGGAATCGGTGAGTAACCAACCTCGTGTAAACTGTCCTTTCATACTGATTGTCACCCTGCGCTCAGCTATCGGACGATTGTGTGAAAAATGCGACGGTAAATGGTGAGATTCTTCCCCCATCGTCCCAGTTCTTTCATTAACACCATCACAGCCCGGTCTGCGACTCTTATGTTCGCCCTGAGACCCTCGTTCGTATATGCGATGAGTGTAACTTTGGGACTTATGGCGGTAGATGTATCATCTGCGGTTCTCCAGGTACTGTTTGTTTACTTCATTCTCTAGACTGCGCTTGAATAACCCATTCTATCCAGGTATTTCGGACGCGTATTACTGTGCGGAGTGTACCAGACTCGAGAAGGATCGTGACGGGTGTCCGAAGATCGTGAATCTTGGTGCCAGCAGGACGGACTTGTTCTACGAGAGGAGAAGGCTTGGTTCGTTCTTTCGTTTCGGGTCAGGACCTTCACTGATGGTAAACCAACGGAACAGGATTTAAAAAGAGCTGAGTTTACAGCGCTTCTCGTTTCAAAGCAAAATCCCCGGTACCCTCGATTTCGCACAGGTCCAGAAGAGGCAAATCGATACTATTACACCGGTACTAATGCAACCAGGAACAATGCAACCATGTCATGTTGGGTATATATGCTCTAGTTGACCGTTTCACCGGTACACAGGGAAGGGAATAATAGGTGCAGGATTTTCCAAGTTTGCAAACTGTCTGCTGTAGATGTCAGTATATGTTTTCTTTATGTAGGCACTTGAACATCACCGGAATTGCGGCATATCAATCTGGTGAGAACTCGATTGTCAGCATGCTTCAGTGCAAAGTACTTTGTATTGATCTTACTGGTGCCTTGAAAACGACAAACACGTGTGTTTCATCGTGTGTATCAAGAGCCTCACAGTCTGCACACAAATCCTTTGCGCAGTATGCACATCGGAACCAGGCACCTTGAATGCGGTCCAGACAGCGGTCGCAGAGTGCCGTGGAATGTACAAGGAAGGACAAGTATTCTGTATATAGAAGGTGAGAAAGAGTGTTTTTGAAAAACAACGTTCCCGCGAACCTTTGGGGTCCGCGTGAGGAGCCAGGCCACCCACGGGCCCAGCAGGAACTTTGTATCTACAAAAAGGTGCTCGGATGAATTTGCGCAAGAAAAAATTAAAAGACATACAGCTTAGGCAAGAACCCAGAGGGGGATTGAAGCGAGCGATGAACTGGACGAGGAAGTTTAAAGAACGCGTGCATAGGATCGTGGAGCATGTATGAGCGTTCCTCGCAAGACGCACACTTGTTCGCAAGTTAGCTGGGGATATGTATCATGCGGCGAGACAACGGACCAAGCTGAATGCGTTAGGCAACGAGGGGCATGTTGCACATTGATACCTCGTTCCAAAGATGGTCTGTCAAACGCATCATTTGTGGGCAAATTGTTTGGTGTTTCGGTTTGTGAACGAACCTCGTGGCATCCATCACAGATTATCCGATGGTCTTCTGGTGCATCATCTTGGGCTGCGAGCTGCATGCGAGAACCTACTACAGTCTGCGCGTAGGAAGAATAAACTGAAGAGGGTTTCGAGTGGGCAGCAGTGAGGACATGCGCGGCATCCCGGCCAGTCCAAAGATGGATGGCGCGGCGCGAAGCAGTCTGAACCTCATGAGTTTCGAGTGGGTAAGGAATCTATTGAATATCAGATAAATGTCCTCGAGGAATCAATTAATTATGACGCGTGCAGACCTTTATCATAATATGCGAAGACAAGTGTCCTCC
Organism: Imleria badia; assembly: GCA_015039435.1. Classification (NCBI taxonomy): domain Eukaryota; kingdom Fungi; phylum Basidiomycota; class Agaricomycetes; order Boletales; family Boletaceae; genus Imleria; species Imleria badia. The sequence continues at coordinate 30,116 of MU130761.1, read as the reverse complement.
ATCGGACGAATCTAGGTTCCCTGGAAGTCCTGCTGATTCGCAGTTAGAGCAAATGTCAACAGAGTCACAGATTGCACAATGAAAACGGGCGCCTAGAATGTCTTGAAGGCAACTGCGGCGATAAAAAAATTCAACGAATACCAAAAGAAATTATCAAGATAGCTACATACTGCGCGCACTTAACCCCTGGGTGCTTCATGGCTGCGGAGTAACATGTTAGATAAGAACGCGAAAACGCTGGCTGCGTACATTGTTCTTCGTTGGTGTCTTGCATCGTCAGCATAGTGGGTAGGTATTCGGGTTCACTCTTCGACCTTAGAGGCTTCTCCATCACAAGCAAGAAAGCGTGGGCAGGATGTATGTCATGAACTTGACTGGAAACACAGGACCAATTAGTGACTAGGTGGTCAAGATTCAAAGGTAAAATCTTAAGAACCTATAACAAGCACGACAAAGATTGAATTTCTTGCAAGATGCACACTTGTAACGTTTCCCAGTAATCGCGGTATTGCAAGTTGAACATTTACATGTCAGCATATCTTCCTGTTCTAAAATCAAGTCTCATTATTAACACAACAAACATTCAGAATTGGACGCACCGACGTCATCCCAACCTTGGTGTCCCCATACTTTCTCGAAATACGCATGGCGAAGCTGGCCTTTATGCCGAGGCGCAGAACGTATCCACAACGACATTGCATCCTCAGGTGACGTAGACTCCGGGCCAATACTTCCCACTCGTTCAGTACTAGCACACAGTGCGTGGTAAATTCCCGCGGCTTCTATGCATCCAGAACAAAGTTCGTAGCCGACATTCTCCAACTCAGACAGAGGACCGGCTCCTCGAGAGTTGTACGACGTCAGGCCCGAGGATGGGAGACAAGGAAGAGGCTTGTCGTTGCGATGTTCGTTACGGGTATGTGGAGAGCCACTCCAAATTGTCAAGTCCGTTCCCGAGAAAGATGGAGAAGCAGAAATTTGAGCTGCAAAAGGTGGGTAAGAGTGAACGACATCTTGTCTCCCCTTCCCCTTACTAATATCAGGACTTGATTCGCTCAGCACGAGTGAATTGCAAACTGGGTCCTTTTCCCCACACATCGCGCATACATAGCGAATGGCATCTAGCAATACGCCGCACTCGGAACACGTCGTGAGCGTGCCAGGCGGAGGTACAACAGATGGGAGGAATTGCAGGACATCCGGAGGAATGTCGGGGGGGATCGTGAAGGGAATCTGCTCCGAACTAGATGAAGATGTGGCGGAGCCTTCACCAAGGTCTTCCTCGTGGACCTTCTGCTGCGAAGCAAGCCAACTGAGCTGCATGCTATTTGGCCGCACATGCCCAGACGACGAACTAGTGGAAGGCTCGTTCTCGTCCTTGACACTGAACCCGTCCTCGTATCCTGAATCATGTGTGGAAGTGCTCCCGCCGGTGTAGGAGTAATAATACTTTCCCCGTGGATCCCGTTGCAGCGCAAGGTCGCCATCTATGTTCTCTTGCGAAGGCTGATCCTCCGAGTGTGACATGGATACTGATCGAGAGTCGGATTCCGATGGCTCGGGTGTAGCGCCGAGCATGGCTTTAATGGTGCGTGCGTTCTGATCTCGGAGCCATGCTGCTCCTCTATCTTGCGCCGACAAGGAGAGGACGTGTTCGAAAGGCGAAGCAGTACGGGAGCGATCGCGATCATCTTCCAAATTGCCTGTTGAACCCATTTCTGTCCAGCTGAGCTCTCCATTGCTCTCGTTTCTCCCCTTGTACTCCTCCAAGCTTACCAGGCTCGATGTATCACTCAAGCTGGGACCATCGTAGTCCACAGTTATATGAACTCGTAGAGTAATACGTCGTTTGCTGCCGAAACTCCTGCCCGAGAGAATAGACGCTGCAGAGGAGAGAGGTGGATCATCGGAGCCGGCCTGGAAATATTGGATGGCCTCTGTGAGATCCGATTCCGTTGAAATGTCGGAGACTTCGCCATCGTCATCCTTGTAGGAGACCACGTAGGGCGTAGCATAGAGGGAGAAGCACTGCTCAATCTACAGTGTCAACGATTTCGTGAGCTTGTAGGCATGATAACAGGATATTGTTACATACCTTGCTCTTCAAGAGGTCATAAGAACAATTCTTGGCCGATGCAAAGCTAATGTGCTTGTTCCACCGGTCAAACGTACACTTTACGACAAGTGGTCTGTCCGGACGGACATACATTGAGGGGCAATTAACTGGAGTATTTCGAGGTGCTCCTACTACAGGTAGCACCGCATTGTGATGGCTCCGCAGCCAAATATCACTGCTTCAGCGTGCTTGTGTAAGCGTAAGCCAATTTGCTGACATCACCCCAGCCACCTCCATTGAGACTCCAAACACACTACGAAATGCTCATTATCACGAACAATATTGCGAGAAGGGAAAGAGAATGGATGCGTAAAAAGTTAGTTCAGTGGGACACAATATTACTTAAGACAAGTGGAAGCTGCCAACTCCCTCCTTCATTGCTGTACACAGTTTCTCTCTCATTACTTTCTTCGAACTGTATTCCGGAAGCTTCAGGTAGTTAACGCATGTCATGACGCTTGGCAGATAGTCATCAGCGGTGAGTGGAACCTCATGTGGTTTCCGAACGACGGTGAGTGGTGGATTGAGGCCGCGGAAACCTGTTGGAGTTGAGCAGGCATGTCAACAAGGCTTGCGCCAGCAAGACAAGACAACTAACCTCCGATAGGCAACTTGGGACTTCCAGTGATAAATTGCAAGAAATCACGTCGCGCGGTCACGTCGAATTCAGACATTAGTTCGATCAAGTCGCGAATTGAACGACTTTCCCCGTTGAACCCATGGTCAGCCTTGATGGCTTCATTGAGAGCTGCAATACCTTGTCAACACTGCTCTAGTAGAGACAATATAAAACGCACTTTCAATCCCCCAGTCCTCATCAGAGTTACCAAAGAGCATCACCAGCTCATCCGCAGTGAATGCTTGCAGATCAGAAATTGGGAAGACTTTTGAGAACCCTTCTCTAAAGGCTTTAGCCTGCGGTCGAGCCCCCGTCCCGATGATGGCATCCAAGACTTCGTGGATATATTGTTCCGCATTATCGGAAGTCACAGGAATGTCACGACCACCAGGCTGGTCATTGGAGGTAGGTCAGGAGGAACACTCTCTCGGAATTCAGATCACGCACTCTTAGTTCAATGTCGTAGCCTGGCAATGTGAAATCGAGAGCAAGATCCTCGACGTTGACAATGTCCATTAACGCAACTTTGCGGAAAAGCTGCGTAACGGAGATGACACAAGTGTGGAGTACGTAAGAAATCAGGAACTAACCTTCTCCGCCTGCCCTTTGACGGCCACATAGTTTTGCAATTTGGCGAGAGAATTCGCAAGGTCATTATCAACCAACTAAGACGCAGTGAGCGAGAACCATCAGGTCAACAATCGACCACGTACCCTGAGTGAATCAATGGTCAATGGAACTTCTTCCCCAAGAACAAGCTTGATGAAGATCTTGTTGAGAGAAAGATCGATGATTCTAGAGTCCAACATCGCTTTGGCAACATACTGCCCGATCACTCGCAGAATATGGGTCCGTTTTCTTCAAAAAGCAGGTGAGGAGAATAAATAAGTTAGAACTAGTCACATACTGTCCACCGTCATTCGCGATGTCGTCGGGGCTAATGGGTGCTGGATAAAGTCCAGCAGGATGATGGACATAGATTCCAGGAGAACCCGCATCCGCATCGCGCCAGATCTTCAGGTCTCTACGCGCAAATTCCTTGGAAACGAGCGAGTAAAATTCCAGAGTTGGACCGAGACCAGTGCCAACTTCTTCGAAGTATTCCACCTCCAAGATGGAAGAAGACGACCCATAAAGTTCGAACACCTTCACTGCAGACTCGAGAATGTGCTTGCGCGATATGCGAACTTTCTGGCGCTGAAGTCGACCTAGAAACCCGATTCCATCGTCACGGCGTGAGGTATCCTGTCCTCTGCTCTGTTGACTTTGCCACTTGAGGATAAGGCGTGCATAACCAAATGATGTGGATTGTAGGTAGTTATAGCGGGTGGCGAACGGGAAGAGGAATGGGAAGTTTTGAGGAAGGTCAATCGCCCAGTCGGGTAAACAGGAACTGGACACAACATCAAGTATTTACGTTGATCATCAACATTGAAGAATAACAAACCTTGCAACGATCATTGGCTCTTCTAGTTGCCGGGTGAGCTTGGCTGTCAGCTTGTTGTTGATAAACGCAGACTCTGGTGAGGCATGGCGTTCAAGAGGCCTCGTGGGACGTTCAGCCTCCACCGCATTGAGCTTGTGGAGGACCCGAAGGAGACGTAGTATTTTAGCATGCGGAGCGTCGTCGGGCAGCGAAGAAAGGGTAGGACTGGGTGATCGGAGCCTTGCAACCGCTTCGCTTCGCGCTAAGGCACAACCTATTAGCAAAGTTTGACTGGGACGTCTGGGTGGTGAGAAATCTTACACTCTTGGCTGGGAGGGCCGCTGACTTTCTTAAATTTGACCGTGTATACCCCTTGCCACATAGCACTTGATGGCAACGCGCCCACCTTCTTCCTCATCTCATGCTGATGGATTGCGCCATAAATAGTCAAATCTAGTGGAAGCAAGTGATCGTCCATCCAGAATTCAAGATGCCAATCAGTGGGTTTCGCCTTGAGAGCCGCAGCGTAGGAGGATTTCTGAACGTTTCCTTGCCGGACCGACATTATAGTTGGAACGCCTCCTTTCGAGGAATTCGGGGTTGCTATGCGAGTACCATCCGGCGTTTGTGCTTCAATTCTGCCATCATCTACGACGCACCATGTAAGCACAATGATGATAACAGGTCTCGCGACACACCTTCGGCGACTGACAACGTCACGGTCTTGTCAGCTGCAAGGTCCCCATCCTCATCCTCTTCGAAGACCTATATATATCAGTGTCAGAATAAGTCTCCCCTGCGAAAGTCGAACCTGACCTCCGCGTCGACTTCATCATCCGTGAGTTCAGTAGCGAGACCGCTCTCTGGAACCAATGGTTCTTCTTGCCTTGAGATGCTGTCCAAGGCTGAGGCCGAGCTGGTCGTAGCAGGGGAAACATTGTCAGAAACCGTCGCAAATGAACCTGATGTCCCGTTCTTCACGCTGAGACGTTGGCTACGCCTCCGGCGAACTTCATTCGGTGGCGGAGGGGCATCTGACGATGACGAGGGAGGGAGAACCGCGGGTGCTATCGTGGCTTGATTTGCTTCGTGATCAGGGGGTGCCCGAGAAGCACCTCCTGGACCGAAGCCAGATGCAGCCAATGCTGCGAGCATATTAGACAAGCGCCCACTGGACATTAATCCGGCAACCCGAGGGCGAAGGTAGTCATTAAGCGCCTGGAATGTTGCGATTGCGTGAATCGATACAACCATGTTCTGCAGATTTCGTGGAATATCCGAGTCGTCGTCCGCAACCAAACGAAGTCGCAATTGGCGAGCGAGTAAGGACGGAGAGCTTCGTTTTGAGTCTATGGAAGCCAAGTCAGTGATCAACCATGCACACAACAAAGAAAATTACCGTCACTGCCTTGCGCGATAGTGATCACCTCAAAGTTCTCCATCCTCGTCATGCTTTCTTGCAGCTTCCTGACCAAAACAGCAAGGGGGGGTGGATTCAAAATTCCAATTCTGGATGACCGGGTGAAGGTTTCAAACAAAATCTCTTGACGGCGCTTGATCGGAACTGTGTTTTCTCAGCAAGTATGACTTGAACACTCAAAAATCGACTAACCTGGGCCCTTCTCTGTGGAAAAGCGAAGAAGACCCTCGACAGCACCACTTCGCAGCAATTCGAAGCTGGAGACCGATTTCTCTGAGGCGAAGTGGTCCGCAAACTCTCTCAATGTGGAGATCATGGTTTGCTCAGATACGTCTGGTGCAGAAAGTTTTTTGACCAAGCGCCGAAGATCATCGAATGAATCATCACCGTTACCACAGCCATCGTCTTGGCCAAGTGAGTACTTGAATCGTATAACACGAGCGCGCAGAGTGATCGCATCGTCCGGTTCCAGAGAGAATACATGATGTTTTTTGTGTCCCGATATTGCAGACGAAGCGTAGATAGCCACATCTCCCGTAACAGAGAGGTCTGGCGCATCCTTATCCTTCGACTTTGTGGTAGAGAGTGTTTTCGAAGCAGAAACTTCGATTTCATGGAAAACACCCTCCCTTCGTAAGGCTGGCCTATATTCAGAAGGAAGCTTTTGCAAAAGAAGGTCGACAAGCTGGAGAGCTCCGATGATCAGTGATGGGTGATCTTTCGACGAGAGGATTGACGACGCGAAGCTGGCAACTGGGACCAACTGTGGAAGTAGTCAGAATGGATAGCCAGCGGTGAATGAAAGTGCTGACGTGTAAAGCAGTCCCGAGTTCGACCCCTTCTAAAAAGCCCACAGCCTTTAACAGACCCGTGAGCGTCTTGACACGAATCGGTGTGATTACGCTCGCGGCATACACATCAATGAGAATGGGAATCATCAACTGCATAAAACGTCCAACAACCTCGGGCTTCGAGCGCAATAATTCTGTTCTGTCAGAGAGAGGTTCTGCGCCGGAAATAGGAGGCATTGCCTCATCAGTATCCTGAGCCTGAGCATCTGATTCTTGAGTGGAATCATGATGGCCGATAAGGTTCTGGGGCGTATCAGGTGCCACGACTGAATCAGCGAAGAGATGAGGAGCGGCATTAGCAGCCTGGCGGGCAACAGCGCGATCGGCTTTGGCCCTGGCCTTGACCATCCTAGCTAAAGCTTTGTCCGTGTAGCCTTTGTGGTCAAAAACGCCATCTAGGAGCAGGTCAGCTCTTCCTTCCGTAGAGATATGGAAGCTACCTACCTTTTGGAAGCGGAGGCATGAGTTCAGATACTAGGCTGAGTGCCTCTTCTACCTGCTCCTTGGAGCGGTGTGCCAAGTTCTCCATTACCGTCATGTGTGTAACATCACCCCCAAGGCCCTGGCCGCCCTCGAGCATTTCAGCAGACGCAGAAGGGAGCACACCGGTAAGGATCTGGTAAAGTGTGTCCACGATGTCTGCTTGCAACAGAGCGATGGTGATCCGGGGACTAGCCCGAGCTGCAGTCGCCAGCGCCTTTAGAAGTAAGGTATACGTGTTTGCCGCAATCAGGGGCGATCCTCCAGAGGGCATGAGGAGAAGATTTATGGCACGAATCGCTGTTTCGTCCAAAAGGTTCTCGAGGTTCTCCGTGGACGCACGATGATAGGAATCGATGATTCGGATGACACAAAGACAAGCAAACTCAACTAGTCTTTGATCAGAGTACCCCAAACAGTTGCGGATTATTGGCCAGACACCAAGAACCATGGGGAAGTGGTCAGAAGAAACATTCCTGCAGCAGTTTGCAGCAGCCTGAAGTGCAGTTCTCTGAACGGCGATGGAGAAAAAGTCAAGGTAATTCAGCAAAGCTGCGAGTCCATTTTCACGAATGATGGAGCTTGGGAACTCCTCTGAGATCTTCTCCAGTGTCTGTCATAGCGCTGTCAGGAAGAACAAAAGGCAAAGGGGAAGCGAACTTACACTGAGAGTTTGTTCGGCTAGATCAATATAAGAAATCTCTATCAGCTTGCTGCAGAGAACAGGGATAGCGCCATGATAAACTACAGTATGCGCCACCCCTGGAAGAGCCTCCATGAGGTTGGCGAGGCATCTACAGGCAAGCATTTGAGCCTCGAGGTTGTCGTCCCCTTGATAGTTTCCCCCAGCGCTTATTGCCAAGGCTGCGGCGAGAGCGGCATCAGAATCGTGATCTTCTTCGTCACCTCCTTCTTCGTCTTCATCCTCGTTTACGCCTCGTCCCCCCAAAATCTTAACGAGCTCGCGCACGAACTCTTCGACTTGGAATGAACCAGCCAAGGTGTCTTCGGTGGATATGGAAAGTAGCTCACTTAGCTCCTGCAGAGTCACGAGACGGGTGGTTGGACTGGCGGTGGATTTGATATTGTTCAGCATGGTCTTGAGGCGCCCCGAAAGGGATACCATGTATGACCCAAGGTGTCGATAGTCACCAAAAATGGCCATCGCAGCAGTCTCGTCCAGGCCACCAAACCCTCGGGGACCCTCTGTTGGAGACCGCTCTTCATCGTCTCCACCATCGTCAACATCACCCTCGATAGGTGGAGGTTCATTGTCACGATCATCTGCGTCGTCATCGTCATCGTCATAGCTATCCCTCCGATCTTCCTGCGAGGGTTCTTCGCACTTGAGCATCTCGGGATCAACCATATCAACGTCCTCGTCATGAATTCTAGAGGTACTAGCGGTGGCGGCAGTCTTGGCTTTAGTAGCCACTTTGCCTTTGTTCGGAGAGGGTCTAAGGGCATAGCCTTGAGGTAGGGTTGAACGAGGGATGATGATACTTACCTAGACTTTTTCGGCATTGGTGCAGAGATCGACGTTGAGGGACCGGCTCGGGATCTCAAAGAATAGGCAGTAGTTCTAGTGCGTTTGGAAGATGATAATGCGGCAGAATTGCCCCCCTCTTCTTCAGAATCAGCTTCAGGCGCAGCGCGCTTCTTCCCTTTCCGGTCCTTAGACGGTTCGTTGATAGTGAGAGATGATGTTGAGGCTGATGGGAAAGTGGTTCTCCTTGCCCTGTAACCGACGAGCGTCAGACACAATAGTGTCGGAAGGTTCACAGGATGACACACCTTTTAGAAGCTCGAGTAGAATCGTCGGTAGAGTCCTTTGCTTTGCCCTTTCCTGGGGCAACTTCACGGGGTCGTTTGTTCTTTGAAGTCGTGGGCTTGGATGCACGGGTGTTTTCCGAGGGTGCACTTGATTGCTCCACTGCGTCGCTATCCTTGTCTCTTGCTTGTTCGCGTTCTTTTTCCTTCAGCCTAGCAGCCTTGACTCTGGCACTAGAGCGTAGCGATCTTGATTCGGAGGCAGTAGTTGGGGTGGAAGTGGATGGAAATTGGATTGATTCTGATTGGGGAAGCTGAGAGGTACTGGAGCTTGTGGCCTCTTGTTGATCGATAGGTTGGAAGTCCATTTAGAGCATACTCCCAGCCATCGATTCAGAGTTAAAGAGAAGTCTAAGACAAGGTCGCGGTCAAGGTGAAAGGAAGAGAAGGGGCTGGAAGAGTGAGCGTGCTAATTGAAGTTGTATTGCTTCGGTCACAACGTAGGCGAAGGCGTGGGAAACACCGTAACGCTAGGCGTAGGCTCTACATTATACCAGCGATTCCCTCAGAATCTCGTCTACACTCTCGACGAATATTTCCACGATCTTCTTAATCTCCTCTGTCGTCGCATTATACGCAGGTCCCAAAATAAGATGATCGCCTCTGGACCCTTCAGTGTTGGCTCCTCCATTCATTCCCATGGCAATGAGGCCGTTCTCGAGGCAGCGTGCTTGAACGAGCATTGCAAACGTCTGCCTCTTGAAATCGAATTTGGCTTCATGTCCCGAGAAATCAAACTCGATGCCCCAAAATGCGCCACGACCGCGAATGTCGAATGTGAATGGCTTGGCTATTGCTCCTTCGGCCAACAGGCCCTGACGAAGGAGCTCCTTCATCAGTTCACCGTTCTGTACGACCTTTGGGAGCAAATTCTCCTCTTGAATAACTCTTTGTACAGCCAAGGATGCTGCACACGCCAATGGATGCGCCTAGGAGAACTCTGAGATCTCGTCGTGTTCCACAGGCAAAGTCGCGCTACCTGATATGTGTGTCCATGTTTAAGGAGACCTGATCCGCCTCGTATACCTCTCGCAACTGTAGGGGATAGGAGCACTGCTCCGATAGATGCGTACCTATTTGGCCCTCCGTTAGATAAATGCGTTAGGTAGGCGGTGACGTACCCTCCACCAAGACCTTTGGCGACCGCCTGTAGATCAGGAGCTGCCCCATCGCCAACGCTCTGCCATGCGTGTAGGGAGCCCATCCCTAGAAACGCAGATTATGACACCACTCAGCTTACAAGGAAAATCCAACTTACTGCCCATCCCAGACATGACCTCGTCCAAGATAAACAAGGCTCCATACTTCTCACAAACAGACTTCATCGCCGCGAAGTATCCCTTGGGGGCACCCAGGACACCAGTGGTGGCACCGACAACAGTCTCTGCGGCGACTCGAATTAAACTTAGTGCTGTGCCATACATCTAGATGAAAAGAACTCACATCCAATTATTGTCTCCGGACCAAGTTCAATGAATTTGTCTTCCAATTCTTGTCGAAGACGCTCAACGTACTGCTCTTCTGTCTCGTCTGGTTTTCGGTAGCGTTTCGCATATGCCGGAGAAACGTGGTGAAAATGCTCATTGTCAAGAATATCTGCGTAGGGTGCACGCCGAGCAGGGTGATGGGCAAGCGACAATGTGCTCAGAGTATTGCCGTGGAACGACAGTTTACGGGCAATAAAATTCTTTCTTCCAGGTTGTCCAATTTCGACGAAATACTGCGATAACACTGCGTCAGAAGAACTATTCGTCCAGGATATCACCAACCTGTCTTGAAAGCTTAATTACGGCCTCCATAGCCTCGGAACCTGTTATTGAGTGTTGGAAGCTACATTCGCTTGTTTCAGAGTTGTACTCACCACCGGATGAAAAAGCTACGAGTTCAAATGCTCCATCGCTTGAATCGACGAGGAACTTTGCAAGCTCCTCTGCAGGATTGCTGGACAGTTGCATATTATATACATCTGTCGAGTCCATGTGGGCGTCAGTCGCATTAGAAATATCAACCAAGACGGACAAGTAAGGGTATCAAGCTGCTCTTTTATGACGGCGATGACCTTTGGATGGCTGGTACCGATGCATGAGACGGCCGCCCCTCCGATCCCATCGATCACACGACGACCATCTTCAAGGTCGACATAGATGCCCTCACCGCGGACTGCGACAGGCGGTGTCCACGGTGTCCTGTGTAAAATAGAGGTGGTAACAGACATTGGGAAGGTACGGGGTTGATGGGCGAGAATAAGATAACATTTGTATTATCGGCGAAATTCATAGGTTTATATACGGACCAAATGAACATCAAGGGGGACCGAGACGGAAGGAAAACTCGCACGCAACTAATATTTACACACTTGCCTTTAGCTCTTGAACCGATAGTGGATTGGAATGACAGTAAATGTATGTGCGGGGCTGGGACACGGCGAATATGTATTATGATGATGTGACACCCTGGGCCGTTGGGGGCTTGAGCGTGCCATGGGGATTAAATAAAAAGAGATCGGCCGAGCTTTCGAGCCTATAATTTTAATCGGCGTCCCTAGTTGTGTGATGGGACTGGTGAGATCAGAGGGAGGTAATCCAATCTCTCGCGTGGGAATCCAATTCTTCCTATCATTTATGTCCATCACATGGGACCATCAACGAAAAAACGCAAAGAACCTCCTCCAAATCGCACGCTATTGGATTTTTTTTCAAGCCCTGATGCAATAAAGCGAGCAAGAGTAAGAACGTCACAACAGCTGGCGCCTAGTGTACGACAGACCAAGGTGGCATCAAGAGAAATAATTGTTGTCGATTCTGATAGTGACGATTCTGGTGTCCCTACAAGCACTCGACTAGCCTCCAGGACACGAGTTTCCCAAGACTCTCAGTCTTCGAACTCAATCGCATCCACTCTAACACCCTCAGAAGACAAGGATGGCTTTGGTGTGCCTTCAGCGTTGTTGCGGCCCCCTAATTCGCGTGTCGAGGCATCGAGCAACAGGTTCCACACGCACCAGCAACCACCAATCTCTCCCAATGGGCCAGACCATTCAGAATCCATGTTTGGCGTTTCAGCTCCTTTGTCAGAGCAAACTTCCATCAGTTCGTGTTTCTGGGCTTTGTGTGAGCTTTGGGAAGGTCTCAACCTATTCTGCACAGGAAACCAACAGCCTGAAAGGAGTCAAACCATTTCAGTTGCACACAAAGACGTGTCTGCTATGGTGGGGGGTAACTCTTCTAATGACCCCGCAGTCGAGTTTCCCATTGGAGAATGGGCTGTTGGAGACGACGAACTCGTTGCTCTAGAAGTGTCGGAGAGTAGCTCAGGGGTTGAAGGGGGTGAGGAAGAACCTTCCGACGAACAACGCCTTTGTCCGGTGTGCAGCATAGATTTGTCGGGAAACCTCGTTCTTGTAAGCGTGCCGAATAGACTTTGTATGGTGTTGATCCACTAATGTTTGCTATCCCTCCCCGGTTAGGATGCGCAGACTCATGTCAATCAATGTCTCGATACATTGGCCTTGCAAGATGACAACATCCTTATGCAAAAATGTGTACTTTCAATCAAACCAGACTTAACTTCTGACGACGGCAGTCCAAACACACTCGCAAAGGGCCAAAAAGGCGATCTGTACACCGTGCTAATGAATTCACATAAGGAGAATGAAATTTGGGTAGAGGCGGATGCCGCCGCTGACCGCGATTTCTGGCCGACCCGGGGAAACCGTAGAAAAGCTCCGTTTTACAAGGTATTGCAAGGGATGCCAATCGCAGTGGACGCTTTCTGCTATGGTGCCATTCCTGGTGTCACAGCGTATTTTCTGACGTTTGTTCAACACCCACTGTTCATATATCTGTACTGACGGGACTACCGATAGCCACGCACATTCCGATCACTACACCAACCTCGGATCTAAATGGAAGAGTGGGCCCATCTACTGTTCAGGTCAATGCTCGAGCAGCCTGTCGTAACCCGTACTAATGTTTCTGCAGAGGAGACTGCCAAGTTAATTATACACATGCTCGCTGTAGATCCTAGGTGGATCCATCCCTTGCCATTGGACACACCGACAATGATACCTGATACTGGAGGAGTGTGTGTGACCCTGATTGAAGCCAATCATTGCCCGGGTTCCTGCTTATTCTTCTTCGAGGGACAGCAAACAATCGACGCTGGCGACAGCGATTTCAAGTCCCCGTTTATAGGTTCATCAAGAATTTTTTGCTACCTGCATTGTGGGGATTTCCGAGCGTCGCCACGTCATGTCCTCCATCCCGCTGTAAAACAAAGGCACATTGATCATATTTATTTAGACACTACATATCTTGATCCAAAGGTTTGTCGTAATTTCTTCATTCAGCCGTCTAAAAATTCAACGACCAGAGCAGTACACATTCTCACCTCAACCACTTGTTATCTCTGCTTGTGCAGAGTTGGCCCGGAGTCTGGTAGGAGGAGTTGGAGACGACCCCAATGTTCAGACAATCCGAAATTTCACAATAGATGCTTGGATGAAATCTTCGACCTCTGCTGAGAGTGTCAACGGAGGACAACAGATACTGCAGGAGCGCATCCTTGTGATAGTAGGGTAAACGAAATCCTCGTCGTTTTGACTCGCGGCTGATTTTACTTCTAGCACGTATTCAATAGGCAAGGAACGTATTGTCAAAGGTGGGGGTGGGCTGATCCTATCGTCCAATTTGAGGCTGAAAAGACTTCGTGCCTAAGCGATTGCCCAAGCTCTCGGATCGAAAATCTACTGCGACCCACGCAAGACCGCTATATTACGATGTCAGGCTGATAACGAGTTACACGCACTCCTGACTGCTGACCCTGCCGAAGCAAATGTCCACATATTGCCGTTGGGGACAGTCACTTCAGATAACCTTAGGTCGTATCTTCAAAGATTCAAGGGCACGTTTTCGAGGGTTATCGGGTTCCGACCGACAGGGTGGACGTGCGTCGTTCTCAATGCTGGTTAATGCTGGTTTGGTTGACTTCTTTCACAGTTACTCTCCGCCATCTGGCAGTGATCTTAATGGCTCGATTCAGTCTATCATCTCTCGTGGCCAGTCACGACATTTCTCTTATACAGATCTACAGCCCTCGCAAAAATCGTCATATAACATCCAGATATTTGGGGTGCCTTACTCAGAGCACAGCTCATTCTTTGAGCTCACTTGTTTTGCTATGTCATGCGACTGGGGCAGAATGATACCCACCGTGAACGTAGGTAGCCCTACTTCGAGGGCCAAGATGGCTAAGTGGTTAAAACGATGGGAGTCGGAGAAAAGATGTACTAAGCCCTCTGTCATATCTCCCAGAACAGACGACTACTGGTAATTCGAACCATGCTGTTGAGACCATTGATTCCAGCGTTTGATAAGCGAACGGTGGCCGGTGAGGAAGCTCATATCCATATGCACCATGTGCTCAGCTACATTTTTTTCGTCGTCGTGTGAAGCATACACATGGAGGTACATACGCATGGAAGAGAAGCCGACAAGAACCAATGATAACACGTATCTATTGCTCGGCGGCGCGTCTCCTCCGGAGGTCTCTCTCTTCAGAAATCGTCAGCTTAGTACCCTTGCCCTTTGGCAATGATATCCAAGGTTTAGTCCCTTGACCGATAACAAAGATGTTGGAAATTCTATAATTGCGAATAGCTGGAGCTCACTGGTGCACGATACGCATAATATCACATACCGTGTTGCGAACGTACGATCAAGAGAGTCCTTGACATGGACGATATCGAAACCTCCGACATGCTTCTCACGGTGAACGATGACACCTGCACGACCCATGTTACGACCACCAGTGATCATGACGATGTTGCCGGTGTCGAAGGGTACAAATTCGAGGATTTTGCCTTGCTCGAGGTCAAACTTGACAGTGTCGTTGACCCTGATGGCTGGATCAGGATAACGGATTGTGCGACCGTCGTGTGTGACGATGTGGGGGACACCCTTGGCGCCGAGGGCCACTTTACGGACCTTGAGAAGCTTGTAGGTAGCCTCCTCGGGGGTGATGCGATGGATAGTGAAACGGCCCTTGACATCATAGAGCAGACGAAAATGTTCGCCAGACTTTTCGATCGAGACGGTGTCTGTCGCAATATAAATACCCTGTCTGAGACTGAGGAAAGCGCTGGAATTGCTTACCCATGAAGCCGGTGGGGTAGGTAGGGTCAGTGCGCACTTTTCCGTCGACTTTAATGAGGCGTTGGTTGACAATAACAATGACCTCGCGTCCGGTCAGAGCATACTTGAGCCTGTTCCGGAGGAAAATCGTAAGGGGAAGGGATTCGCGAAGCTTGTGAGGACCAGGGGATGGTCTGGGGGCCTGTGACGCTGTATTTGAGCTTCAAAGGAGTATGAATAGGTGGAGTTCCCCACGTAGGTGCCGCTCAGTTTGTCGAGCATCCATGACGATGGAGCTGCGAGGCGTTTCAAGTGCTTTTTTGGTCCACGGGCCTAGGAAACAGAGAACGCATCAGATGGGCCGTGAGGAGGTCGAGAGCATGGCGAGAAGGCATATCCAGTCCATCCCAACAAGGCGGTCAGCATCCATCCATCCCAGTGGCAGAAAGGATTGAATAACGGCCTCTCGGCGGTGCACAAGCATATCAAGGGATATAGGACTGACCATGATGGGTTTCTTGAGGAAATGGCGACGACAGCGACGACCTTGATTTCGATACCGAGCGATCTCGCCACTGAACTACGATGCTTTAGGGTAGGCTCTCCGACCGCACGTGATCTTGACCGATGCAAAGGTTGTGTGGCTGTGTGCACCATATTCGTTGCGGCGGCCAGCCAGCGCTCAGCCTTGACAAGTTTCACTGCGCGCACGGAGTCGTAGTCCTCTTCCCGAAACCTTCAACGCTCTTTCCTCTGTGGGATGCAGAAAAATCGCCTCGCTACCGATCCCGTCTTATACCCCCAATATAATGGATACCACAATGATAATCGCGAGAACTCCGGGCATGCTTGGCAGGCCAGTAATCCCTCGGAAGAACCACTGTCTATGTCGCGGGGTGCTTGGGGTGTCCGATTAGACCACCCTTCTTCGTTCTCTTTTGATTCGATCTCGGAAAACCTCAAGAGGTTTTTTTACCGCCGGCCATTTGCATCAGACATACATCACTTTCCCCCGTCTTTCGTCCGTCGCAACCGGAGTCCTTGGACATCTGCAGCAGGGCCTTCCACAGCTTCCACAGCCCGCTTTCTTAGTATGTGTGTATTCTGGTACACAACATCGGCCCTGTCGTCAAACACCGGGAAAGCAATCCTGGAGCAGTTTCGCTATCCAGTCACGCTCACCATCATCCAATTTGGTGTTGTCGCCTTCTGCTGTCTCCTTATCATGTCACCTGCAATTAATTCCAGCAAGTTGCGCTCACCAACGGTCGCTATATTGAGAGCCACCTTGCCTATGGGTGCATTCCAAGTCGGCGGTCATATGTTTTCTAGTATGGCGATCTCCCGGATTCACGTTAGCACTGTGCACACCATCAAGGTGTGTCGCATTCTCATTTTCCCATCTCTTCATTACTCAAATAACGCCAAAGGCGTTGTCACCACTCTTTACCGTCGCCGCGTACGCGCTTCTCTTTGGGGTCAAATACTCTCCAAAGACTTATCTATCGCTGCTTCCCTTGACTATCGGAGTCATGCTTGCATCCACCTTTGATGCTTCCGCGTCTAGTCTGATTGGGGTGCTCTGTGCCTTTGGTTCTGCCATTGTCTTCGTGAGCTCGAACATCTTCTTCAAGAAGGTTGTGCCCTCTGGCTCGCAAGCATCCTCGCATCGGCTTGATAAAGTGAACTTGTTGTTTTACTCATCAAGCGCAGCATTCGTTCTCATGGTACCCCTCTGGAGTTTCACGGACCTCCCTCGTCTCCTCGCTGCCCTCGATAACCCGACACATATAGTCCATCCCAATCATGGCCACTCCGCTATCCATTCCCTTTCATACCATTTCACTGTCAATGGTCTTGCAAACTTTGGCCAGAACATCATCGCATTCGTGATTCTGTCATCCACCTCACCAGTCACGTATTCCATCGCCTCCTTGGTCAAACGGATATGGGTCATATGCATGGCAATTCTGTGGTTCAACCAGAGGGTCCACCCAATCCAAGGCATTGGGATTGGGTTGACATTCATCGGCCTATATATGTACAACTCAGCGAAGAGCGATGTAGAAAAGGGAGAGACCAAGATGAGGAGAGTGGAGGCCACACGCGACATGATGCTTCCGTCTAACCGCGTGGAGGAACAACTGTTAAGCGGCAGTTCTCCGTCGTCGCCTCATTCGTGGGCGAATTTCGTGATGTCGTCCACAACGGGAATGAAATCACGATCTCAGCGCCCTCCATCGCCCGGCAGTACACAACTACAATCGCCTGACATACAGAGGAGTTCTCTGGAGAGGAAACTCTCCACTCGTGTCTCCCCGTTGAATTTGTCTTCGGCATTCACTAAACGCGCTGGGATTATCTTACCAGATCCTTACCCGTCGCCCCCTCCTTCACTTGATTCGCCCCCAACCGAGATGGTCTTCCTCGCACATCCGCACTCTTATCTTCCCGGGGTCGAATTGATACATGAAACACAGGTGTCCGCTTAGACGAAGAGTAACGATATTTATGACAGCCATAGAAACTACACGATTCTGTTTCCTAGTAATCTCTAGAATCGCTACTGTGATAGCTAGGGCGGCGTGATGGACTCGATAATCTTGTCACCGGGATAATCTCTGTTACATTCGAGCTCTGTATGTGGTACTGTTTTGCTGTTCCGGGTCTTATGTACCCCGTACTTCAGGCCTTGGGTCTCAGATCTCAGGGGTGTCTTTGATAATATGAGCGCTAATGTCGGAGGCATCATTACATTAAGTAACTATCTGCGTGATATCCTGGACGAAGCATAGTAGCTATCTTGAATTGGTTGTGAGGGCACCAATACATGGGATGCAGGGTCATAAAAGCGTAGAGGGAGCACAGTGAATAACCATGTACAGCAAGCAGCATCTCTGTCATTCACTGAGAGCGGCGAATCACTTGCGACCCGCAGTCTTCTGGCTTTTGATGACCTTCTTTACGATTTTTGCCTCCTCGACCAGGAATGCACGGAGGATCCTGAGCAGGTGACCGGGTTAAACATGGAACGAGCAGGAGGATAAAAGGGACGTACCGCGACTTGACGCAGTCGCCACACCGCGAACCTCCATACGCGCGGCGTACGGTCTTTATGCGTTTGGAAACAGTAGCATACTGGCGTGGCCGAAGTGCAGGAACCTACAGGCCACATATGAGTGTCTCGATCACGGTCCAGCGAAGCTTTTAGCATACACCAGGGAGTCCGATCCCACAGTCACCACATTTGGGTTGAGTAGGGGGTTTTTTGAGATGGTGATAGACAAGCTTGCCGCCTGGTGTCTTTACGATGCGGCGG
The DNA here is from genome assembly GCA_015039435.1 of Imleria badia. Classification (NCBI taxonomy): domain Eukaryota; kingdom Fungi; phylum Basidiomycota; class Agaricomycetes; order Boletales; family Boletaceae; genus Imleria; species Imleria badia. The sequence goes on along the minus strand of MU130761.1, from coordinate 11,924 downwards.
CGGTTGGAGGTGGTGTTGTAAGGCGTGCGTTTGCGGAGCGTGACACGTTGGGCCATTATAGACGGTGTGGTCGGATCGTCTACTGTGTTCACACCAGTTGTGGCTGAATGTGGTACTGTACAGCGCTTCGGTGTTTGCCGAGTGACGGCGTTGTGACATCGTGACATGGTCTGTCATGCAAGTGGGATTACCCAAAATGGAATGACTGTACTATCGATTGTCGTCCTGAACAATGTCTCAAAGCCCATCTAGGAGACTCGCAGTGAGACGGGGATCTGTCAGCGCACCAGACCCGCTCGGAAAGAACGCAGCTCTCAACTATGATTCTTATCGATCCTCGTCCTCGACGCTGACAATCGTTCGCGTCGTCGACCCCGGCGCAGCTGCCCCGCCCAACCTCTCCGACTTACCTTCCTCTCCCATCCACAGTCGCAGATCCCTCCGTCGTAACGGCAGCATTTCTGGTTCCTCCTCCGCAGATAGCAGACTCAGCTTTGCTTTCTCCTCCTTTTCCCCCGTTTCTCCTCCCCAGCCCACCGGCCCCCTCTCGTCCTCGGGCCCGCAGATTCACTCTTCTAGAACCAGTGGTTCCAGCCCATCCTCCTCGCCTCGCCTCAGGCCGAGTTCCCCTCAGTTTGCTCGTCGTAATTCCGCATCCGGTGGATCCACCTTCTTAAAGCCCAATCTCACACCAGAACAGCTCGTCGACCTCGCCCGTCAATCTTCTGCACCTCGTTACGTACCTGATCCAACAGGGGCTCCACATCCGTCCAATCCGTCCAACCCCGATGCCACAGCAGCGTCGGTTTCCTCGCCAGCAACATTTACTCTTCTGCCAGTGGATGTCTACCTCCCCTTTATCGACAGAGCTGCAGAAACTGCTCAATTGCTCTCAACCCCTCCGACGAAGAAGTTATTCTCCCTATTGGCTCAGACCTTCCCAACACAGACACGTGAGGAGATGCAGGACCCATTCATCATCGACCCAGCCCTATGGACCTTCAACACGCTGCGTGGATGGTTAACTGAAGTTGATCGCTCATCCGCCAATGACGCTGCGTGGGTGAGGCAGGCCCGAAAATGCGTTCTGGCTCATTCGGAGCTCATCTGGGAACGCTTAAAAGGCGCTCTAGGCGTCCCCCCTGAATTGGAACTGGAGCAGCACTTGGACACTCCTCATTTCATCGACCCTGCAGACAGCGCGCCTGATCTTTCTCTCCCAGAAGATGAACGTGTTCCAGACGTCACTGATCATCCCCATCAATCCCCGGATTCGATCGCCTTGACATCGTCCCCAGGGCCATCACTGACAATTGAACCCATCTTAGCCACCTCATCCTCGGTCCCGCCACCCTCTACTCCTGGAGTGAGCAACCCGCCGCCGTCGAGTCTTCCGGCTGGGCTTTCTCATTCTGCCTCTAAGTCACAAGGTGATCAAGTGTTACAAGACATCGTCGAGGATCGTGAGGAAGAGGAAGAACTCGGTGTCAACACCGGTGAGGAAGATCGCATCAAGTCGGAAGATGATTACAAGGCACAGATTCATGGACTTCGTGTTTGCACATCTCCAATCCCTTCTTCTGCTGCAACCACGCCGCATGTATTTTCGTACCCACCCAGCCCAACTATGAGCATGAACATATTAGGAAGGAACAGTGTCGAACCCCGCAGTCCAGATTTCTCCCAGTCTCCTCTCACACGCCGCCTCTCTCGGACGAGCTCCCATGGGTCTACCACCAGCCTTGGGAGACCTTTGTCTGGGTGGGGTATTCGTCAAGCTACGTATCATTTCACATTCTGATCGTTTCCTCCTAGTTCATATGCATATCGCGACTTTGGCTTCAATGCTACCTCTTCTGAGATTGGGGACAACGAGAGCGAGCGTGCATATGACCCCGTCGGTGACCGCGCACCAGGTAATCCATTATTCCCGAGCAACTTCGCTCGCCTTGCATTAGGACCAACTTTATGCGCCAAGTACGTCCTTGCCGTGACGTCCGCTTTTCTCCCTCATATTTGATCTCAGCAACCCTTCTCTACGTTCGTCACACGCCCCCACCCCACGTTGGGCTCGTTGGGCACCTGGTAGTCGACCCCCTTCTTGGTTTGAAGGCTGGGATGCCGTGAAACAAGAATATGCTGCTACAGTTGCCAGTGGCAGTAGCATTGGTGTTGGAGAGTAAGATTACTATGTCCTCTTCGTCACTACTGTAAGTGATTCGGGACAGTGTGCCTGCAAGTTAGCAAACAGTGCTTTCAAATCCCATGTGCATTAGGTTTCTGTGATCTTGTTGTATACTGTATTTTTTATTGGCATGAAGAATGAATTCAAGTTTGAAGGCTACTATCATGAGACTAGTACAGTTAAACTGCTCAGTGAGTCACATCCAGAAATCCACTCTTTGAAAATGTTTACCAAAATTTGACATTTTCCACTACACATTACTCAAGAAATGGTGCATTTGATACTACTTATGAGAATGAGAATGAGGATGGATTGGATTAGGATTTAGATGGATTGAAATAAAGGTTGAAGGATAAGGATGATAGGATTAGGGTTAGAAATTACCATTTACTCTAGATCACACATGCTACATTGATTGAAACATGTAGTAGTAACCCATGGGTAAAACCATCATGGATGTGTGTGGGTATATTGGTGGGTATGGGCCATTATCCAGCCTTCTGTTTGCAAAGCAGGTGATCTCCTCAACATATCATCTTGTCCTCCACACCTTCTTCTTCTCAGTCCTCATGCTCATCTTGTCAATCTTGCCCTGCTCCTCCTCTATACACTCCAGAAACTTGGCAATAGATCAATCAAGCTGTTGAGAACCATGATATGTTACAATTCATTTCCCCTCTTTCTTCTTGTCTTATCCCGTCCTCACACCATTCTCTTCCTTATCACCGGTAAAGGAACTGTCTCTTCTTTGTCTCTGCTTTATCATGGACTC
>MU130760.1:188038-308473 GCA_015039435.1 Imleria badia | reverse complement strand
TCAATTCTTGGTGCAATCAATCGCTCACCCAATCTACTCGATCCGTCCAAAAGGTCGAGTTGTGCACGGCACTTTGTACGGGCGAGGACGCCTGGGGAACACCACTCGGTAAAGATCACCATCACACACTGCTACGTGTCTTCTTGGTACCCACCTGCAACGGTCCAGATGCCGAGGCGGACACACTCCTCATCGAACGTGTCCTCTCCACCGGCGGGGCGTACCATTCGGTGACCCCTATCACAGAGACCTTCCCTGCTGGAGGCACCCTCTTCCATCCTAACATCCATGATCGCGTCTGCATCATCATTGACGGCCCCTGCACCGCTCTCGCACACGATCTCCATGTTGAACGGACCTTCCCGTTCGGTGACAGTGCCCTCATCCTCACCCAGTTTTCGGAGATACTAGCATTCGTCGGCCGAACGACCGAATTGATCTGTGATGGCGGAGATTGCAGATTCCAGTCGCGCTCGTTCGCGTTTACGTGTCTGGTTGCGTTGTCGCCGACTTTGCCGCCCCGCAAGGCAGGCGATGGGGCGGGCACGAGAGTCGTGGGTGGGCCCGAGATGGTGGATGACTCAGTGTTCGAGTTGGGCTCGGAAGCGTTTTTGGTACAGGTACCGTGGTTGGTCAGAGATCCCGCGTCGATAGAGGCAGTGAGTTTTTCCTTGGTCGAAGTGACACGCCGGATGCTGATACCCCTCGCAGCTTAAATTGATCGAAGCTTTGAAGGACAAGCCTCGGGAAATGGGAACGAGACTTTACCACTAAATGCATCATTACCTCGTTTTCTCAAATTTCTTTCAGTTCCATGGTTTTCATGATCGTTAATATATTTCAATATCATGCACTCAATATCAATGATTTTCCACGATAGAATCTTGTGTATCAAAGTGGGGAATTGTGGCGTTTAATCATGTGTGTGGATTGTGAGTTGGGGCATGTTGACCTTGCCCAACCGGCGTAAAGAAGACTGTCACGACAAACCGATCTAATACAACACCTAATACAATCCACCTCGATTATTGAGCTGCAGACCAACCCGGTCGCCGATAACTTGAAATGGATCGCTTTGAAGCACGCCTACAGTTCCTGGGTCTCCACCAGGCTTCTGACGTTGAATGAAAGTGAAACTGCTGAGCTCAGGCTAGCGTTGGATATCGATTGAGAATGATTGGGATGAGGATGATGTGGACGCGGTGATGGATGAAGAAGAGTGGTGTTAGCCGCATTCGAGACGACTCGGACGGGGGGAGGGAGAAGGAGAAGGAGGTATAGGGAGTGTATTGGAGAGTTACTGCCAGTGGAGGGCGAGGGTGAAATAGATCTGTCGTCGGCAAGTAGAAAATTGAAATTAAACGTCAGACCTCATAGTCCTGGACGGCCCTCAAGACGATCACCGTGTCTTATCCGAAGCTGAAACTTGAATGCAGGCATTGATATGCTTGATATGGTGGTCCCAGGTCAAGTACGGGTTTACAAAGGTTTTGGAATAACGGATACGAGCGCACCGAGGAGTCGTATCTCACTTCACCGACAACATGGCGATCCTGCCAAACGAAAAAACGAAAACATGAATTTCATGATCTGGTTGCATGGTATCGCCGACCGTGCTCAAGCTCTTGAATGTTCAAGTTGAGCGCTAAAAGTAGGGTCGCTGCATTACCGCATCTTTACCGGGTATCATATATGCTGTGAAGGTTCAAAACGAGTTCGGCGTCCCTCTCCCTTCTGAATCTCCTGAATATTTCCGCTACGCACCTTTGCAAACACAGCGACTCGGACTCGGAACATAACTTGCAAACATCCGCCGTGGCGTCATCATGTCAAGTGTCGTACTACACAGGTCTGACAGCGAAGGTCCTCTGCCAGAGATGGTAATCTCGGCGCATGAGGACTATATCTGTGCGCTCGCGTATCTCCCTGACGGACGAAGACTTGTCACCGGCTCATGGGATGGATTCGTGAAGGTCTGGAATATGGAAAACGGGATGCAAGAAGGGACATCGATGGAGCACGAGAACCGCGTGGCCAGTCTCGATGTGACCCGAGATGGCGCCACGATCCATAGCAGCGACGAGGATGGCAGCGTTAAAGTGTGGGATGTCAAATCACACGAGCTTGTCAAAGAATGGACTCACCAGGGGGCGCCTATGATTGCCATCTCGCCGGACGATCGACTCGTTGCGGTTGGTGGTGTGGATGTGGCTATCTACACCGTGCAAGGGAGACGTGTCAAGCATTTCATCGGGGTCGGCAGATTTGTGGGGTCCATAACATTCTCTCCCGGCGGCGACAAACTCGCATGTCGCACTGAAGACGACATCCACGTCTATGATGTTGACACTGGTGCACTCATCCTTGTTCCGGTACATGGCCACAAAGACCATATCCGTTGTTTCCTCTGGTCACGCGACGGCACAAGGCTCTTCACTTCCTCGACAGACAAAACGATTCGCTGTTGGAACGCCAACACGGGAGAACAAATGTGGTCAACTTACGCCAACTATATACGCTCTCTTTCCCTTTCACCAGACGGATTGATACTTGCAAGCGCCTCCTGGGACAAAACTGTTCGTTTATGGGATGCAACCTCTGGCCATCCCATCGGACAACACCTACAACATGGCGCACGTGTTACATCTGTTTGTTTCTCTCCCAGCGGCGAATTCGTGGCATCGGCAGGATGGAATGGAATCGTATATTTGTGGCGGGTACATTGTTTGGATTCTGTCGAGAGGCAGGTGAGCATTTGTAGGTCATAGCGTTCCACTCTCTTTCTCATATTTCTTCAAGCCATTTACAACACCTCGACCCCTCTCATCTTCCCTGGTGCCCAATTCACACCCTACCCCGCCTAAACTGGATCTAGATCCCGATGAAAAAGCCCTTTTCGACACGTCAGCCTTCATGCTTCCAGGTTTTCCTTACCCAACTCAGCCGTCGCAGGGAAATCCCGACGTACGTTATCTTCAATGTATGCATGTCCTTCTCTCATCTTGTGGTTCAGCTCCCTCCTTTACCTCTTCTAGGCGCCGAACAAGTATAGTCATTCGAGCCAGACAGGGTTGCCCGTTTGATCGCTTACATTTTCCCATAGCTGTCTGGCCCAGCTCATTCCATTGCACCCTCAGCAATACGTCATCCATCCTCCACCTCCCCACTGGCTGTGGAACTATCTACCCTCCGGTATGTCACTTCGCTGTAGTACGAGTCCGATGTCATTGCTCGGTTTAAATCAACTTTTGTTAGTGCAAATCCACCAGATCTCACGCCATGTATCGTCAAAGCCGACGACCAGTATGTCGCTGGAGGAGGGTTTGGCGATATATATAGGTGTTGGTATATTGACGGTTCACCGAAAGAGGTTCGAGTGTGGTATGACCCATACTGCCTGCCATTCACCTCTCCCCAGGTTGCAGTAAAGGCATTCCGATTCACGTTCGCAATAGATGGAGATGCGAGTGATAGATCTGCAAAGGTGATTTATCTCATCCATAACCAATAAATGTGATTTAAACTGCTTCGTAGATGCTCCGCAGAGAGCTCGGAATTTGGAGGAGACTCGATCACAAAAATGTCGTTCCGTTCCTGGGTATTGCGTATGGCTTTGGAATGCGTGGCGCAATGTCCTTGGTATCGTTATGGATGCGCAATGAATCCCTCCACCATTTCTTAGCGAAGCAGGGCGATAATCTGGACTTGGAACATCGACTCCGGTTTGTGCGTCCAGTGAACGTATACCACATCCACGTCTTCTAACCCTACGCGATAGCTGTTGGACATTGCCAGCGGATTGCACTACTGTGGGTCGCTCTTATCGTTACCAAGGCTGGATAAAATAACACACCACAGTGCATTCTTTTCCAATTGTCCATGGTGACCTGAACTGTGCGTCAGAATAGAAATACTAAATTTACTCTTGCTCTGACCCCAAGGACAGAATAACGTGCTTCTAGATGTAGATTATACAGCGCGCTTAGGCGATTTCGGATACGCCTCCTTGGTTGGGAACATCCCGGAAGCTTTGACCTATCTCGAAAGGTCCACTGCACGACCGGGAGCCTTGCGCTGGATCGCACCAGAGCAAGTTGATCCGGAAGAGGCTTTCACCCGTACAACCAAGAGTGATATATACTCGTTTGGTTGTGTCGCTCTCCAGGGACGTTCATTGGACACAAATTCCACATAAGTGCTGATATTCTTTGCAGGTGTTGTCCGGCAAGAAACCATGGTCAGAAGTCCGAGAAGACTCGGCCGTCGTTTTACGCTTGGCAAAGGGATACAAACCAGGCCGACCAGCGTCTCGAACGATGGATGACTCGCACTGGAATCTAATTCAAGACTGCTGGTCAGCGATGGAAGAGCGCCCTTCCGCGGAGGTGATAATCTCCACCATCCAACAGTTCTTGAGCCATTTCCCACAGTCGCCGCCTCTTCGCAACACGCTCATGTTTGGGTCGATTCATGCTGATTCTGTTGTGGGCGCGTCGTCGTCATTGTCTCTCAACCAAGGTATCATGGAGGACTCGAGGAGGAATGTCAACATCCTTGGCAAGGATAATAAGAATAGGTATGCTGACGAGCCGAGTCTTATTCACTCATTAAGACCATATCACGCCCTCTCCGAAACGTGAGTATTTTGAAACACGAACCCAGATTGGCTCACCCTTTCACGCCGGGCAGAAATTTAAATAGTACAGCGGGCTTTCCACCAGTCCCTTCGTTTTCCTCAGCGCAAGGTAATTCGAGCCGTTATCACTGATGCTACTGTCCGTTCACTGGCGATGACCTTAGTACCTGCGAATTCCGAGTTCCCTGGCTATACGTACACGGGAAGGGCATCCACGGAGCACTCTCAAAGAGGTAACGGCGCATGTAGGGTGCACCGGATGCAATGAGGAGCGCCTTAATGCAGTGTCACGAGGAACCCACCTTTCACTTCATACTAATACTAGTAGTAGCTCCATTGACGTGATTGTATACCATTACTATTCCCTCGACATCCCATCTAATCAAGTCGCTTTAAATTTCACTGGAAGGCACCTTGGTTGAAAAAAAGTTGCGGTACACTCTTACGGACAATTTCGATGGGCCATATGTCACGTACTGTGGTCTCGTTCCACTCAAGTTCGCTATCCCTCCGGGTCTAACTCAAATAGCTCCTCAAGGATATCCTAGCCGGCAAACGCCGGACCTCCAATCCCCATTCGGCCGGCTCGACGGATCTATTTACTACGAGACAGCAAAGTGTGCTAGTGAAGCATACAACCTCGATCTGCCAATCGACTCCAGCGCTTTCACTGCGATGCTCTTCCGAGGTTGTTCTCATCTAATAATTCAACATATCTGCACGCCTCTAACAATTGCCTTTCAGATGCCAAACTGGCACAGAAGCTTTCAGATGTCGGGCCCCAATTGGTAGTAGTCATCCAACCGGGTGACGCAGACCAGAGATGCTCGAGAAACAAGGCCGAGCATGGGAGGTGTCTTGAGAGCAAGAACACTGAATTGGAAAGAGAACTATTGTTAGCTAGAGCAGAGTTAGCGCAGGGGAAGTCCGGAAACGAGGGCAACACAGTTTTTTTTGTTATGTCCATTCTCATATTTTATGCTCTTACACAGGCAAGAAGAGAAATAGGAAAAAGAGTGCTCAAAGCTCTAGCTAGTGGTGACGCGCCTTCAAGTTCTCTCAATGAATTTTGGAATATCATTAAAAAACAGGAGACTGAGTATTGTGTTGAGCTGGAGGCAGAATTCTCGGAGCTCTGGATCGCTAACAGGAATCACCAGGCCGCCAATGAGAGGCTCGAAGCAGTGGTCAGCAAACTCAGAATGCAAGTTGAGAGCCTCAATGCTGAGCTCAAAGACTAGGTGGATTCCCTGAAATTCGTTGAGAGAGAGTCATCCACTGCAAGGCCACAAAGAAGCGTCGAAGATCTTTTGCAGAGCGTCTCCCTCGTTCCATGTACCCATCTCTCATCGCCGTCCCCTGTCTCGCAGAACGAAAACAATATCCGGGATGCCCTCCTTGGTCGAGAGAGTCAAGATGCACTGTGTCATGTACGTGCCCATCTTCCATCCACTCCGCTGTGAGTCTGGACATTCGTTAGGGTCAAGGTCTCAAACCCTAAGCGTGCGCGCACAATGCTCGACAGATCGAACTCGAAAAACGCACGCAGCGCCCTATCTCTGCCCTAACCTAGCGCATACACGCATCAGATATATATGTGGACGTTTGTTTCCCTCGCCCAGAGAAACAACCTACAGGCCGACACGACCTCCCGAAGTGCCTGAAGAGAAGTCCCAAAGCTCTCACCAGGTTGACGGAGGGCTTCCAGCAACGTAGGTATCGTCTGATCAATAGCTTTATCCCCAATCCCACATGCATGTGGTGAATATGGTGGTTACAACGGTCCAGGCCGACGGATGGGTTCCACAATTAAAGATTTTAGAACTGCGCTGTCCACCGATAGTCAATCGACCCTGCGTTTCCAGACGAAATTAATGTCTAGCTCCTTAGGATCCTGCAGCGCATGATAGCAGTCCTTGGGATTGGGCGCTAAAACGAAGGTTATCGCGGTGCCTCGTGGTAAAAAAGGCTGTGGGAGCTTCACAACGTGTTCCTCATCCAACCCAGTCTTTTCAAACACGCCCACTCGAAACCTAGGCCAACTTGCAAGCCAGCCGCCGTACCACCACCATGTCAAGCGTCATACCACAATGGTATGACAACGACGTTGCTTGGCAACAGGTGATCTCGGCCCACGATAAGCCCATCACCGCCGTCGCATATCTCCCTGACGGACGAAGAGTTGCCACCGGCTCGCGGGATGGATTTGTGAAGGTCTGGAATGTGGAAAATGGGCGGCAGGAAGGGGCATCAATGAAACACGAGGGAATAGTGATCTGTCTTGCTGTCACTCGGGATGGCACGAAGATCATGGTCAGCACTAGTGACGAAGACGCGGAGGTCAAAGTGTGGGACGTCGAATCACACGAACTTGTCGAGACCTACTCGACAACCTCTCCACTGTTTGCCATCTCACCAAATGATCGACTTCTTGCGGTTTCTGATGAGGACGTGGATATTTGCACTATGATGGAAGGGAGACAGGTCAACCAAAGCTCCGTCGAGGTCGGCAAGTTTACTTGGTCCACGCCTTTCTCTCCCAAGGGAAAGAAACTTGCCTGCGGCACTGATGACGACGTCCGTGTCTACGACGTCGACAGTGGCAAACTCATCCTTGGTCCATTAGAAGGTCACGAGGAATGGGTCAATTGTGTGCTGTGGTCGCGCGATGGCAGCAGACTCTTCTCTGCCTCCAACGATGGGACCATTCGCTGTTGGAACTCCGACGCAGGGACGCAAATCGGACAGCCGTGGACAGGTCACACAGGTCATATACGCTCCCTCTCCCTTTCACCAGACGGATACATCATTGCGAGCGCGTCCGAGGATCACACCGTTCGCTTCTGGGATGGAACTTCAGGTCGTCCCATCGGACAACACCTTAAACATGCTGACATTGTGACCGCGGTGTGTTTCTCTCCCTCCGGTGAATTTGTGGCGTCCGCCGGTTGGGATGGAAAAATATATTTCTGGCCAGCTCCTTCGCCGCAATCCGTCAAGGATTGGGTAATTATGCCGTTCATGTATGTGTTGGCACTGGTACTTACAGTGTCGTAGGAGAGCCCAGCGGTCCCCAACGTACGCTACGCTGAATATTGTGCGCGTCTCCCTCTCATCCTGCGCTTAGCTCTCTCCCGCCGCCCTTCCTGGACTCAAACGGGGTTTTGATCCATTATATGCGAGTACTTTTATACTAGGACCGTCCATTTGAGCGCTAATCGTCCTCTATAGTTACCGCCGCCACCTCGACATATTCCACCCCCCGCATTACAACATTCTTATTCTGTCTATGAGTCCGCGCCGACGTTGGAAGGACAGTCTCAGATGTCCATCCTCGCGTATGTCGATTCACTACCCTATAACTCATTTTTGCGGTTTAAAACCAACTTTTGTTAGTATAAAATTCCCGCCGCCCCCCGATCTTACACACCATATCAGAAGAATCAAAACACAGTATTCAGCAGGAGGAAGCTTTGGCGATGTCTATAGATGTCGGTACCACGGCGGTTCCGTGCCAAAGGAGGTTTGAGCATGCTTCACACGCCATTGTTGCCTCTTATTTACCTCTTTCAGGTTGCAGTAAAGGCGTTCCGATTCAATTTCACAATTGAACGAAACGCGAGCAATAAATCCATCAAGGTAACCATTTCTGTCACGACCAAAAGTATGATCTAAGCTGCCTTGTAGATGCTCCATCGAGAGCTTGGAATTTGGAGAAGACTGGAACACGACAATATCGTTCCTTTCCTAGGTATTGCATACGGGTTTGGGATGGATAGTACAATGTCGTTGGTGTCGTTGTGGATGCCCAACGAATCTCTTCATAAGTTCCTAGAAAAGTATGATGACAATCTAGGTGTCGTACATCGACTCCAGTTTGTGAGTCCGCTCAATTTGCCCCACTTGCCGTTCTCTGACGTCCAACAATAGCTACTGGATATTGCCAATGGATTACATTATTGTGAGTTGTCATTGTCATTCCAGGGATCGACAAGAATAACACACTACAGTGCATTCCTTTCCGATGATCCATGGTGACCTGAACTGTGTACGTCAGGGTAGATCCTCATGGGTGTCATGTTTGTCTAAACATACGACAGAATAACGTGCTTCTCGATGCCGACTACACTGCTCGGCTGGCCGATTTTGGCTATGCTTCGTTGGTGGGAAATATTCCCGAAGCGTTGTCTTATCTTCAAAGATCCACCGCACGACCCGGATCCTTGCGTTGGATCGCGCCAGAGCAAATTGATCCAGATGAGTCCTCGAACGTCAGGACAATCAAGAGTGATATATACTCGTTTGGTTGTGTCGCGCTCCAGGGACGTCCGTCGGTCACAACTGCCGGATTGGTGCTGACGTTGATATTCGTGTAGGTGTTGTCCGGGAAACAACCGTGGTCAGAAGTCCGGGAAGATGCAGCCGTCGTGTTGCGCTTGGCAAAGGGACGGAAGCCCGGCCGACCAGGGTCTCGAGCGATCGATGACTCACACTGGAGTTTAATTCAAGCATGCTGGTCACCAGTAGAGGAGCGACCTACTACGAAGACGATAATCGCCACCATTCAACGGTTCCTGAGCCGTTGCACACAGTTGCCGCCGCTTTGCGACTGGCTCGTATCAGAGTCGAGTCGATTTGATTCTCTTGCGGATGCGTTGTCGTCATCTTCACTCAGCCAAGGTGCCGTGGAGGACTCGAGGAGAAATGTCGACATCCTCGACAAGGACAATGATAATCAGAAAAGGTACAAGTTATTGTTATGTCGTTTCAGTCAATTATGCTGATGATCCGAATCTTTTTGACTCATCAAGGCCATATCGTGCTCTCTCTGAAAGGCGGGTATATTGTGTTAAACACGAACGGGCTATGGCTCATCCCTTCTTCCCCAGCAGAACTTCGCATAATACGTCAACTTATCCACGAGTCACCGATTCGCTCTCATTATCGGGAGGTAAGTCCATTTCAATCCAGGGGGTGCTGTCTGTTCACTGACAATGACTTCAGCACCTCCGTATTCCGAGTTTCCTAGCGACGCATACAGGGGTGGGATATATGCGGAGCATCCTCAAAAGAGGCAACGGAGCATGTATGGTGCAGATGAGGAATAGGGAAATTCCAAGTCGCAAGAAACACACCTTTGGCTGACTGTTTGTGCCGCGTTAGATGGTTCCGTTGCAAGTTTCGACTCCACACTCGTGGCAGCTCCGAGTCCATTGACATGCCTTTATTCCCTTGCTATTCTCCGGTAATCAGTCGTCGTAAATTTCATTGGCGGGCAGCGTGTTGAATCCCTGTCGAGTCGGGTAACGATACATCATGTACCATAATATGTCTCAGCATTCATATTTATTGCGGTCATTGTTTTGCAGACTCGAAGAAGCCATGTCAACCTCGACGCAAAGCGCTCCCCGTGCACTGTACAAATGCCCATCTTCCATCCGTTCTGCTGTGCGAGTCTCTTACATTTGCACACAATAATCGACGGATCGTTGGCAAACTTGAAAGTCGTCTGGTGCAGTTGTCACTTGTCAGAAACCACTGAACACATTACCAGCCACAATGATGAGGAGTGCAAGTGCTCGCGCGTTTAACACCGTCGGCGCGATCATCAACGCAGGGATGGATATGCATCGTCGCCATCTGAACCTAGCGCATACACGCATCAGAAAACTGGATATTTTATCCACTCGTTCCTGCCACCACTCACCAAAAAGAACTCCCGAAAAGCGTGGAGGTTAGTCCCGGGCTTTTATGAGGTTGACAGAGAGCATCCAGTAGCGTGGGCCCTAATATGTCATTCAAACGTGTCCTCCGTCAGCACCTGAAGGGAAGACGCAGTTTTCAGTGATCTGAGATTACGGAGCCGGTGAAAATGAGAAGGCCAAGTCATGATCGAGGATTGCTAGAGGGATGCCAATATGATGTGTCAAGCGAAAGCACATTTGCATCGTCTAGAACCTGTTTCCATGACAGAGTTGCCAGAAATGCCTTTCTTCGCTTGATGAGGAGATCTTGTGGGGAAGGGAAATGGCCTCGTCATATCGCTGTGCAACCGCTGCTATATCTCCGAGATTCTCAGGTTTCTTGGAGGTCTTGGAGGAACGCTGGTGGCAGTCTAACGGAAAATGTAGTGTAAGCAACATCCCCTGCACGGAATGCGCGACCACTCACCATGAACTCATTCCAAGCGCTCGCCATGCAGGCTGTTCTCCCCTCCCAGCTCAGTCGTCAGTGAACCGTAAACAAACAGCGGGTGAATCTGATGGCGGGCACGAGAGCAGAAGAGGATACGTACATTAACGTTTGACTGGCGTCCTGTCCCAACCTGTCTTATTGTGAAACCGCCTGTGAATTGACGACATGTGTTAACTTACCTCAAAGTTGCCAAATACTTTCCATTCGGAGAGAACTGCAGGTGTCGAACAAGGGCCTGGTGAGCAGTCAACTCTTGCGATGTATCCAATGCCTTCAACTTGTCAATGGCACCGATGGAGAGGGCCAGACTGCCCACGCCCTCCAGGAGAGCTCCGACGTGGATGGACAGAACCAGGAATAGATGATGACTAACTACGCGTAAGCACAGGAGACTACGACCTGCCAGTATTCCTACAATCATGTCACTACCAACATCTGTGCCAAATCCCCTTCCCACTGATTTCACCTCGGATTCAACCGATCAATCACCGTCATCTCTCGACTACGTTGCTTTATTCCTGGATTACTTTATTGCACTAGTGATCTTCCATGGCATATTGACCCTCTGTTATGTGCTTGTGATAGGGGACATGCCATTCTTCCTACTGGCAGTCATTTTTGGGGGCCTCCTTCTGGGATCCACCTACTGTTTTTATGGTGGAATGTTCCGCTCTGATCATTGGTTCACTCTCTGCCGCATTCTGACTCTTCTGCCTTTCACTGGTGTGATCATGATCATGACTTTCAACATTTGCATACATGCTGCAGGAGGTGTGTGAGTCGTTGTCACTGAACTCATGTGGCTGACAATGATGTTAGGACCTTCCGAGATTTCCAGTGCCCAAGCAGTCAGGGTACTATTACATCTTTGGCATAGCTGCAGGTATCATCTCCTGGCTTTACTACAGTGCAACAACAGCTGCTTGGGCACTTGGCACAGGCAAGCAAGTGATTGTCACCAAAGTCATGTGTCAATGGATAGCCAGGGTAATATTGCAGCAGAAACACGAACAGGGTGCGTCGGATGAAAAAGTGCCTGAAGCTGAAGCACTGGGTGGTTTTTCACATTGGCTTTCACAAGCTGTAGGTAACCTGTATTCTCGCATTTTATTGAGAATCCATCCATGCTTTCAGGTCTGGGGACCCATCCGACACAGCTACAAAACACAGCCTGAGGTCTCCTCCCATGAAAAGACAAAGTTGCTCCATCATGACTTGGATGATGTAGTTTAGACTCCCTTGTTATGCTATAGCTTACGAAATTTATCCTCCTCCTTTAGTACTGTGACGCTCTGCTGGCGTGACAACATTGAACCTCACAATGCTTTCCAGTGGGATGCGGCGCTGAGCGTAGTACCTCGCCATGCAGTCGACAGTGCTTGGCATTGTTGGAAAGGCAGCAGTGATATCCTCATGCTCCATTTCGTCCCTTCCACCTTCTTCCTCCCTGTTCGACCTAGTCTGGTGACCAGCCTACTCTGAGTTCGCCGATGAGGTGACCGTGACCGTCAGATCCTGGAATGGCATGCACCTGGATATCCTCGAGAGTGCTGCTCAATCAAGCCGAGCCTCCAGGAAGAATACAGTCAGAGACGTATCCACAATAGGTGACACTCGAACTCGGTCATGATTCTGATGCACAGACCTTGTTCGAAAGACCCGCCATGTTATAGTCACGAGGCGCGATCTAATTAAACACTTTACTTCTCCACTCCATTTACTCCCTTTGTCGATGCTGAAAGTACTTGGAAACATGTTCCTCTTAGGAGAAGGAGACGGAACTCGCTGAGTTTTCCGTATGCACTGGCAGGACGAAATGCGGCTCTCCGCATCTGATGTATCTTCGCTGATCGTGACCGTCTTGATTCCATAGCGCTCGGACTCAGATACCTGATATTCTTTGCCGTCTTCCCTTTGCGGAGAAGCCATGCTAACCTGGTCGCAATGCCGAACTTGTGCTCTGTACCTGAGTGCCCATCCCGCATCCGCTCCGCTGTGAGTTGCATAATACATCGGCCTTTCCGGGAGTCACGGATCTGCTCTCCTTATCGGGAGGTAAATCCATTTCAATCCTTGGGGCCTTGTCTGTTCACGGACAATGACATCACCAGCTCCGTATTCCCTGGTGCATACACGGGTGGGGCATATGCGGAGCATCCTCAAAAGAGGCAACGGCGCATGTAGGGTGCGGACATGAGGAATGACGATTTCGGGTCACAAGACCGACTGGTCGTGCCACGTTAGATGGTTTCGTTGCAAGTTTGACTTGCTACACACTAGTAGCAGCTCCGACTCCATTGTCATAGCTTTATTCCCGGGCCCTTGATATTCTCCGGTAATCAGTCGTCATAAATTTCATTGGCAGGCAGCGTCGAGTCGGGTAACGATACATCATGTACTGTAATGTGTCTCAGCCTTCATATTCATTGCGGTCATCGTTTTGCAGACTCGGAGAAGCCATGCTAACCTCGACCATGGCATGTGGCATGAAGAGAGTGCCTGAGTCTTTCTTCCCAAAGACCGCGCACGCTGTAAGTAAACTACGACTCTGAACATGTCCGCGTCGACGCTGTCTAAAAATGAAGTTAGTTCTTGAAGATCGTCGACCGTCGCTGTCGCGACAACGACGCTGAACTTACCCGAACCTCCTGGAGACAAGTTTGAACGTTCTGATTATGAATGTGCAAGGGACTGCCTCCAAGCCTCCGAGGGCACAAAGAGAGGTGAGTTATCCCAGTGTCACCCTGCTCCCTTCAATATCGGGAGGTAAGTCCATTTCAATCCCCGGGCCAGGGGTGCTGTCTGACAATGACCTTAGCACCTCCGTATTCCGAGTTCCCTGGCGACGCATACAGGGGTGGAGCATATGTGACGTCGCCTCTTTTGAGAATGCTCCGCATGTAGGGTGCAGACGAGGAATGACAATTTCAAGTCACGCGCCTTTGCCTGATTGGACGTGCCGTGTTAGTTAGTTCCATTGCGAGTCTCATTCACTACACACTACTAGCAGCTCCGAGTCCATTAACATCACTTTATTCCCTTGTAGTCGTCATAAATTTCATTGGCGGGCAGCATCGAGTCGGGTAACGATACGTCATGTGAAGTAATCTATCTCAACATTCATATTCATTACGATCACCGTTTTGCAGACTCGGAGAAGCCATGCCAACCTCGATGCAAAGCGCTCCTCGTGCACTGTACAAGTGCCCATCTTCCATCCGTTCTGGTGTGAGAGTCTCTTAAATTAGGAGTTTAAACGCGTGTGGACATAGTAGTTGATGGATCGTTGGCAAACTTGAAAGTCGTGCAGTTGTCAGAGGCCACTGAATACATGGCCAGTCACAATGATGACTCCATCCAAACCTAGCGCATACATGCATCAGAAAGCTGGATGTTTTCTCCTCTCGCCCCTGCCACCACTCACCGAAAAGAACTCCTGAAAAGCGTGGAGGATAGTCCCGGGCTTTGTTATGAGCAGACGGAGAACGACCGGTAGCGTGGGCCCCAATATGTCATTCAAGCGTGTCCTCCCTCAGCGCCTGAAGGGAAGGTGCTGTTTTTCCAGTCATCTGGGATTACGAAGTCGGTGAAAATGGGAAGGGCTGAGTCTTCCACTGCCATCGTGATCGAGGATTGCTAGAGGGTGTGTCAACATGAGGTGTCAGGCGAAAGCAGGAAATTCGATCCACGACGACCACGACAGTCATCCTCTGACCAGGCGTGTGCGAAACCTGATATGATCTGCTTCGTGTCGTGTCTTAGTTGCCGGCTTGAAGCTTCATAGTAGAGGTAACAGTAGCGAACTCAACATGCTTACGTTTGTTTATACATACTAATAACTCCTAATTGGACTACCGCTCGACGTGTTCTAGGTCAAAGTCGTTCCCAATGGTCTACTGTATCACCGCTGCAATGATGTCCGTCCGCTCCTAGCTCCAAACCCCAAGCAACGAATCGCGTGACATCGTGGGCTGTCCAACGGCGGACAATGTTCCGGCTCATGCACTCGACGGACTCACAGTGCATAGAGTTGAACCGTGACGATACAGGCGCTGGTCTAGGTCTGCTGGTAATACATTCCTAGTCGGTGAAGTCTATTTGGCACATCAAACTTTTTTTATTGTGCACGAGAACGTCTGGCAAGTCAAGCTCAAGTAACACCCGAGACGAGTGGCCCCGCCCTTCAGTCCATCATATCCTGCAACTCTGCAACCCCCAACTCCACGGACTTCGGAACACGGGGAGACTCGGATCGACGGTAGGAAATGCCCCTCTTTTACTGAATAGAACTCACCCCGCCACCGAATGTATTGCCGGAGCTTAACAGGGGCTTTTCGAGTGTGTATAAAGCCTGGCCATGCCTCGAATCTTTCTCTCCCCCACCAGTCTCCCTCTCAGCCCTCTCAGCCGGCGCACATTCCCCATCATGACACTTTTCAAATCACCATTTGCCCATCTCTCGCACAAGTCGAAGCCTGTTGTCGCCACCAATATGTCTCTTGATTCCTGGTGCCAACAGTCGATCACACAGTCTACTCGATTCGTCCAAAAAGTCGAGTTGTGCACGGCACTCGCTGCGGGCGACGACGCCTGGGGTACACCACTCGGCGAAGACCATCATCATACACTGCTTCGGATCTCCTTGGTGCCCACCCGCAGTGATCCTGGTGCTTCGGCGGACACACTCCTCATCGAACGTGTCCTCTCCACCGGCGGGGCATTCCATTCTGTGGCCCCTGTCGCAGAGACGTTCCCAACCAGCGGAACCCTCTTCCACCCCGACGTCCACGATCGCGTCTGCGTCACCGTTAATGGGCCCTCCACCGCTCTCGCACACGACCTCCAGGTCGAACGAACCCTTACGTTCGGTGACCGTGCCCTCACTCTCGGCCAGTTTGCGCAGATCCTCGGGTTTGTCAGTCAAATGACCAAGTTGATCTGTGACGGCGGAGACTGCAGATTCCAATCGCGCTCGTTCGCGTTTACGTGTTTGGCTGCGTTGTCGCCGACGTTTCCCCCTCGAAAGACAGGTGAAGGGGTGGCTACGAGAGTCGGGTGTGAGTCGGAGATGGATGATTCGGTGTTCGAGTTGGGTTCGGAAGCGTATTTAGTACAGGTACCGTGGTTGGTCAGAGATCCCGAGTCGTTGCAGGCAGTGAGTGAATTGTTGGTCAAAGGGACACACCTGATGCTGATACACCTCACAGCTTAAATTGATTGGAGCGTTGAAGGAGCCTGTGGAAAGCGTAAAGGCGAGTCTTTACCACTAAATGGAATGTTACCTTCTTTTCCCGATTTTCTCTGGATTCCACAGCAAGGCTGTTGTAAAGCTAATACACTGGCATGTTAATACCAATCGATAGCAGTTATGGGGAGGTGTTACTGGTGGCCGTCTACGTGGCGTCTGGTGAGTGGCGTGAAGACAACGACTCAAAGTATGATATTTACTGTCGTTCTACTAATGTGCCATTTTCTCGGACGTCCGCCAGATCATTGAATGTGTGGTGCAGATCGCACAACAAGACCTTCTTAATCTTACGAGCACGAAACAGGCGTTCATCATCATTGAACATTCACACACCAATGACACTGGCAAACCTCAGATCCTCGAAAAATGCACGAACTCACTGATGATCGAGCTTCAACGGGTTGTCGAAGTACTTAATGCGGTTTGGGTACTCTCTCGCGGAAAATCCAAGCCACCGAGATGTCGATAGCCTCTGCGTTTTCCTCCACCCCACATGCTACTAGTCTGAACGACACCACATAGCTGTGCAGTCCGAAACGGAGTGCTTCCTACTACTGTGACTTTGACCCATTGCCAGCGAACAGGTCGGTCGGTCGGCCTCGTCGTGATAATCACAATTGGGGGTGATAGTTCGTCATTGCGGCGCGTTGGACCAAATCAAACGTGCCGCCTCGTTCCCAGTTTTTGTCACCGCAGATCGATCGAGCCCGCAGCGGCTCCAACATGCGTCAAACGCCTCCGACGGACTGGTGAGACGGGCGTCCGCTGTCCTGAAACTTGAATTTCACTGAATCTCCTTGAGAACCCTTCATTTTCGATAGTAGGTCCGGGAATATCCTCCTTCGATCACATTGCCTACTTCTTGGGGCCATCTTATTCAGTCCAGGTTACTGAGTGGCCTTGGTCTTGGACCCTGTGACAAGTCAGGCCCGCCGAGCACCAACCACGCAGAAGCGGCGGCAGAACCAATAGTGAAAACCGCTCAGAATTGGACTCCTCCAGTAAGCTCCAGACTCCAAGATGGCACGACACGGGGATTGGTGAGACGTCTCTTCCACCTCACGGAACGTACTGGTATCTGCCGGTGCCGTTGTACTTACTTCTGACATCTCGGGTCAGGAGAATCGAGCGGTCATCCAGATGGCTCAATGCTGCTGTACGCCGGCATTCCGATAGAAGAGTCACGGAAGGCCGTTTGAGGTGCTTCTGAAAACAAACGAATCTCACACAGATCGATAGAGTGGACCGTGTGGTATAAATTAGGTTGGATTCAGGGCGGTTTCTCCCTCAGCCTGCTCTCCACACATCATTCTGGTGAGCTTTCCTTCGTCGCAGTGACACTTCAATCAATAACATTATCTTCCAGATATCTGCTACAATGCTCGAAGACCCTACATATGCCGCTGCACCTTTCGATCACGCACAGGCAGATATCATCTTACGTTCATCGGACAACATCGATTTCCGAGTCTTCAAACTATTCCTTTCCCTTGTATCCCCATTTTTCGAAACCCTCTTCAACATCCCCCAACCCGCCGACGAAAACGTGGATCAGGAGGTCAAGGATGGTCTCGCTGTCATTTCCGTAGCAGAGGACAGAAAGACGCTCGATGCTCTTCTCCGTTTCTGCTACCCGTGCACATTGGCAGATGACCCCAACTTAGAGGTGCTGAAGGACGCCAAGGATGTTCTGGAGGCGGCTAGGAAGTATTCCCTCGATGTCATCGAGAAGAAGGCTCGCCAGGCAATCGTAAACCCCAAAATTCTCGAGGTGGAGCCTCTGCGATGCTTTGTGATCGCGCATCGAGGACGCCTGCGGGAAGAGACGCTTCTCGCTGCAAGATATACGTTGACGCAGCCGCTCATCCCGTCATGGTTCCAAGAGATTGATTTGCTCAGTGCAACCGATCTGCTCTCCCTGCTCACGTACCACAAGAAGTGTGGGGATGCTGTATATGCACTGAGGCGCGATCTTTCGTGGATCACATCTCGTTATGGGAGTTCGCAGGCTTGTTCCTGGTTGTCTGACCGAAATTCACAGTATAGTTGTGGGTGTTCGAAACCAAATCCGTCCAGGCACAAGCTATTCGACCTCTCGCATCCACAATGGTGGGATGACTTTATGGTGGAAACTTTTGCAGCACTTCGAGACAAGCCGTGCAAAGAGACCGTGCAGGCTTCTGCAGAAAAGACAGTGCAGAACGTCAAAGGGCGAAATTGTCGAGTTTGTGCCCCGCAGGTCACAGAGGGTATGCGCGACTTTTTGGATTTATTTACGAGGAAAATAGAGGAAGCAGTTTCTCAGGTAAGCTGTACACCCATTGAAATTTATCATAAGTAGACACTGATGGTCTTCTTGATAGATCGAGCTCGAGTTAGACTTTGAGTGAAATGAACTGCGGTCGTTACTATTAGAGGAGCGTCGCCACTGGCAGAGGGAATTCTCGTTAGAATGGGTGGCGTCTCTGTACTGTGCATGTTTGCGTTTGTATATCAACCACTGGCTGTCAGGTCTGTTTGAAGAATAAGTTGCTCAGGTTCTCTTCGGTCGGGCTGAAGGGTGTTATGAAGCCTAGTATATCTCAATATCATGTATTCCAATACCAGTATCATCAAGCAATAGCAGTCATGGCAATGTAGCAGGGCATGTGGTCTCGTGTAGTGGGTGTAAGACTGTGACTCGTGACTTACATAGCAAAGCAAGCTTCGAGGCCCTATACTTGCGAAAATTTAATAGCTTCGATCCAAAAGTGGTCGGGCGCTGAGTCAGGAATGTGAGGAATGTCAAAAGGTACGTCGTTTTATTCTCGGCCAATTATCCAATCCAAGAAAAGGTTCGATCCTCGTTTGCTCGCCATTTTGTATCCCCGAAAATCGGCGCACCAAACGGGTCATCGAGCCTCAGCGGGTCAACGAAATGCTGCACCCAGAAAACTTAAACTACCGTGAGACCTTGGTAGCCCCACTGCCATCCTCCTTCCTCGCGCTGTCCTTACTCTGGAAACGACGCCCACCTCTTGCGCGGAAAGATCTTCAAACAAATCGGAGAGGGCTGCGAACGACATAAACGACTTGGGGAGCGACGGTGGGTTCAAGTGCAGCTTCTCTCCCGTCCCGTGGCCATCCATTGCATAATTCCTGTTCCCGTTCCCGTTCCCGTTCCCGTTCCCATGCCTCTCCCTCCCCGCAGCATGCTCAGGGTCTGTGAGCTATACATTCATCTTATGTACTTGCTAACTTTCTCCTGCGCGAAAATGCTGTGGAGGCGGTGATGCAGGAGAGGGTGTGTGTTTACTCATACTTGAGGTAACGAGGGAAGGTCAAGGGCAGGGTGTGTGGGTGGGTGGGTGAAGTAGTGGGTGAAGGATTTGACAGCAACGGATGGATCTGTCGTTTGCTGTATGTGAGGACAATTGGGTGGTGTCATTTTCAGGGTCGCAATGCAAGCAATTACCTTGGTGCTTATGGTCAATATGGTCGTCCGAAGTAGCGATACGACCAACGCAGTGACGTTTGGCAAGGTTTCGGAAGAACGCATAGAAGTGCACTGTGGCGATCCTATCAAACCAAAAATGTAGTCGAGATTTGGCTGGATATACGCAGCATAGCAGCCAGGTTTCCTCAGGATTCGCGTTGGGCGCTAGTACCGAGAGGCGAGTCACACTCGGAAATGACACATGCTGTGGAGGTTCACGACGTGTTCAGCGTTTTCCCTCCGGTCAGTCTTTCCGCTACCCACCTTTACAAACTCTCACTCGAAACCTACCTTCTAACCAACTGCCACAACACCGTCATGGCAGGGGTCATACCACGACGGTCTGATAATGATGGTCCTCGGCTACAGCTGGTAATCTCGCCTCCTGACAAATTTATCTCTGCCGTCACGTATCTCCCTGACGGACGACGCGTGGTCACCGGCTCTGACAAAACTGTGAGGGTGTGGAATTTGGAAACCGGGGAGCAAGAAGGGACGTCGATGGAGCACGAGGGCGTAGTGATTTGTCTCGCTACGACCCGGGATGGCACGGAAATCATCACTGGCAACACAAATGGCATCAAAGTGTGGGACATCGAATCGCACAAACTTGTCAAAGAATGGACTCACCGGGAGTCTTGCTCCCACATCGCCATCTCGCCGGATAATCAACTCGTTGCTATTGGTAATTCGACTGTGGCTATTTACACCATGGACTCGGAAGGGAGACAAGTCAACCATTCCATTGAGGTCGGCAAATCTGTGGGTTCCATGTCTTTCTCTCCCGACGGAAAGAAACTCGCATGTGGCACCTATAACGATACCCGCGTCTATGACGTCGATAGCGGCACACTCGTCCTTGGTCCGCTAAAGTTCTACAAAGATTATGGCTGTTTTGTGCTGTGGTCACGCGATGGCAGCAGACTCTTCTCTGCCTCGAGCAAGACGATTCGCTGTTGGAACTCAGACACAGCAGAACAAATCGGACAGCCGTGGACAGGTCACACCCGACACATACTTTCCCTTTCCCTTTCACCAGACGGATCGATCCTTGCGAGCGCGTCCCTTGATAAAACTGTGCGCTTCTGGGATACAACTTCTGGTCATCCAATCGCACAACATCTACAACATGATGGAGGCGTCGGTGCGGTTCATTTCTCTCCTTCCGGTGAATTTGTGGCGTCAACGGTATGGGATGAAAAGACATACTTGTGGCGAGCTCCCTGGTTGACTTCCGCCGAGAACACTATGGTAATGACTCTCCTCGAATACTTCACTATTCATACTCATTACCCTCTTCATCCCAGACAAGCCTTGCTAACCCTGACTCGGACGCACCGAGCAACACCGTACAATGCCCGCAAGTGTACTTTTTCCCACCTCCACCACACTCTATCCACATTCCTACTGTTGAACAAATGTCGGATCTCGATCTCGGTGTGAGCTTTTGCAACTCATAACGTTCCGGCCCCTTTCTCATACTTTGAAGCTATTTACAACAGCGCATCCTATCACATCTTCCGTAGTCCTCAATTCACACCCTAGCCTTCCTACAAATCCCGATGAAATTGATTCCGAGGAACCGCCATCCATGTCTGACCTGCAGTCGATCCTTCCGGACCCCTCTTTCGGCTTTGATGAACGCCAGCGCATATTCGAACTACGGATACGTAAATTGGTACGAATGACCAACTTTTGCCCCGTACACCAACCAAGCCATCTCTTATAGCTTGATCTCGCGGCTTCAAACGGGCTTCGTGTCCCTGTCCATCTCGTCCCTTCCACCTTGCCTGTGAGCGTACGGAACATGCTATCTACTGGACCGGAAAGTATACCGGATGTTAATCAGAGCTCGGTGTCAGTATGTCCTCTAATCATCACTGAATCACTTGCGATCGGCCAAAGCGCTCGAATCATTTGATATTTGCAACGGCGGGGACAGATCCGAGCTGTTTCAAGAGATTCTGGTCTTGAATTAATTCTCATCATTCTACTACAGGCATGCTTTCCAGATCGAATCATCGACATCAGTCTTTCGTTCCGCATCCAAGGAGGATCCTAAGGAGATTCGCAAGATTGACAAAATAAATCAAAAGTTCGTCGAGATGCTTCGTGAGTTATTTCATCACATCAAACAGGCATTCAATCAGTCAACCACCATGCATACAGGTGAAGTCGGGTTCAAGTTGTCCAATGGTAGGCTCCCGTGGTCCACCCTCAAAGGAGACCTGCAGAAGAAAGGATTCATGATCGTCAATTGGCCCCAAGGCGTTGTTTGCGATAGAGACAAGGGCATATCTGGCTTGAGCGCAGAGGATGCGGACGAGCTACATGATGCGCTTTTTGTGGACGAACATCGGCTTCGGTTCGTTCCATCCAGTGAGGGTAAGCTCTTGAGCATATTTGGTATTACCGTCTAAGGGTTGCTCAACTCGCCACCAGAATCTACATATAACAATGATGGGGTCGCTTCGGTGGCTGTTGCGTCGGGCTCGGAAAGACCCCCCGAGAGTGATCGTTCGGCTGCCAGCAAGCAGCCGAAATTCACCACAGCAGAAGCATATGCAGGGCATCCACACCGTAACAAGAGGCGCGTGTGTAGTTGTGCATTCACCCCATACCATTCTTTGACGAGAGACTACGATTTCCATGGGCATGCTGGTCGCCGGTTCCCTACATATCCACCCCATGATGTACAGGATGAGATGAATTGTACCCGTGTCTGATGTATTACTTACCAATAAACCCAACTTTAAGACACTTCGCGACATTCTCTACTGACATCCAGTCGAGTACATATACGATTAGGTTCTGACTGAGCAGTGAGTGAGAAACAATCGTAACTATCCTGAACGCTAGACACGCGCCGGATTCGATTCTCGGGGCCCTAGCCCCGCTGTCGGAAATGTCGAGAAACCCCAAGCGGGTCCTGGGGTTTATGTTTCGGTGTGGTTGGTCCGTCGAATGTGGGCCTACGTAGATGCGCAAAGCGTTGAAGACATGACCGAGTGCTTGAGGATGAATTGACATGGCCATCTCGCGGGAAGTGAGAGTCGGCGGAATACTTTTGTGTCAGGACATCCTCAAAAGTGGGCAAGTTGAGGGAACCCATGGCATGTGGCATGAAGAGTGTCTGAGTCTATCTTCCCAAAGACCGCGCACGCGGAAATTTCCGCGTTCGCCCGGACCGGCCCGGGGAGTCTTCAATGCCCACGACTCTGGACATGTCCGCGTCGACGCTGTCTAAAAATGAAGTCAGTTCTTGAAGATCATCGACCGTCGCTGTCGCGACGACAACGCTGAACTTACCCGAACCTCTTGGAGACAAGTTTGAACGTTCTGATTATGAATGTGCAAGGGACTGCCTCCAAGCCTCCGAGGGCGCAAAGAGAGGTGAGTTATCCTAGTGTCACCCTGTATTCTTGAACTCACGCTGTTGCCGCCAGAAACATTTCGTGTCAGCATCTTCTAGCTAGTCTACTCCACAGCCGCCTCGTGCACAGGGAGGATGATGATATAGTTCTGGACGCGTACCTTTATGCACTGTTAACGCCTCTGATGTACCATGCGGGCCTGGAATTCAGGACCTCCAGTGCCTCATGATGACATGTTGAGGGGCGTCTTAGTTTAGATGTCCGCTTATCCTCCAAGGTGCCTGGTACCCCTCCAGGCAACCCAGGCTGTACAGAAGTAGGCACACTGGCAGGTCGAGTATCAAGTGAAGGAGAAGACGGAAGGGCTCATCGGCTACAGCACTCACAGAAGAAGACCAAGGGCTAGTTACCCTGGTGCAATCACCAGGAACGTGCGACAACATAGCCAATAGACGAGTGCCGGACACAATTGACCCTGTCTATCTCACGGTTCAAATTCGTGACCTTCTCTCGGGACAAAAGGTACTCCATCATGTCACCAGTGGGTGTGAAAATATCTATCCTTGTTGGTCAGTCTTCACCATGTTCCATGACTCCTCAGCACACGGAACGTGCATTGTAACGCACGTTGCAAGAATAAAGCGGATACTTGGAGGTTTGATCTGGGCGGTTACCGAGAAGCTTCGGAATCTAATTTTGCTTCGTCACCCACGTTGATGAGTTCGTCACTCAGTGGAATGGTTCACCAGATAATTGATCATCAACTTGACTTGACTGGCGTGTGCGTTCGTGCCACGAAAACGTCTACGCTTGGAAACGAGCGCCGCGCCACGCCGCTGGCTTGAGATCTTGGGATTCCGGTTATGCTGGCCCACCCGAGTCGCATTTCTCATCAAGATGTGAAGATTCTGTGAACAGCAGGTGACACAGGTCTGCGATCTGCTTCTCTCCGGTTGCGCTATGTAACCTGCTTCGTACCGCAAGGTTCAGGACGCCGAATGCGGCAGCTGAAAGGGTCTTCCAATCAGCCGAGGTCTGGGCCTCGGTGAGGCTGGGCCTGCCTGCATAAATATCTGAATGAACATAGGAACTTGACGCCGTGGTCAAAATGCTCCCATACTTTCCCCTCATAGCTCAGATATTTGGAGCGCCGACGTTCACGACGAACACGGTCGACCCGTCTTACCTCTTTAGTGCTAATACCATTAGCTCTAGCTGCCCTGCCGATGGCCCAGTCTCCTGTTCGACCTCGTCCGTGGAAAACACATGTTGCACCGAGTCCCCAGGGGTATGTCATTCTTCACGACTCGGGCATATTGCGTCTCACCTTGTTCCGGTGCATTCTAGGGCCTCTTGTTGCAGACCCAGGTATATATTTCCTCGTCAAGTGTCCATCTGATGAAGCTGACTGTCGTCTCGGAAGTTCTGGGACACTGAAGTTCGTGGTAGCCCTGCTGACAGCTGGACAATTCATGGTATGTGATTATTCTGCACGGCGCCAAACGTTCTCATGTGTTTTGTAGGCTTGTGGCCCGACAAGTTCGTACATTGTCTCGTCCATGTCGCTGACCATTGCTTACCTTCATCCTCATCAATAGCTGTGATGGCACCTACATTGAAAACTGTGACCCTTCTCGCGCTCACTACAACATCCCTGAGGTGTGTTGAATTACACAGGATACTTGCAACGACTTGGAATTGACGCTCGTCCCTAGCTTCTCGCTCAACAAGGAGCGGGTGATACACTGGATTACATGAAGCAATTCTGGTTGAACGCTGATGGTTCCAACGAGCACCTTTGGAACGTACGTATGGGCTTTTGTCTAAATGAAGATCGCTGATTACGGTCCGTTAGCATGAGTGGTCGACGCATGGCACATGCTACAGGTACGAACCTGTGTCCTTATCCCCATAAACAAATTTTAAATTCGTCTTCACAGCACCCTTCAGCCCTCTTGCCTATCGGAGGGAAGTCCCGAAGGAGCCGAGGTAGGTTGTTCATTGCGCCCTAGTGACTCACAGGCACACGCCGTGATTGACGAACCCTTTCACAAAGGCTGTGGCGTACTTCCAGAACATCGTCCAGTTGTTCCAGACGCTCCCCACGTACACGTGGCTCGCAAACGCGGGGATTACGCCTGATAGGCGTCGTGAGTACACCTTGGACGAGATCATTTCCGCGCTGCAGCAGGGCTCGGGAGGCGTAAGTTTCAGAGCGTCTTCACCGTCTATGCTACCGAATCTGAGTCTTGTCTTGTCACAGTTCACGCCTGCCGTTGGTTGTTCGCACGGAAAACTGGACGCGATCAGTTGGTACTACAACTTGCAGGGATCGCTTCTCGACGGCAAGTTCGTGCAAATCAGTACGCGCGATTTATTTCCGTTGTTTGGTCAGATGGGTTGACGATTTTCGCAGACTCGCCCAAGGAGTCGACGTGCCCCCACAGAGGTATTCGGTACCTCCCCAAGGAGGGTTGAGTAGTCCGTGATGGTGCCCCTGTTGTGATAACATGGTTTTAGGACACTCCTGTGCGATGCACTCTTGTAAATACAAGACGTGTAGTTCATTCCCTTGACTCGTCGTGTGAAGTTCTGAGAGACACGGTATTCGATCTGCACAGTTCTCGTTCCTTTCGTTCCTTTCATGCAATGAATGGTACGCGTGCTCTGTCGATTACACTCTACCGCAGATCAACTATGTCGCCCGACAGTTCTCAGTGAATCAACGTAGCCAAGGTGACGGATCATCGGGAGTCACCCCGGTTTTCTAGGCGATGGAAGAAGTCACCATGATATGATGAAGGGGAGAAGGGCGACGGAATGGGGCATTGATCGCTGGTCACCTCACATGTCGCGACGAACGTTTGTGCTGCTCACGGAATGGAGACATTCAAAACCAAATTGGTATGGAAGCCCGGTCAATCGTACTCTCTCGGCGCAAAAGAGACATGCACTCTGACTCGGACAATTCGGCACTACGTTTAGGAAATTGGACTTCATTTTATGATCTACGCGACAACACGATCAATATAAGTACTACTAGCATGAATGCCTCGGCCGAAGTGGTGATTGGGGCCAAATTGTCGGAGTGCATATCTCTTTTGCGCCGAAACTTTGAGCAGACTTCGAGAAATTGGTGGCTACGCCGCATCGGAATAGGATAGTGAACCGTTTTGGGAAACGAGAGCCCTTGCCCTGGTGATACATGGACGAATCAGAGGTGGGTATAAGGAACCAGCGCGGTACGTAACTTGCCCTGTCAGCCTTCCGGGGAGCCGTTCAACGGGCCCGTTTGCTCGTTACGCTACAAACAGCGTTGTGTAACCCTCCTCACAGGACTACAGTTGGACGCTGACACCACCCGCGGCTTGACCATGGGCATTGAAAGTTGTAATGATACGCTGTCTGTCTTCACAACGCTGCCCGATTGAAGGCGACACATCATTGACTATAAGCCGTAATCTCCTGGGCTCATTGTCCGTATGAATTTCATAAAGAGACATCGGGATGGATCATGGATCAAAGGAAGGACTCGGACGCGGAGGTGGCTACTTTCCAGACTCGGGCCCTCTAGCCGGATCGCCTTCCCCTGCCCCGTCAGTATTCAGTTCTGCAGCGGCTGTCATGAACCTAGACAAACGAAGCGTCACGCTGGGAACACGGCTGCACTGACATGCCACCCACTGTGCAGCATGGGTACCCGCGAGGACTCTCATCGCATCCAAGTCATTTTGGAGCTGTTCCATCAGATCTGCTGTTTGACCGACTGCACGAGACATGTTCTTCAGACTGGAAGCCAGCTGTGCATAGAGCCTGTCTTTGGCCTGAGTAGCACCCGAACGGCTCATCGTTGGTCGAGGTGGAGGTGAAACTTCCCACGATTCTGGGGCCCCATTTTTTGTGAAATGAGCCGGCACACAAGCGACGCTTCCAAATGTTCACGCCAACCATGACGATGCCGAGGAAGCCTTGTGAGCGATTGGCTGCCACCAGCCAGCCATATTTCGATTGCATGGCCACAAGCCTGGGCCGGATGGCGAGGATCCCGTCAAGTCCAATTATGGACACCCTTGTCCAGTGCTGTGTGGCGCCGGGATAGTCCAGCCTGTCGTCTCTTTCCTGTGCCCCCTCTCTTCGATCACCATGCTCACTACACAGGCGCATTTTGACAAGGCCATTCAGGAAATTGAACACAGAAACCCTGCCAATAAACCCTCCGTCGATCTCTCGATACAGCGGCTTGATAACGGCGCAGTCATCAGCACGCAGGAGCGAATCATCAAAGATGTCCGTCGTCCCTTTTCTGTCACACTCTATAATGTCATTTAGCCTTTGTGTCGTTCACTAGGTCGCGCAGCCTGCAGTAGGCGTCCCGACCGACGCCCAGTTCTTCTCTCCGCACGATCCGAATAAACCCAATCTTGAATTTCTCAAGGATCACTTCTTCCACGAGGGCAGGATTCGGGAAGACCACGCCCTTTGGATTATAGACAAGGCCACCGCTCTGCTCCGGCGTGAGCCGAATGTTCTCGACATCGATGCTCCCGTGACAGGTGAGATTCCACGTAGATGCCGCATGCGTTCTCCGCGAGGCACACGGCAGTCCTCGTGCTGATTCGATTATTTCCTCTTGTTAGTCTGCGGCGACATTCATGGGCAATACGTGCGTCAATCTGTTTGTACCTCGCGTCAGGCGTAGCTGATACCATATCAAGTATGACCTCATGAAACTCTTCGAAAAGGGCGGAAACCCAAAGTCAACTCGATACCTCTTTCTGGGCGATTACGTTGATCGGGGATATTTCAGTGTCGAAGTAATTTATTCCTCTTCCTACCCAACATTTGCCTGATCTTCTGCTTCAAAGTGTGTTCTGTACCTCTGGTCACTGAAAATATGGTTTCCCGATAGCTTGTTCCTTCTCCGAGGCAATCATGAATGTCGACGTTTGACCGAGTACTTCACATTCAAGATCGAATGTGAGATATTATCTTATTTTGGATCTGTTTACTACATCCTCAGTGATTTCTAGGTCAACACAAGTATTCCGAACGCCTATACGATGCATGCCTGGAATCTTTTTGTGCACTTCCGCTGGCTGCTATAATGAACAAACAATTCTTGTGCATACATGGTGGTTTGTCACCTGAACTCCATACTGTTGATGACCTTCAAATCGTTCGTTTCTCGGAGTGTCCTTTATACGCTTGGTCAACTCATCCGATCTTGTCAGTTGGACAGATTTCATGAACCCCCAACGCACGGTTTGATGTGTGATATCCTTTGGTCAGATCCGACAGAGGATTTCGGGTCGGAAAAGGGAAAAGAGAACTTTTTGCACAATCACGTCAGGGGCTGCTCCTTTTTCTTTACGTGAGTATGCACTATTCCGGGCATGTATAATTGATTGATCTCGATTTTTGATCGAAAAGCTACTCGGCCACGTGCAAGTTCCTGGAGAGGAACAATCTATTGTCGATAATTCGAGCCCACGAGGCCCAGGATTCTGGGTATGTGCGATTTTTATCATTGATGTCGTTATTGGCGCACTGATCCCGTCTAGGTTCCGTATGTACCGGAAAGCGCAGGGTACTGGTTTCCCCACCCTTATCACCATATTCTCTGCTCCAAATTATCTCGATGTGTACAACAACAAGGCTGCTGTGCTCAAATACGAGAACAACACGATGAACATCACCCAATTCAATTGTACGTCACACCCATATTGGCTGCCAAACTTCAAAGATGTATTCGAATGGAGCCTACCATTCGTCGGAGAAAAGAGTACGTTGTCTCGTTCCATGATCGAGGGTATCTCATTGAGGCATCTTTCGTGTAGTCACCGACATGCTCGTTGCCGTACTCAACACATGCTCCAAGGAGGAGCTCGAGGACGAGCACATCCCTGAGATACATCACGAAGATCTCCGGGAACGAAGAGGAGTTATCAAGAACAAAATTCTTGCAGTCGGGCGGATGGCACGGGTATTCGCAGTGCTTCGGCGCGTTGGCTGTTATGCTTGGCATAGCCTAAATCTCACGTGACCGCATACAGGGAGGAATCGGAAAATGTCTCGGAACTCAAGAATATATCGTCTACCGGCAGGCTCCCATATGGGACCCTGGCACTCGGGGCCGAAGGCATCAAGAAAGCCATCTCGAGCTTCGAAGACGCGTATGTATCCATTTCCCTCCGCTACATCCCAGATCACCCATTGTGATGACAGACGGCGATCGGATATCGAGAACGAGCGGTTACCGCCCGCACCACCACCCGTGGGGGAGAAACCCGCTACTTTGATCAGCCAATCCAAGCTACAGGTCCAATCTCCCACACCCACGCCAACACCCATGCCTGGCTTCATACCCATACTCATGACCTCCAGACCAATGACACCTTCGGACGACGGACGCAGCGAGACGCCGTCCCTCGAACGCGCGTCCTCTCCCAGCGCGTCGAGTATCAGTTCACCCCCGACGCCGCCGCCTCCACCGGCAAATTCGGACCGGAGGGGAAGTTTGAGGTTGGGGTCGACGAGCCCGTCGACAAGGCAACGGAGCGTGCAGAGCGCGCTTTCGATGTTGCAGGCTGCGTTGGACGGGAAGAAGGGTGGGTCTGGTTGATGTTGTGTGTTGTGTGCCTGGATGGGGATGTGGCTTTGTACATAGATAGATTTTTTTTTTTTCCTTTTTCATTGTCTCGACGCATCGCTGGCGGCGTTGGCCAGAATTTGAACGGATCGGTGGAGGCTGAATGCTGGAGTTCTGCGAATACTTGTGTTTTCGGAGGGTCATGAGTTTTTTGTATTCGTATTCGATGTATCGCCGAGGCATGCATCACTTCCTCCAAGCTATGGAAGCCCAGACAATCGTGCTCTCTTGGCGCAAACAAGATACGCATTGCGTTTAGGAAATTACGTAGCTTGGTTTTCAGAAGACCCCTTGTCGGAGTGCGTATCTTCTTTGTGCCGTCTGACTAGGAAGAAACTTGGCGCCCCCTCGCTTCGGCACTCCGTGCCTGCGCTTGGTGGCGCCACCATACTGCATACCGCTGGAAGCATCCTACATAGTACCACTGTAGCATACGACACTAGGAAACCCGGAGAAAACTTTTGAGGTATCTCCGGGAAGAACCGGATAAAAGGCAATAGTATTACGTCATGAATTTGTACTTGTGGACGGTTGCACCCTATCTACCAAGCAACTTGTTGCCTTCGGGAACCTTCATCGTGAAATTTGGAGGAAGGGGAAAGAGAAGAGAGATGGTTGAGAGGAGGCTAATCTTTGAGCTGCTCCGGGGAAATTCTGCCGGTTCCAGCTGCCAACGTTTCGCTGCATGCATCATGTTCTCAAGACATGGGGTACGGCGGAATGCCCAAATGTAACAACTTGTTAATTGCACTGGTGGGTCTGGTTTCACGCAAAATCCATTTCGGAACAGATACCGTGGCTTAAACAAGACGACACTGTCGCTTTGTCTGCGAAGCCACTCTCCGCTAGTAGGTCAATCATGGTTATTCAACTGCTCTTTATCCTACGATGGTATTTTTTTAAGCGATTATTAATGCCCCGCAGAGTTTGCGTTCGTAACCTAGGAGTTGGAGAGACCTGATTGGATTTGATAGCCCAGGTCTATTTCGGATCCTTCGCTCCCCTTCGCGATACAGGTGCAGACGACCTGGTCCATTGCAGCTAGAGCGTGGGACCTGCTTCATGACGTAAAGGTATAGGTGGATAGCAACCTTGCGCCCATACACCGCCCTACTCGGGAATGAAATACCTGGCTGTCGCGCGAAACCATATGCTGGTTACAATCCGAGTCAATACAAGTCATTCATCACGACGCAGTAGCGAAACCGCGGTGATTATCAATGATCGTTGAGTCATCGGACATGAGTTGACGAATTTTCCAGGAGTAATGGCCCTTTTATCCGTAAGGATCTAGAGCGGCACCGCTGGGGTTATCCGCGATCACCCCGACAAAGCGAAATTTGCAATGGCCCCGGGTTCGACCGAGCGGGGGCATTAACTGTCTTATCTCTCGTCGGAAACTCCGCATTCCAAGGTTTGCAGATCGACGATGCAGAGGCAACTTGACTGAAGTGAGGGTGACTGAACCAATGATAGGTACTCTACCTTGTTCCTGCTACCTGAAACCTCGGAGAAGTTTGAGGTGAGTCAGCTGGAGACTGTCGGTCACGCTGGCCTGGTCACACCACTGAGGAAGCGCAGGAATGACTCCTTCATTAGAGCCTCGTTGACATCTGTTGACAAACACGTCAACTTCGATGAAACAAAGGGGAACGATGCGGGTTGATACGACGGCGAAACGAAACGAAGCTACACGAACACGGCAAAGATCCAGAAGCCCTAGACTATTCTCGAGATGTGCTGTGATATCAAGCCATTCATAAAGGGATTCTTTACAAGGTGATTTTCCATCGCAATTTCTCTGTACTATGATCTCTTATGCAATTGCGGGGCTCACCGCCCTCATTCTCCTTCACGCGCTGCTCAAGCGTTTCACTCGTCCATCTTTATCCATGATCCGTGGGCCTAAGTCGCCCTCCTTCATCTTCGGTACAGTCCTTCCCTCGTTCCTGCTCGTCAAATACTTCCACGTCATTCTTCAGGCAACTTGCTCGAGCTACTGCAGCGTCCAGTTGGCGAAGCAGACTTTGCATGGCAGAGTCAGTATGGCAACGTCGTTCGGTTCAAGAGTGTCCTCGGAGTAAGTACATTCACTCTGCTATCTCGTATCGTTCCATCCTCGACGTCTCAACAAACTTCAGGAAGATCGACTCCTAGTTTCAGACCCGAAAGCTCTGCAGAAGATATTGAGCACATCAGCATACAATTATTTGAAGCTACCCAATCTTCTTGTTCTTGCCAGAGCATTAAATGGGAAGGGGATTAGCTGGGCCGAAGGTAGTTCTCACCCTTCCAAATTTGCGTTTGAAATGACCACATAGTAGGCGAGGACCATAAACGACAGAGAAGCATAATGATTCCTGGGTTTGGGCCAAAGGAGTCCAAAGTATTCTTTCCGATTTTCAGCGATTGTGCTGATTCTATATGTATGAAATGGTTTGAAACCATTGGGGATAGTAATGGCCAAAGTGTTGTAATCAACGTTCTAGCCTGGCTCTCGCGTGGAGCTTTGGATGCGATCGGTCATGGTATGATTATTTTTCTGTTCCCTCGACACATCAGTTTAAATTGCGTGCCATCACAATAGCTGCATTCGACGTCCAGTTCAGGACCATCGAAGATGATTCGCATCCTCTCGCGGAGAAATACAAAAATTGTTTGTCAGTTCTTCCCTAATTTTGTTGGGGCTATCGCATAACCTCTCTCCAGCGCCGATATTTTCGGCCTGCCTCCGGCAAAGTTAATTTTCATGCTAGCGGCGTCAAAGCATATTCCAGTGTGGATACTCCAATGGATAGCCGAAAATGGTCCTGGCCCGCGGATTACGCGAGCGCGTGACGTAAAAATCATGGTCACTAGTGTCGCAAAAGAATTAGTAAAGGAGAAGGCGGACGCTCTCTTACAGGGAAAGGGTAATCAGGATATCTTTACCCTACTCGGTGTGTTACCCTCATTCACTAGTCAGTCATGTTGACATTCTTGCAGTCAAGGCCAATATGGATGCAAACGCGAAGATAAAGTTGTCCGATGAAGAGCTGTTACCACAGATGTGGTGGGTTTCGTCATCGATTCTTTGGCTTTTCCCATCACTGAAGATGACAAGTACGTCGTGTACAGTACGCTTTTATTCGCAGCTCATGAAACCACCTCAATTACCATTTCCTTTATCCTACTGGAGCTTGCGCGAAACCCCAAAGTTCAGTCCAGGCTGCGAGAAGAGATAAGGAAGACAGAAGCCGCTGTCTATGCACGCGGCGATTCACAGCTCGAGGTTCAAGATGTGGATGCTATGCCTTACTTGAATGCCGTGATCAAGGTATCGGTGTTCCTTTGGCATGCGTCGTCTCGATTCATCCCTTCACAGGAAGGACTACGGCTACACCCGGTAGCACCTCAAGTCTTTCGAGTGGCTCGTGAAGATGACGTCCTTCCACTTTCTAAGCCGATTCTCACCGAATCCGGAGAAATGATCAACGAAGTACTTGTTCCGAAAGGCACCGAAATTGTACTATCTATCGCTGCGTACAATCGGTGGGTTCTGCTGTCGCAACCACATTTTAGATGGGTAACCGTACGTGGTATCGCAGTGATAAAGCCCTGTGGGGAGAGGATGCACACGAGTTCAACCCCGATCGATGGTTAAATGGCACGATGAGTGACAGGACATTGCCTGGAATTGGAGTCTATTCTCACTTGTGCGTATCTTTACTCTGCGTTCTAAAAGATTCACCCAGATACATACCATTATAACAGAATGACATTTCTCAGTGGAACACGGGCCTGCCTGGGATGGCGATTTGCGTACGATTCCATCTTTTGTTTGATAACATGGAGTCTCGCTCATTGAAAACTACAGTCTCCTCGAGATCCAAGCGTTCGTGTCGATATTGGTGGGCAAGTTCGAATTCGGAATGACGGACAAGGCCGAACGGATTCTGCGGCAACCTGCGTCGCTCATGGCCCCCATGGTCGACGGCGAACTAGACCTCGGTGTCCAGATGCCATTGGCTATATCTCTGGCCCTGCAGGATGGTGAATTTTAATGGGAAATCGTACCTGACAAACGAGTTACGGGCAATGTCTATTTATGATGTCGTGGAGTCGGTGCAGACTGGTCATTTCGTATATTGCTTTCGATCGATGCCATCGTTGAGCACGATGTTGCAAGGTCATGTTTTCTTGCCCGAAATTATATAGTCCGAATATAAAAATATGCATTACAAGGGAAATACCTGGCGTTCGCGTAACCGACGTATGTATGCTGGTCACTAACTGTCAGATTCGAGTCGTTCCCCACACAAGTGAACATTTGCAATCAACACATTTGCAATCAACACAACGCAGTAGCAACCGCGGTCACGGTCATTATTACAGAAGAGTCATCCGACACTCCTTCAAGGTATTGTCCAAGAGTAAGAGCCGTTTTATCTGATTGTCCGCGGTCACCTGAAGTTTTCGCACACGGTATTTGCCGAACAGCGGAACGGTTGCAGTTGGTGCGATCGAAGACTTCCATGGAGAGGTTTCAAGTTGCAGGGTCCCAGGTTCTGACCAGCGGTAGTATTTATTTCGTCTGCATCTCGGTATTCCGCATTTTACACCTCTTTAGTGCACGGCTACCTAGAAGTTTGAGGTGAGCTGGAGACTTGCGAACCTTGCGGGATGCTGGTCACTCACGCAGCTGGCCTTCTCACCGCATGGAGGACTCGGGGGCGCAGGAACGATTTATGGGGTCGTGCTCCAAGTTGGAGCCACGCTGCGTCTGCTGACAACGCATCAACTTCGATGAAACAAAGCGAAATGATTCGAGTTGATACGATGGCGATAGAAGCGTTACGAAGCGACACGACACAGCAGGAATTCAGTAGGCCCAGATACTGTTGCCAACATGTGCCTGGATATTTGAGTCGTTCATAAGGCGCCTTGGCAAGGTAATTATCCATAGCAATTTCTCTCCACGATGTCTGCTCATGCCAGTGCGGTCGCGGGACTAACCGCCCTCCTCCTCCTTTACGCGCTGTACAAGCGTTTCACTCGTCCATCTTTGTCCATGATTCGTGGGCCTAAGTCGCCTTCCTTCATCTTCGGTAGAGTCCTTCTCCTTCCCTCGTTCCTGCCCGTCAAATACTTCCTTGTCACTGTATAGGAAACTTGCTTGAGTTACTGCAGCGTCCAGTTGGCGAAGCAGACTTTGCATGGCAGAGTCAGTATGGCAACGTTGTCCGGTTCAAGAGTGTCCTCGGAGTAAGTCCACTCACTCGGTAATCTCATAAAAGTGCGGTCCTCAACTACGCCTCAACAAACCCCAGGAAGATCGACTCCTGGTCACAGACCCGAAAGCCCTACAGAAGATGTTGAGCACATCGGCATACAATTATTCGAAGCTTCCCAATCTTCGTGTTATTTCCCGAATGTTAAATGGGAAGGGGCTTTTCTGGGCTGATGGTAATACTCATCCTTTCAAATTTTCGATTGAAATCAACAGTGTCGTAGGTGAGGACCACAGGCGACAGCGAAGTATATTGCTTCCCGGGTTTGCAACGAAAGAGTCGAGAGCATTCTTTCCGATCTTCAAGGATTGCGCTGATTCTGTAAGTATGAGATGGTTGGAAACCATTGGGAATGAAAATGGTCAGAGTGCTGTCATCAACGTTCTATCCTGGCTCTCGCGTGGAACATTGGATGCAATCGGTCATGGTACGATCATTTTTCTTTTCTGCTGAAGTATAAGTTTAAATTGTGTGCCATCTGAATAGCTGCATTTGACGTCCAGTTCGGGACAATCCAAGACGATTTACATCCGCTCGTGAAGAAATACAAAAATTATATGTCGGTTCCTCCCCAAGTTTGCTCGGGCCGTCGCGTAACCTCATTCCAGCGGTGATGTTTTCTGCTTACCCCCGGCAACGCAAATTTTCGTGCAAGCTGCGGCGAAACATATCCCGGTGTGGATACTCCAGTGGGTAGCCGATAATGGTCCCCGCCCCCGCCTTGCACGCGCGCATGATGTCAAAACCATGGTCACCAGTATCACAAAGGAATTAGTACGCGAGAAGGCGGACGCTCTTTTACAAGGAAAGGGCAGTCAGGATATCTTTACCCTACTCAGTGCGTTTCCCTTGCGTTGCTCATTTACTGGTCGGCACCGTTGACTTTCTTGCAGTCAAGGCCAATATGGATGCAAATGCGAAGATAAAGTTGACCGACGAAGAATTGTTATCGCAGATGCGGTATGTTTTATCGATGATTCTCTCATTTTTCCCATTACTGAAGGTGATGAGTACGTCGTGTACAGCACCCTTTTGATCGCAGGTCATGAGACTACCGCAACTAGTATTTCCTTTATCCTACTAGAGCTTGCGCGAAGCCCCCAAGTTCAGTCCAGGCTACGAGATGAAATAAGGAAGACAGAGGCCGCTGTCTATGCACGCGGCGATTCACAGCTCGAGGTTCAAGATGTGGATGCTATGTCTTACTTGAATGCTGTGATCAAGGTATCGGTGTCCCTTTGGCATGTGCCGTCTCGACGAACCTCATCCTTTCAAGGAAGGATTACGGTTACACCCGGCAGGGCCCCATGCCTTTCGAGTGCCTCTTCAAGATGAAATACTTCCACTTTCCAAGCCGATTCTCACGGAATCTGGAGAAATGATCAGCGAAGTACTCCTTCCCAAAGGCACCGAAATTGTAATATCTATTGCTGCGTACAATCGGTAGGTCCTGCCGTCACATAAGTACGTTTCAGATCGGTGACTATGTGATATCACAGAGATAAAGACTTGTGGGGAGAGGATGCACACGAGTTCAAACCCGATCGGTGGTTGAATGGCACGACGAGTGAAAGGACATTGCCTGGACTTGGCGTCTATTCGCATTTGTTCGTCTCTTCACCCTGCGTTCTCAAAGATGCTTACCATTATAACAGAATGACTTTTCTCAGTGGAACACGGGCTTGCGTAGGATGGCGATTTGCGTACGATTCCATCTTTTATTTCTTAACGAGGAGTTTCTCTGATTGAAAATTATAGTGTCCTCGAGATCCAAGCGTTCCTGTCGATATTGGTGGACAAGTTCGAATTCGCAATGACTGACAAGGCCGAGCGAATTTTGCGGCAACCGTCGTTAGTCATGGCCCCGATGGTCGACGGAGAACTTGACCGCGGTGTCCAAATGCCATTGGCCGTATGTCTAGCCCCGCAGGATGGTGAAATTTAGTGGGCAATCCTACCTGACAAACGAGTTACAGGCGGAATCCTTTCATGATGTCATGGGGCCGGTCCGGACTGGCCATATCGCATATTGCTTTCGATGTATAGTTGAACACGATGTTGGAAAGTCATGCTTTCTTTCCCAAAATTGTATAGTAAGCCGAGTATAAAAACCTGCATTACACGGAGGATTGGTAGCACAAGTTTAGTACTGGGGCGAACTTATACGGGCTGGGTATACCATCGATCATATGAATTCCCGATCCATCGCCAAATATCAGCACATAGAGATAGGGAAGCGGTCGGTTTACCTGTAAACGTTTTTCAGTATTCCATGGACTTAAAATTTGTTAGCATTATGAAGTAACAGATTCATATACGGATCAATGACTTCAACCACAAATACACTGCTGGTGTTGATGCCGCTCATTTTCTCTATAAGGTTGTGGAGTCTCGAGTTCAACAACCTAGGCAAACAGAGGTGGTGGTGGCTCCCTGCAACAAATCGTGAAATTCCGCATCCCAGAAAACTCGTAACCGATTCCCTACGTTGTCAGTCTCTCTTGGATGAATTATGAGCTTCCTCCCGCTGATATGGTTGTTCTTCAATCGCCCCAATCCAGGGATTACCCTGTTCAAACCACCAGGGACAACTTCAACGTGGTTAGGCTGAAAGAAAACAAATTGCTTCAAAGATAGCGACAGAACGACGTACAGACGCTTACGACGATCTCCACTGCCTCCATCAATCCTGGCAATTTTTTGGTAAAAGGTGGAAGCACAGTGGTGAGGTATCCGCCGTCTTGGAGCAGGTCGTACCTCGATTGTTGTATTTCCTCGGAGGTAACTGTCATGGACGAAAGTGAGAGGGGGCAGAGTGAGACTTAGATGGTGGAGGGAAAGGAGGCTGCGGGAGTGTAGTCGCTGGCTTCAAGTTCCCACGATAGGACGGCCGATCCCTGCTCGCCCGACGAGACCACCCCGCAAGTTGTTCAAGTTGGACGACTCGCTTACTCTACATTTCAGGAGTATGTATATGTACTTTCCCTCAGAAGTTGTCATCAAGGTGAATTCGCCACAACTTCACCAGATCCAGAGATTGACAATCAAATCTCCAACTTTCCCTCAAACAGCACGCTTGACCAAGCTGTGTCTATCCCTTATGTCGATATTGGGACAGTAGCTGTTCCCGTTTATTCGCAAACGCCCTCTGGGTTTGGGTTCAAAGCACTATGAGACAGCGGACGCACCTTGTTTGCAAAACAAGCTATTTTCGTCATCGGTGTTGCAACTTCTATTGGACAATATGGTGAACCCTCTGTTCTGCTTGCTTTTCTTGTAGCCCTTACTTATCCGACCACGTCTTTCCTTCCCATAGCTATCCAACCGGCCAGACTCTCTGGATTCTCTGGCGTCATAGCCACTGGCTCGCTCCACAGTACCGAACTCCTCGAATTACCTGGTGCAACCCAAGTCATCGTCCAAAGTTTGTCCCCGTTCTTCACGGTCATGAATCATGATGTGCTTAGTACACGCCAATTTTGCCAGCACTCCTTTGATGGGGACCTCGCCCGGCGCAAGCTTAGGAACTTCTTACGTCCAATCTAGAAGGCGCACTTCCCATGGATATAGTGGGCGCGGAACACGCCATTGTTCGACGTGGTACGAGATGGGATGGGGAGTACATGCACCCAGTGATTTACTCATGTCACACCATCTTTCCTTCCCACCTTCGTGCGCACCCACATGTTCATCAGGATGGTTTTTGAATACCGATCACTTCGTGTGAGTCCATTTGAAGCGTTGGAGTTATCTGCAGAAACAGTTTGGCTACCCTGCACTGACAGTGCTCCTATTCGCCCAAAACCTCTAAGGATCCAGATTTAGCGACCGTTCCCGAAGGGACCGGGATGTGATGATACGGCGCAATTGATGGCGAAGTAGGTTTACTAATATGTGCCCTCGAGGCTGAGTGAGACAAATGATAAAGCCCGCAATAAAAGCGGGTATGAAACTATCATACAGCCATCCTGCAGCATTCTTCCAGTATCGAACATTCATGTCGACCTCCCGCGCCCTCCTCCTCAAAGAAAAATTCGGTGCATTTGAAGTAGGCACCAAAGCGATGCCTTCTCCGGGACCAGGGGAGATCCTCGTCAAGGAGGTTGCTGTGGGACTAAACCCTATAGACTGGAAGATCCAATCCGCCCCAGCTTACGCCGTCATGGTGACGGAGTTCCCCACTGTATTGGGCAGAGACGCTGCTGGGCAAGTTGAGGCTGTGGGAGAAGGTGTGACACAATTCAAGAAAGGCGACAACGTGTGCGTCGGCTGCGCTGATCCAGGTCTTTGTTCCTTACCCTTTTTTTAGATTTCACCAAGGTTTGTCAGGTCATTACGGAACTTTCCAGGAGTATGTCCTTGCACCCGCAGAGATCGTTAGTAAGGTGAGAGGGATGTTTTTCGTGTTTATAAACAAAATTTATATCGTCCACAGCTCCCAGACAATATCACTTTTGAGCAGGCATCGTCGCTCTCGGTTGGTGTTAGTACTACAACCATCCCTCTCTACTCTCCATCCCCCCTTGGAGTTGGCTTGAAGGCACCTTGGGATGGTGGCCGCGGCCACTATGCAGGCCAACCAGCTGTGGTATTCGGAGGTGCATCCTCTGTCGGACAATACGGTGCGTCACGACTCACAGTCCCGTACACTACAAATAACTCACGTGATCGATTGTTACTTTCAACTAGCCATCCAATTCGCCAAACTCTCCGGCTTTTCTCCCATTATAACTACTGCATCGTTGCGAAACACAGAACTCCTCAAATCTCTCGGTGCGACCCATATCATTGATCGCAACATTCCCGCCTCTTCCTTTGCGTCCGAAATCGCCAGCATTACCACAAAGCCGATCCCTCTGGTCTTTGATGCAGTCTCGACACCGGAGACTCAACAACTCGGATACGACGCCCTTGCGGAAGGAGGACACATCGTTATCGTCGTCAAGTCTTCGATCCAGGAGACGCCTGGGAGCACCAAGAAAGCGGTGGGCGTGTTCGGAAACGTGCATTTTCCCGCCAACAGGGCGATCGGTCGTGCATTGGCACAGAGCTTGCCAGGATTCCTGGAGGCGGGCGACATCGTTGTGCGTACCTTTTTTTATGAGTCGCTCATGAACGATGAATTACTCACTGACTTTCCAATCAGCCAAACGAGGTCGAAGTCTTACCAGGTAGATTGAATAGTGTCGCTCCAGGACTGGAGAGACTGAAGAACAACCTTGTTAGTGGGAAGAAGCTGATCGTCCGTGTTGGCGAGACAGTTTAATCACTGACATGATGATCGACTGTGGTAGAGTCCAACTCTCTTGTATTAATACGCACTCAGCGTTGTTCAGCCCTTGTTCAGCCCTGTAGTGAATTATAGCAAAGGACGATCGTGAGTTGAATTGCGAACGCTCGGTTTCGTCGGGGTGCCCCGGTATGGTCTAACCTGATTTCGTCCCGTTTCTATTCGACATTGCAATTTCAGTGGATATACCGGCGCTGACGGCTCTACGCGTTATACAGTAGTACCTTCACCCTGCGTCTTTACTGACGGGATAGGGTGGAATTTTACACCTATCGAATTTACTACTGTATTCACACATTTTCTAGGAATGACCTGGAATGACGCGGTGGTCGGTGTTAGCATTCTCCTTAGAACGGCATCGCAGCGCTATGCGAATCGATGGATTATCACCAACATTTCATAGCGTTGAATTCAGAGCACCTACTTGATGGACTACGGTGAACTCCCTGCAGCGGGCCCAGGACCGGGGTTGGAATACAAGGTATAGTGAATATGGTCGTCTGATCAAAACCAGGTTACATGGTCGACAGACATGATGGTTGACAAGGTTCTCGAAGAACGCCTACAAGCTTACCGATGAGTTGGTTGAGGTTTGCAAGTCACTCAATCTCGCGATTCCACG
Organism: Imleria badia; assembly: GCA_015039435.1. Taxonomy (NCBI): domain Eukaryota; kingdom Fungi; phylum Basidiomycota; class Agaricomycetes; order Boletales; family Boletaceae; genus Imleria; species Imleria badia. The sequence goes on along the minus strand of MU130760.1, from coordinate 267,714 downwards.
AAACAATTTTGTGATTGTGATCTCGCCCGCATCGTAGCACTTAGAACAGAATTGGGCGGTGGAGCGGAGTGGCCCTACGGTAGGGCCAGGCAAGGGTCCAGGCCGGGAGATGCCGAATTAGCACGACACGTAGGCTGAGACGTAGCGTAGAGTTGTCTCGTCCCATTGCGTGCTAGGGTGTTGGCCCGCATTCTCTCTCTGAGCCTCTCCCTCTAGCCGGTCCAGCGCTACAGGAAGTGCACTGCATTGTGCATCGCCTCATGTCCTCGAGGCTCAGAGGTTGACCACGTCTTCGCCGTCCTAGCTCCGTCCGTCCTTTCGCCACGCACCCGATACCTAGCTTGTGACCAACTGCCACAGCACCATCATGTCAAGTGTCACAACATCTGAGGGCAATCGACCTGAGCCACTTCAGGTAATCTCAGTACCAGATGGGTATATCCGGAAGCTCGCGTATCATCCTGACGGACGGCGAGTTGTCTTCTGCTCTGATGACGGGCCCATCAAAGTGTGGAATTTGGAAAAGAATAAGCAAGAGGGGATACCGATGGTGCACGAGGGCCTCTCCGTGGACCGAATTGCTGTGACATGGGATGGAACGAGGATCATTAGTGGTGATGGGAATGGAAACATCAAAGTGTGGGATGTCGAATCGCAGGACGTTGTCCGAGAGTGGACTCACCGGGAGAATTTCTCCAGGATTGCCGTCTCGCCGGATGATCAGCTCATTGCGGTCAGCCATCGCTCGAACGTGTTTATTTACACCATGGAAGGGAGACAGGTCTACCATTCTATCAAGGTTGGCATGTTCATTTGGTCCGTGTCATTTTCTCCAAGCGGCGACAAACTCGCGTGTGGCACCCGTTCCGATGTCTACGTGTACGATGTTGTCAGTGGCACACTCATACTTGGTCCGTTAAAAGGCCACAGAGATGATGTCAATCGAGTGCTGTGGTCACGCGATGGCAGCAGGCTCTTCTCTGCCTCGACAGACAACACGGTTCGCTGGTGGAATTCCAATACAGGGGAGCATATTGGAGAACCATGGAAACACAACTATACTATAAACTCTCTTTCCCTTTCCCCGGATGGATCGAAGCTGGCGAGCACCTCCTCGGGGGATAGAACTGTTCGTTTCTGGGATACAATTTCTGGTTCTCTCATCACACAACATCTACAACATCATGATGTTCACTCCGACTACGCGGCTTCTTTCTCTCCTTCTGGTGAATTCCTGGCATCAGCAGGATGTTGTGGACGGATATATTTGTGGCGGGTGCCTTGGTTGGAACTCGTTGACAGTCAGGTAATGACGCTCATCAGGTGTATCGCAGTATTTAAACTCATCGTTCTCTCCACTCTCGCAGGCAAGCCATGCCACTAACCTGAACTCCATCCTTCCCGACCTCTCTCTCGGCCTTGATGAACGCCAGCGCATATTCGAAGTACGGCTACGTAAAGTGGTATGAATGTTCATATATCGTCTGGATTTAATCATTAAGCCGTCTTGTACAGCTTGATCTCGCGACTGCGAAAGGGTTTCATGTCTCTCGGGACGTTTTCCCTCCAAGCTTACCGGTGGGTGCTCAGAACGCTCCATCGACTGGAACGGAAAGAATCGCAGATTGTGATTCGAACGCGATGTCAGTACATCTACTTGATCAGAGATACAAGTTTGGTCCTAATCGATATCGCTCTTCTACAGGGATGCCCCTCCAATTGAACCCGTGACGCTGGTCTCTGGTTCAAATTCTAATGGGGGCACTAAAGAGACCCCCAATGTCAATAAAATCAAACGAAAATTTGTCGATATGCTTCGTGAGTACTTTGGCAAACGTTTAACCATTCAACCACTGATAGATGCAGGTGATATCCTCTTCAAGGGTTTCCGTGGGAAGGATACATGATCGTTCGATGCGATGACTTGCAAACCAAAGGGAATGTAAGAGATCCAATCCATCGTACAGGTCTACCACGCTCTCAGGATCCGTCAATAACACCAATTTTGTCATATCGCTGGCTATTGCGTCGGGCTCTGGATAGATTGTCTGACGGTGGAATGGAGCGGCTCGCGTTGCGACAAGACCTGAAGGGCAGGAGTGTTGGGGCCCGAGCCGGAAGATGCCGATAGGGCGTGCGTACTGTAGCGTAGAGCAGGTCACGCGCCCACATTTCTCTTCTTGTCTCATCCTGGCCGGTCCGAGAGTCGGACAGCGTAAATTGATTGTGGCTAGTCTAGTTCAACATCAGTGCGTTTCCTCGAAGTCGGGCAACTCTTCAACGGCGATGACAACATCGCCGGCTGATGAACTTTCTTACGTCCAACCTAGAGGACACAAAAATTGCACCCGACGGAGTGTCCTGTCATGACTAATTCTGACCAATCCCATCGTGTGAGTTGATTTTATAGCGTTGCTCGAGTCGTCCGTTGAAACAGTACCCAACAGTACCCTCTGTCATATGATACCGACAGCGTTCATACTCGCGTGTTTCTCCGCCATATTCCAGCTTATTCCGCCGTCAAAATAAGAAAAGTTTAGTCACCTTTCCCGAGCGCCCGGGATTTGACGATGGCGCAACAGGTTCACTTACCAATACGTGATTTGAGGCTGAGTGAGACGATTGATGCAGCCCGCAATAAAAGCGGCCATGCAACTATCGCATATCTATCGTCAAGAATTCCTTCTACTACTATCGATCAACCCGTTTCTCATATCCAGCCATGTCGACCTCTCGCGCCCTCTTCCTCAAAGAAAAATTCGGTGCATTTGAAGTAGGCACCAAAGCCCTGCCTACTCCGGGACCAGGAGAGATCCTCGTCAAGGAGGTTGTTGTGGGACTAAACCCTGTAGATTGGAAGATCCAAGCTTACGGCTTTCCTATGGTGACGGAATACCCTGCTATCTTGGGCAGCGACGCTGCTGGGCAAGTCGAGGGTGTGGGAGAGGGTGTGACGCAATTCAAGAAAGGCGACAAAGTGTACGTCAGCTGTGCTGATCGTTGTCTTTGTTTCTGACCTTTTTTCTTAGATTTCACGCAGGTGCTTTGTCAGGTGGTGATTATGCAACTTTCCAGGAGTATGTTCTCGTACCGGCCGAGATCGTTCATAAGGTAAGATGGATGCTTCTTGCATTGTAAGTGTATGAATAACAACATATGTATTGTTCGCAGCTCCCAGACAACATCACTTTTGAGCAAGCAGCCTCGCTCCCGCTCGGTGTTGGCACTACAGTTGTCCCCTTCTATTCTCCATCTCCCGTTGGAGTTGGCTTGAAGGCACCTTGGGATGGTGGCCGCGGCCACTATGCAGGACAGCCAGCTCTGATCCTCGGAGGTGCAAGCTCTGTCGGACAATACGGTACGTCACAGTCCCACCACATCCTATCAATCTCTAATGTCATCGGTCGTTAATTTCAACTAGCCATCCAATTCGCTAAATTCTCCGGCTTTTCTCCCCTTATAACTACTGCATCGTTGCGAAATACCGACCTCCTGAAATCTCTTGGCGCGACCCACGTTATTGACCGCAACATCCCTGCGTCTTCCTTTGCCTCTGAAATTGGCAACATCACCACACAGCCGATCCCTCTGGTTTTCGATACCGTCGGGACTGCAGACACTCAACAACTAGGATATGACACCCTCGCAGAAGGAGGTCACTTTGTTGTCATCCTCAAGCCTTCCATCCAGGAAACCCCTGGAAGCACCAAGAAGGTGGTAGGTGTGTTCGGAAATGTCCAGGTGCCCGCCAATAGGGCGATCGGTCGTGCATTGACACAGAGCTTGTCGGCATTGGTGGAGGCCGGCGACATCGTGGTGCGTACCTTTTCTTTACGAGTCGCTCATAGACGATGGATTTCTCACTCGCACCTTTATCAGCCGAACCAAGTCGAGGTCGTACCAGGTGGATTGAATGGTATTGCCCCAGGACTAGAGAAACTGAAGAACAACCTCGTCAGTGGGAAGAAGCTGGTCGTGCGTGTTGATGAGACAGCTTAATCACTGACATGACAGCCGGCGGTGGAGATCCATATGCGTTGTATTATAAGTGATTAGTACTTTTCAACCCTGCAATGAATTATAGCAAAGGACGATCTTAAATTCAATTGACTGCTAGCACCACAGTTGACCCATCTATTGGATAAACATTGCAACCAGAAGAAGGGAAGGCCCAACAATCCATGACGCTTCGAAGAGGTGCCGAACTTTGTCGGCGCGCCATACCCACAAAGCTGTGGCCTGTTGGTCTTAGTGTCAACAAATGAAGCCGTTTCATCAACCATTTTCGAAAATACAAATAACCCTACTGCAATGCCAATTCGATTGAATACTTTTGAGCTTCCATTCGCAAAGACGAGCACGACCTTTCCGACAGCCTGAGCCAATCAAGCGGAGAGCATGTCGAGAAGGGAATATCTCAATGCCTAAAGCGAATCCGGTCGACGTTGTCAACGTTCCCGTTTCATCGGGATGCCCCGGTATCCGAGTCGATTACAGTAGCTTGATTTGATCCCCTTTTTCCGAGTCCCGAATCTCAGGCTCACAGATAATCCAGCTTTGTGATCATACAAGAGGACGCATGGTTCTTCACACTGGATTTCTTCGTTCACCAATGAAACGGTCGCAGGAAACTCCCCCTTACATCTCGTTACATATTCACGAGACCAGACGTCAATCTCTCCAATCTATTGATCACTATGGTGGGCTTTCCATCAGGGACTGGGGAGCCGATATGGGACATGAGACACACTTTATACTTTATCAAACCGAAAGATTGTGTCCGCAATATCTCCCCGATGCGTGTACAGGGTATAATTCCGCTTGAAAGTTTTGTAGATGATCCACGACGCTATCAGGCTTGTTGATCACGAGGAAATTGTGGCTGTAATAATGATGTTCACGGTGTTCCTTGTTACATCGATACTATCAACACGTATTTTTCTCAGCGCGGGCAAACACTCACTCGATACAGTCACCGTTCATGACCACTGTCTCCGCTTTTAACTCCATTGACGTGGTAATGCCTGATTCAAGATCACATGCATGGCGACGTACCCACATAATACACCATTCCGCCACGATCCCTGAACTCTGTGGAAACGTTTTTCTACCTTAAACCATCGCTCCTGTCGTGCCATCATGTGCAGGTACCAATATGGGGGCATCGTTTTGAGAGCGCAGTTTTGAATTACGAGGCTAATAACTCGAGAGGGCTGGCGTTGATCGAGAGCACCAGGCATGGACGCAGGTATGAAACGAGAGAGAGCATGTCTGAAGTGGTCGTCACGCCACGAGGAGTGTTTGGCAACGATGGGAGCTCAAATTTGTGAAGATCCGCCAAGAAGAGCTGCCGTTTGGAAAAGAACTGCTAGAATGAGTACTTGAAACGAAATAAAAAGGAGAAAGAGAGCCGACACGTGGAACACAGACGCGACGGCTCCGCTTGTCGGTGATAGGTGTTGAGCGGCTGTGTTATCAACTCTGGCGTTCGTCTGGTATGTTCCGTTGCCAAACTACGGTATTAACTTACCTTGGGGAAGATAAGGCGACATGGCTATTTCAGCGACATAACGCGACCCAACCTCAATCCAAACACCCCTCAGCGAATGCATTATTAGTGGATTGGCAGCGTCCTGTATCACTTCCCATGCAACGGCAATCGTTGCAACATGCAACGTTCTCAGACCGTTCGTGGTGAAGACAGCGAAAAACGTGAACGCTGCCATTTGGTACCGCTGATCTGGCTTCCATGACGCGGTAACCACGCGTGCTCCTAAATTGGCTGGTTTGAGACTACCACCAGTGGCACCTGCTACCTAAAACTTGAAGAGGTCCAAAACTCGCAAAAGCTCGAGGTGAGCTCCCAAGAACGACTTTTGACCCACTGAACAGGCAGGACGAGACGGATGGAAACGTTGGCCCACGCCCCACACTGCGGCTGCTCCGGTCCATCATGCTGGTCATGCTGGCCTTGGCACGACACAGAGTCGCCCCAGGAACAATATGGCTCCAGCAGGCTCCAGCTCACGTTTACTGATAACACGTCTCCGATAGGTGTTGACACTTTGGATATGATAAGAAACGATAAAGCGGCATGGCATTCATAATGACCCCATTGCAAGGAGTCCGTCCGTAGTCATTTCTCTCCACTATGATCTCTTTTTCTGCAGCTGCGTGTCTGACCGCCCTCATTCTCCTTTCTGCGCTGTTCAAACGTTCTACTCGCCCATCTTTGACCATGATCCGTGGACCAAAGTCGCCCTCGTTCGTCCTTTTCCCGTCCCTGTCCGTCAAATACATCCTCGTCAGGTTTCAGGCAACTGCTCGAGCTGCTCCGACGTCCAGTCGGCGAAGCAGACTTTGCAAGGCAGAGACAATACGGCAAGGTCGTTCAGATCAAAAGTATCATCGGAGTAAGTCCACTCTACTTTCTCATATCAGTTCCAACCTCAACTACGTCTCGAAAAACCTCAGGAAGATCGACTCCTGATCACAGACCATGAAGCTGTCCAGAGGGTTTTCAACACGACGATATATACATATTCGAAGCTACCCAATTTCCGTATCATTGCGAGAATGTTTAATGGGAAGGGGCTTCTCTTGTCTCGCGGTACTTCTTTTTTCTTCTAATTTCCCATTGAAATAACCATGTAATAGGCGAGGACCACAGGCGACAGGTGTATAATGCTTCCCGGATTCGGACTGAAAGAGTGCAGAGCATTATTGCTGATCTTCAATGATTGTACTGAGTCCATAAATATGAAATGGTTGGAGACCATTGCGAGTAGTAACGACCAGAGCGTTGTCATTGACGTTATACCCTGGATCTCGCGTGGAGTTTTAGACGCAATCGGTCATGGTATGATCATTTTTCTTTTCTTTTCCCCATAAAGGATAAGACTTAATTTTACACCTCTCGCAGCCATATTTGATGTCCAGTTTGGTACCATCCATGACGATTCGTATCCTTCGCAAAAAAAGTACGTGCATAAATTTTCTGTCAGTAGTCTAGTGGTGGCATCTTCGGTCTACCTTCTGCAAAGCAAATTTTCATACAAGTAGCCTCGAAGCATATCCCGACATGGATACTCCAGTGGATAGCCGATAATGGTTAGCCCCCGTCTTGTACGTGCGCGTGATGTGAAGATCACGGTCACCAGTGTCGCCAAGGAGTTAGTACGGGAGAAGGCAGACGCTCTCTTACTGGTCAGCCTTGTTGACTATCTTGCAGTCGAGGCTGCAAATGCGAAGAAAAAATTGTCCGTTAGCACAGATGCGGTAGGTTGTATCTGCAATCCTCACCCTTTTCTCACGACCATGAAACAACCGCAACCATTCTTTCCTTGATCTTCCTGGAGCTTGCGCGGAATCCGAAAGTTCAGTTCCGGCTACGCGATGAGATAAGGAAGATGGAAGCCACCATCCGGGCCCGTGGCGATCTACGGCTTTAAGCTACAGATTTGGACGGTATGCCTTGCTTGAATGCTGTGATCAACCTCGATTTACCTCGTGCACTTGCAGGAATCGTTACGGTTCCACCCGTTGGTCGCCTAATCCTTTCGAGTGGCTCGTCAAGATAACATCCTTCCACTTTCCAAGTCTGGAGACATGATTAACCAAGTGCTCGTTCCCAAAGGCACAGAAGTCGTGATATTTGTTGCCGCATACAATCGGTGTGTTATCCCGTTGCAAAAGACACTTCAGATGGGTAACTGGACGTGTATCGTGGTGATAAAAATCTCTGGGGTGAGCGGTGGTTGGACGGTTCGATGGACAACAGGAAATTACCGTGCCTCGGTGTATGTTTAAATTTGTGCGTCTCCGGACCTTCATATCGCTTTCCAAATCACATACTCGTAACAGAATGACCTTTTTGAGTGGCACTCGGGGACGCCTGGGATGGCGCTTTGCGTACGATTCCGTCCTTTGATTCGTAACAAGGACCATCGCTGATTTCAAATCACAGTATCATCAAGATACAAGCGTTCTTGACGACGCTGGTGGGCAAGTTCAAGTTTGGAATGACAAACAAGACCGAACGGATCCTAAGGATTCCGGGATTCGTCGTGGGGTCGACGGTGAACTCGACCGCGGAAACCAAATGCCTTTGGCTATATCTCTCGCCCCGCAGGACGGTGGAATTCAATGGATGGTCGTATCTGACACGAGCCCAGTTTTAACGTTATGTAAAGTCGATATATATCTGTACTATGTTTAAAAGGTCAAAACCTTGTCATTCGACAAGGTAACGAGTGTACGCGAAAAGCGAAATAATAAAAAGGTATATACAGTGTGATACATATGTGGCCGCGGTCGTCTCCCATCCGTCCCATGTAGCTAATCAGGTTTCCAAGCGTGTCATCATCTAGAGGAAAAGAAAAATCATCGATCGGGTGGACAGTGTCCTCAATCACACCGCCTGCCCGATCGGTACCTGCGTCCACGCATCCCACCACGCCGTCCGCCGTCGCTCATCCCCAAACCCTTCTAAAAACCGGAGTACACGCCACACGTCCCCCCAATCGCTCCCAAGCCCAAGACTCGCCCGGACGACGCCCAGCTCCCGGCCGACACTCGACTCGACCTCTCTCAGCGTCGCGCCATCGCAGAGGCTATCCATAACGTGTTGGATGCCGAGGAGCGCCGAGGCACCGCCTGGGTTGCACATACATCCCGCACGCAACGATATATTGTGCATCGTGGCGACGTGCTCGATGAATGAGTTCGGGAGCATATCCCCAGTCGACTGTAAAACACGTGGGAGATCACATGAGTGTGCTTCTCGCGGACGCAGTAAAATGACGCACGGAAAGGATGACGAAAGAGACAGTCGACCCGGTGTCCGACTGTTCGCCGATCGATTTCAAGCGCCGAGAGGGCAGCTTGGAGAGAATTTTGACGACCGGCATGCCGTTTGTGTCATGGCGTATCTCAGCCATCGATGACGTTAGGAAGTGCATCAGACATGATAATCGGAGCGGAAGGAAAGGGAGGTAAGCAGACAGAAATCGAAGGCCGTCAGTGACCGCCGATAAGGTTAGGTAGTTGATTGTCCCATCCTGCGCATACAGTCAGCTATTTCAAGGGATGTCGTTTGCCGGAAATTGGTACCTCAAACTGTTCGTGCGGCTTCGTGGCCCTCGTAACCAACGTCCCGGGAACTTGGACAACATTCACTGTGCCGCCGGCAAACCACGGTCGCTCCAACTTGGCTAAAAAGCTCTCTTTCACGATGAGCGCTCCTACACCTGTAGGGTATCCGAACATCTTGTAAAAACTGACAGCCATTGCATCAACAGGGGTTTCGGTCAGCGAGATCACAGAGGTAGGCGCCAAGGCAGCGGCATCCATTAGAGTGTGGTATCCGAGAGAGGAAGCGTAGTGGAGGATTGAGAGCGGATTTTTGGTGTTGGAAATGTTTGATTGACCTGTGAGTGCGAAGAGTGACGGCGTCGATGGAGACACCGGGCTGTTACTTTGAAGGACATCCTATATGAGGGTTAGCGAGGGAACGGCGCATATATGCACGTGGGATGGCGCAGGGAGAACAGGTACCTTGGCAACTGACGGGTCGAAACCTCCAGTAGAGATTGAAGGGATATAATGTACTTGGGCACCTCGTCGCGCTGCGAATTCGCGAATGCCATGTACACTGTTGTGGGAATCAGCACCGAGGACAAAAGAACTGCCTTCCTGGAAAGGAAATGCTTCTCCGACAAGCTTGAGCGCTCCCGTTGCATTGCCGGTAAAGATGACGGTATAACCCCTGGGCGCTTGAAAGAATGAAAGTACCATTCTCCTCGCTTCGTCTGCACATTCCGAGGACAACCTCGAACTATCATGGGACTAAATGAGATCAGGTAGGGTTGAGAAACGCCACGCTTACCTATTACTGACCGAATGAGTGTTACCCATGATACTTTGTGTGAGAAAATCACTGTGAACGCGGACGAGGCATTCAGGATGTTGGGCGCCACCCATATAGTCGACATAAGTTTCCCCTACCCGGTCGAGTCTTGCAAAGTCAGTTCTCCGGAGTGTGTCTATAATCCACGTGTTTTGGTATTCTGGGTAAGCTTGTAGGAAAGCTGAGTAAGCAAGGGCAGCTTGTTCCCCGAGCGATCTCAGTTGTGCCTGGGAAATGTATGTAGATAGTGATGGGCGGAGGATTGAGGGTGGAAGGGGAGACGAAACGAAGGGGAGCGGCGGGGGTGGAGGGAAGATATAGGAGGGGTCGCCATCACTGGCATTGCGGGAATGATACTTCTCGCAGAGGGTGTCGTTTGAAGAGAAGGATTTGATGAGAGAAGGGTGCGATCTGTGGGACTTTAAAGTGATGTGTGAGACGGGAAGAGGGACACTGATGGCTTTGATATGGGGTCGGTCGTCCGAGTCCTGGGCGGATATGCAGGAGTGCTTGTTGCCCATGGCGGGGGACGGAGGAAAGGATACCACTGCAGTGGTGTTGTCCCGCTGGATGGCATACGTTTATAGGTCCTGAGTATGGGACGCCGCACAAACGGCAAAGCATTCCGAGGGCGATCCCTCCAAACATAAACGGACACCATCTTGGTGGGAACAAGAACGCCGATTTGGCCAAGTGCGCGCACATACGATTTCAGGACAGCTTCGCGGTCTTCGCATCAAGCATCAGTGGCTGTAGATTCTGTGGAGAATGAGTCAGCGTTCCGGATTTGCTGATACGAAATGGAATGCCACAAAGTATCTGTCATGCTCCATTCAAATTCATTGCTTGTCAAAGGCGCTGTCAGTAGAGAGGAGTACAGTACATACCAAATGCGCCGTCACAGCAACTACTCCCACATGCCTCCGAAATGAACACAGGTGATAAGGTACTAGTACATACTTGATACATTACGGCAATATCGGAGCGGCCCCCTTGCCAAAAGCTTCATCTTCCGCTCCGAGGCCATAAAGATAAATGGCGTACCTCGGGGAATAGACGTCAAATCAACAGCACCATATGACACGTCCAGGCACGTCGGTGCATTGATTGTCATGGCAAATACAGGGTGCTGATACAGCGGAGTGTTTTGAGATTGGGGCTGAGTGGCGCTATCTCACTGAAACAGCCCCCGTCTCCTCAAAGGAATACTTGCGCTGTAGAACGGGCTCGTCACTGCATGACAAAGTGGGGTCCCGCCGGCAACACAGCCACTCAACTTCTCCAAAATACCGACCATCACCGTAGACAGCTGCAATCGGACCTGTCGTTTGTTCCATGTGAATTCTCTTTCTTCGGTTTATTTCGTTTCAAGTACTCATGTTAGAAGTTCCTGTCCAAACGGCAGTTCGTCCTGGCGAACCTTCACAAATTCAAGCTCCAATCGCGCGAGCAACTGCCACTGACAAAACTCTCCTCACGCGACCAGTTCAGACACGTTCTCTCACGTTTCATAACTGCGTCCATGTCCGGTACCCTCGGTCAGCGCCAACCATCCGAAATCGTCATCCCGCCAACCCAAAATGGCGGTCTCAAAAAAATGCCCCCATATTGGTACCCGTACACGACAATGGCAAAGGAGCGGTGGCTTGGAAGGGAGATACTCGAGATCGTTTCGACAGAGTTCAGAGATCGCAGCATGGAGTATTATGTGGGTGCGCTATCGTCCCTGCGATCGTGAGACCTTGATGAATTTCCCGTTCCCCGTAGAGGTACGCTCTTGAATCTGGCGTTACCACGATCAACGGAAAGGTTGCAAAACCGGAGACAGTGGTCAGGAACGGAGACCGCATCGAGTGAGTATTTGTCCGCATTAAAAGCGAAATGTTCCTTCATGTTAATCGTATTGATGTCTCAAGGAACGTCGTTCATCGGCATGAACCGCCTGTCACCGCTACGCCCGTCAAGATCGTATTTCACGACAAGGCACGGGATTTCCTCGTGATCGACAAGCCTGGAAGCATTGTATGTCATCCCCTTGAGCCTCTGTCGAGTCAACTCTCAAGCGGCATCTTAGCCTGTACACGCATCGGGGAGATATTACCGACACAGTCTTGTCGAAATCCTCCGACACGAATTCGGGTTTGACAAAGTGTACAGTGCGTCTCATGTCCCGTATCGACTCACTGGTCCCTGATGCAAGACTGGCCATAGCGATTAATAGATTGGATAGACTGACTTCTGGTCTCATGATCATACCACTTAATGCCGATCTCGCGCGAGCGCTCACGAATGAATTTATGAACGGATCTGTGAGGAAGGAATATGTGGCGAGATGCAAAGGTGATTTTCCTGCGTGCGTTTCATCTGTGGACCTGGATACATCTATCACATGTTGACAAGCCGGTTTCATTCAGGGGAGAAGTTGTCTGTGAAGAATCATTGTTGACGGTAGACAGACAAATGGGACTCAACATCGTTCATCCAGAAGGAAAGGTACGGTCCCTGTCGTTCTACATTTCCATTCCTGGTAATGCGTTGTCAGCCTGCGAAAACGCTCTTCAACAGGCTGCACTATGACGCCAACACCGATACGAGCGTCCTCCGCTGTAAGTTCCCACATATATGCCTTCCATCAACTGAATCCAGTGTTGTAACACTCAGGCCGTCCATTTACGGGTCGCTGTAAGTGTGTTTCGCAATCCCTATTGTTGGTCCTGCCATGCGCCCCTCCCCCTATCAACGCTGTCCTAACATCATAAAAATTTAAGCACACCAAATAAGGGTACACCTCCAGTACCTCGGACACCCCATCGCTAATGATCCAGTATACTCGGAAGAACGTATATGGGTAAGTCTCCTTTGGTTGCTATTCTCGTTCAACTCCCCGAATACGATGTGGATGTGTCATGTGTACCTCCCCTTCCCGTTTCTACTAGCATACAACATTTTCTCCCTTATGTTTCTTAGTCCCCTCTTTCGTGTTTGCCAACTCGCCCGTATATTCACCTGCTCTGATTTATGTACAGGGGCCGAACTTGGGAAAAAATGGTATTGACGTCACACCAAGTTCCGATCGGTTCGCACCCGCCCCACCGGAACACCTCAAGAATGACGACAGCCCGGAGTCATTGGCCACCAGCGACACATGCACAGATGCGCAACCCAATTCGAGTAAAACACAGGATGAAAACGACGAGGCACCTCCGCAGCCGATGAAGCTGCTTCCCAGGGAAACAGGTCACGACATCGGGATGGGATCTCCAGTCCCTCTATCTGCCGAGGCTGTCCAAATCATCACAGGTTTGAGAAATATGAAGGTCCGTCCTAAATATACTTTTGACCTGGTTCTTTTCGTTCCTCGCGATATTGGCAAGGCGGGAACTTGGCATGATTCGTTAAGGTGAAAGAATGAGCGCTTACGTTGGGTTCATTCTAGGACGAAGACGAGGATTGGAGTCGGTGGCGGGATGTCGTTTTTCGGGCCAAGGGCTCGCTGACGCCAAAAAGCTTCCGGGGACCCCCACCGCTGCCACCACAAAACAAGAGGAAGAGGGGGGGGAGGAGCAGCCATGAACGAACACCCACAGAAGACCATTTTGGACAAGGTACAGCCTCGCCGGATGACCCCGCAGCGCGCCCTCCGACGCCTCCGCTACCGCAGTCGGACAGTGCGGTTCGAGAGCAACTCATACCCGATGGCGATACCCCTGCGCCGACCGAATCTGAAGATCCAGGGCAACTGACCCTGTCCGAGGCTACCTCTTGCCTACCCTCGCTCGTTGCACCCGAGCCCGAGGCAAATCCAGCTACGGGAACGCTCTACTGCCCTGAGTGTTATTTGCCGCTGCACCCAGACCCCAAGCCGGAGAAGCTGTACATATTTTTGCACGCGCTGACGTACGAGCTGAGTTTGGGGCGGTTTGAGACGGGGATGCCGGCGTGGGCCAAGGAGGGGTGGGTGTGGGAGCGGTGAACGTGGGTTTTGACTGCGGTGAGGCCAGTGCTGTTTAGATGATCGTAACCCGGTGGTGTTTAAATCGAGGTTGCGACGTGGAATGATCTTGGTTATGTGCCCCATAGGATCAACGACAGGATGTACGGGACGCCCATTTGCGCCCACAGCGGCGTGTAGATGATTGGTTGACCGATTTAAACGACGATTGGAAGATGGCTGAATGCCCATGATGCGACCATCAAATGGTTCCAACTGCGGATCTATGGTGCGTGATGTGGGGAGTGATTAACTTGTTAGACCGGGCAGATGGATATGCCCCACGAGACCCTACGACTAGAGTAAGTACTAAGTCGGTTCCATCTCATCCATTTCGTACATCTATATCCGAGTACATGGTGTCCCAAAAGTTGATTGCAACGAAGAATCTTCTCTGGATTCCGAACTCTCGATGGACCATCTTCGGTCTGGCCGAGCACTGACCATTATTGACACCGATTTACTTATGGTGTGAGGTCTTGGGGTGGTGGGACTTCATTGACAGGGCCAACGAGTTGATCTGGCGTCCACGATCATCATGAAGCCCGGAGAGGAGAGATATGATAGGCTACTAGTAGACATTCAATGGATGCCACTTAGTACTTGAACTGAGATTTCGATCAGGACTCAGGTCCGTGGTAACAGGTCCAAGTTCCGAGGTCAGTGATCAAGCAGAAAAGCCGCATGGAAGCTTGTTAATACTGGCGTGATTTGGGCGTGATTAGAGCCGGAGGTCGTGGGCCACGTGGCACTCGTTTACGGCCCTTAGGTAAACAGTGTGGAGTGACCGAAGACCAACCGAAGACTTCAAGTTCTTCCCACTCCCACCATGAGCTCGGACTCAGAATAACTCGTTCGTCGAAGTCAGTCTCATGATCGTCTCTCAAATGTTCACTGGGTAACCTGAGTAGCAAAGGTATGCTGAACAAAAGGATTCACTGAGACGGCTTCCTTCACCGTCGCTTTAGGCTGTCTCACAGGATACAACCATTGCTTCGTATCCTGAGGCATTACTCCGCAACACATGGTGCATTATTGGCATCGAGGATGATCTATTTTCGCGAGTCTGGCGCGAACTTGAGAATTCGATATCCGGAGTCACAAGATTTGTAGCAGGTTTTGGTTTTTCCGTGAACTGCATGCACCGCGGAGAAATATAAAATGCGGCCGTTCAATCGACATTGTGATACAAGAACCTATTCTGCCCCTCCCACCGCTCGCTAGGACATGTTGTCTGGCGTATCTCTCTTTGCATTCGGTGTTGGATTGGTGGCGGCTACGCCGTCGCCAAACAGTGTCGGTTCTGACCTGTCCCTTCTATTTCAGAATGATCTGAACTGTAAGTCGAAAACTCGGAAAGGAATCATCACTTGCCTTGCATTTCAAGGGCCAACCGCACAGGATCACAACGGAACTATTTTGATCAGCACGCCGAGCACGAATGCCCAAGCCGTCGCATCTTGCTATACGAAACGTTACTCCCCATAAATGGCACTTATTTCGAATCTGACATGAATGACCTCCTCCGTTACCTCGCGCTCGATACGTCTAACCCTTCTCAGATGTACTGGGTCCGGTCCTCGTCAGCTGCATGCCCTCTGATTACTCACTAGTTCGTCCTTAGTATCTGCCAGAACCTCACGGACACGATCATCAATTCTGGATTATTTCCGATTCCGCCCAGCGATGTCAACACTAATATGACATGGAACCTGGCCAATGCTACGAACCGCGTTGCAACAGACGGTGAATTCCGGTGTGTATACAAGACATTGTTGTATCTTCTCAGCTCACTGCTCGTATTCTAGCTGCCTGGACCAAGCTACTACAGCGGCTGCCAAGAACAACATCTTCCCATCGGTGTACGCATACGAGTTCGATAGGAGTTACATGGGGTACATGCCTATTCCCGGCACTTGTGTACCTGCCGCAACCGAAGAATACCCCTACGGAGACCCAAGTCTCCCATACTTCCGGTGAGCCTTCTTCCACCATGGCGAACGTTTCGTTCAAAGAGGCGTCTAGATGCCACTCTGGCGAGCTGTACTACGCGTTTGGCACATTGGGTCAATCCGCGCTTCCCTTTCGCGACTGGAACGACCTCGTTCTGTGCAAGTTGTCGTGGACGCCTGGTCCGCGTTTGCAAGGACGTTTGACCCTAACCCATCGTTTGCTTACCTGGCCGCGCGAGGGTATACCAACACGACTGAGGCGTTGACCAAGTATGGACTCTGGGAACCAGTGATGCCAAACACGCCCACGCCGCTCCGCGTCTTCGACGTGCCCCTGTCGAACTCGCCGTACTTGGAGCAGGCGCAGTGTGATCTGTTGGGATACCCATTGACGTTTTACGGTTAGTAGACTTTGGAAGCGTGCGGACGCTTTGGATGCCGGGTTGACCAAGTGAATGATAAAGGGAATGAATGGCCGTGTCATTTGTTAGTCGTCTGATGATCGGCGTTGTGGGGTGTGCGCATCCTTGTCGGCTTCATGTCTCCCCGTACGCACGCTCTTTGGAGCCCCGTGCGGGCTTTGGGTGACATGGGACATCCTCCATGTTGGCCCGGCGCTTATTCCGAGGAGGGCAATCCGAAGGATTCCGGACCTGACAGACGAAACTGGGACTCGCTTCAGGCTCTCGGAAAATGAGACTATCGTTCACCTGGGTAATTAATGTCATGAAGCGGGCCACAGGTTTGTGAACAACGTTCGCGCCGACAACGTTCGCGCCGACAAAGTTCGGCACATGTACCATACATTGTCTGGCGTCCCCTTCTGATCGTAATGACTATCTTAAATGTGGGTCATCCTGTCGAGATCATGCCAGCCATCGTCTGAGCGACCGCGAGGACATTTTAGTGCTGACATTAGCAATTCGATTTACGAGCGTCCTTGACTATAATTCATTACAGGACTGAAATATACTAAGCCCTTATAATACAACGGAGTCCGTTCTCCACCGCAGCCGACCGTCAAATCAGCGATCACGCTGTCTCGCCAACATGCACGACCAGCTTCTTCCCAATGGCGAGGTTGTTCTTCAGCTTTTCTAGTCCTGGAGCGATACCATTCAATCCATCTGGTACGACCTCGACTTGGTTCGGCTGAAAGTAATGTCAGTCACCGTCAACGAGGGACTCATGAAAAAAAGATACGCACAACGGTGTTGCCCGCATCCAGCAATACCGGCAAGCTCTGTGCCAATGCAAGACCAATCTCCCTGTTGGCGGGTACTTGCACTTTCTTTCTTGGTGCTTCCAGGCGTCTCCTGGATCGAAGATTTAAGAAGGACAATGATGTGTCCTCCTTCCGCGAGGGTGCCATATCCGAGCTGTTGAGTCTCCGCTGTCGCGACTGTATCAAAGACCAGAGCGATCGGCTGTGTGGTGATGCTCGCGATTTCAGAGGCAAAGGAATGTTGCGTCAATGACGTGGGCCTCGCCGACTCAGACTCGCGATACAGGTGATTTCTACCCGTTGTTATGATCGTGACCGCTTACATCTCTTGGTGTTGCGTCGGGCTCGGACTAGTCTCCCGTAGTAGGTAGCTAGGTAGGAAGACAGTCGTCCCTAGTCATCTAAGGGGCACGGATTGAAGGTCAGTGTGTGAAAGTAGTACTATTTGTGGTAACCTAAACCACACTGGTGACAGTTGAAGTGTACAGCGTATCCCTTTCCCTCCAATTGCCACGAGGTTTCGATGATAATTAATTCCTCCGTTTTTCCAAGATTCTAATATCGTTGAATGTGTTGTCTCGGTGTGGCGACAGGGATATTCCCAATCTAACGAGCACGCAATGGGTCCGACTGACAACAAGCGTCGGTTTCTCGAAAACGACACACGGAACGGAGAATCGAGCCTCAACGGGTCCAAGAAGCGATGCATGTACTTTCTTCACCCTAGTGGAGGGTGAACGACTATCTTCATTCCGACTCTTGGGTCTGCCTAGGGGAGCCCATTTCTTCACTGCAAACCCTAGCCACCGAGGCGTCAATGGCTTTTGTCCGACTTGGCTCGCACCCTCGCGTAGGCCCGGCCCTGGAAACGGCGCTCATCATTTGGAAGGATCGAAGTTGGACCGCGAATAACATAGGCAAATTGAGAACTGCGATGTCCCAGTCCGATGGTCCTCCCGCACATCAATCCCATTCTCACACTCTCGCCCTCCTGTAGCAGGCTCAGGGCGGCAGTTGGAATGCAAGGTACTGTGTAAATGGTTGTCTGATTTGAAATTGGGTTCACAAGGCCGACATACATGATGGTTAGGAACGTTCTGGAAGAACGCATACAAGCGCACTGAGGAGTTGGTCTCGGTTTATAAATCGTTCGATATCGCGACTCCACCAAGCTATTTTATAATCATGATCTTGCCCGGATCGTAGTACTGAGAACAGGATTGAGCGCTACAGGAAGTGCACCGCATTACGCATCGCCTCATGTCCTCGAGGCTCGTGGTATATATAGAGGTTCACAACGCCCTCCCTCGCTCCTTTCGCCTCGCACCCGATACTTAGCTTGTGACCAATTGCCACAGCACCATCATGTCAAGCGTCACAACATCCGAGACCGATCGACCTGAGCCACATCAGGTAATCTCAGTACCAGATGGGTATATCCGGAAGCTCGCGTATCACCCTGACGGACGGCGAGTTGTCTTCTGCTCTGATGACGGGCCCATCAGAGTGTGGAATTTGGAAAAGAGAGAGCAAGAGGGGACATCGATGGAGCACGAGGACCTCTCCGCGGACAGAGTTGCTGTGACATGGGATGGAACGAGGATCATCAGTGGTGATGAGAATGGAAAGATCAGAGTGTGGGATGTCGGATCGCAGGAGATTGTCCAAGAGTGGAGTCACCGGGAGAGTTTCTCCAGGATTTCCGTCTCGCCGGATGATCAGCTCATTGCGGTCAATCATCGCTCGAACGTGTTTGTTTATACCATGGAAGGAAGACAGGTCTACCAGTCTACTATCAAGGTCGGCAAGACGTTCGTTTGGTCCATTTCATTTTCTCCGGGCAACGACAAACTCGCGTGTGGCACTCGTTCCGAGGTCTACGTGTACGACGTCGTCAATGGCACACTCATCCTTGGTCCGTTAAAAGGCCACGGAGATGATGTCTATCAAGTGCTCTGGTCACGCAATGGAAGCAGACTCTTCTCTGCCTCGGACGACAGAACAATTCGCTGTTGGAGCACCGATACAGGAGAGCAAATCGGAGAACCGTGGACGGGTCACAGCGACTATATACGCTCCCTTTCCCTCTCCCCGGATGGATCGAAGCTAGCGAGCGCGTCCCATGATAGAACTGTTCGTTTCTGGGACACAATTTCAGGTTGTCCCATCATCACACAACCCCTAGAACACGGTTACAGAGTCTACGCAGTTTCTTTCTCTCCTTCCGGTGAATTCGTGGCATCAGCAACAAGCGATAGAAATATATATTTGTGGCGGGTACCTTGGTTGGATCCCGTCGAGAGTCAGGTAATGACGCTTGTCAGATCTACCGCAGTATCCACACTCATCGCTCTCCCCACTCGCAGAAAAGCCATGCCACAAGATTCAACTCCATCCTTCCAGACCTCTCTCTCGACCTTGATGAACGCCAGCGCATATTCGAAGTACGACTACGTAAAGTGGTATGAATGTTCAACTATTGTCCACATTTGATCCATAAGCTGTCTCTTGCAGCTTGATCTCGCGACTTCAAAGGGGTTTCATGTCTCTCGTGACCTCTTCCCTTCAAGCTTACCTGTGTGCGGACGAAACGCTCCTTCAACTGCAGCGGAAAGAATAGCGGATGGCGATTCAAACGCAATGTCCGTTTCTCCTCTTAATCAGACATTCCAGTCTACCCCTGATCCACATCGCTCTTCTACAGGGATGCTTCTCCGATAGAACCCCCGACATTGGTCTCCGGTTCAAATTCCAATGGGGACGCTAATGAGATCCGCAAGGTCGATAAAATCAAATACAACCTCGTCGATATGCTTCGTGAGTCGTTTGGGACACGTGTTCAATGGTCATGTTCAGTCGACTTCAATGTATGCAGGTGAGATCGTATTCAAAGGCTCTCGTGGGAATGACACATGATCATTCGATGCACAATGTCAGCCGGTCTCGCTTCAGGCGTCAAGACCTTCCCTCCTTCGCATACTTTCGACTCATACCGTCACAGGATCTCGGAAAATGACCAGACGACTGTTCAGCTTGGTAATCAATGTGATCAAGCTCTCGAGCGAGGTTCGCGCTGACAAAATTCTCCACATCGTCGAAGCGTGCTATTTATTGTCTGGCGTCCCCTTCTTCTGATCGCTATGACTATCTCAAAGATGGGTCAATCTGTCGAGATCATGCCAGTCATTGAGGACACTTTAGTACTGACATTAGCAATTCGATTTACGAGCGTCCTTAATTAAGTTGGCTATAATACACTACAGGGATGAAAAACACCGAGTCCTTATAATACAGTGGAGTTTGATCTCCACCGTTGACCGTCAACTCAGTAATTAAGCTGTTTCGCCAAGACAGACGACGAGCTTCTTCCCACTGTATTGGTAAGTCAACCTAGTGCGCCTTCGTCAAATCCCGGTCCGCTCGGGAACGGTGACAACACCAGCCTTAGCTTATAGTTTTGACAGCGGAAATTGACGGAGAAATAAGCGCTGTCAGTGTCATGCATGAGTGAGAGGGTAGCTAAACTGTTTCAGCGGACGACTCCGACTCCACAAAACGACTCACGCGAATCAGATAGGCAGAATCATTGATGTACGGACGAGGGTGGGAAAGTTAGATGGCTGGCGATTTTTGTGTTCTCCCCATTCCAACCACCTCGCACTGTGTCGAACGATGACATCTACCGCGCCTTCTATATGATTGGCGCCTTCTGGATTGGTCGTATAAAACTCACCAAGCCACCCGATGATGTCGTCATGAAAGAAGTGCTGGTGAAACTAAATCCGTGAGTGAGGTTGCACTAGATGAGGAGAGTGTCAAAGATTCAACGCTAGGATGGTGACCAGACCATCGCTGCCTGGTTTCCTACGATGCATAGGACAGAACGACTACTCTAACAGAGACCCTACAACAATCCCTGAAACATCATGCATCATGCTTGACCAATTCCGTTTATCGCCATATGCTTTATCAGGGCAGAAACTGTTCATTATTCACAAACACCATTTGGGTTCCGGTTCAAGGCACTGGCACCATCGGGCGACGGATTCACCTTGTTCTTAGGTCATGTTATTCCCGTTCTGTTGGGAAAAACTAATCTTATCCGACCATGTCCGAGTCTTTCCTTCCCCTATGTCATCCAACTGGTCAGACTCTGATTCTCTGTCATCCGAATAGCCACCACCTCACTCCAAGATACCGAACTCGTAAAACCACTTGGGAAAGCGCAGTGAGACTTTAGATGTTGGAGGCGAAGGAAGCCGAGGTAGTGTTGCGGTCGATGACGTGCGTTTCAACTTTGCCCTACAATTGCATCCGAGGAAACACGACGGCTGGTACGACCTGCTCCCAGACGGCGGATAGTTTGCCGTGCACCCACCGTTCATCAAGTGTGTAGAGAATTTGCCAGGATTGATCGAGGCAGCGGGGATCATGGTAGGCGTATGTGCCTTGTTCCATTGTCGGCTAGCAAAGTTGACGCTGTCCCCGATGGTTTGGACGAGGTAATCCCCGGATTGAAGCAATGATATCCAACGGTATCGATACCAGAAGTCTATCTCTAGTGGAAGTTGCTTACTATGTATGAATCCGTTACTTCATCATTCTAACAAATGGAAATCCATATCCATGAAATGCCCCGAAAACTCTACAAATAACTAGACACCGACACCGAGACACGGAAAGGATTGGGGAGTCAAGACGGCCATCGAAGCCGAGACCAATTAAAGACAACTTCTTTACAACAGATTTTCAGATTGGAATACATACATATAACGTATGATACGAGCGCACTTGAAACGTTACAACATCATGCATATGTACCAAAGTAATATCATGATACAAGATAGCCAGTCTGCACCTGTGATATCAGTTCCATTGTCAAATGGACGGTACCACGGACCAACCTCTTGTCACGTTCAGTCATCCATCAACATTCACTGTCTTGCGGGGCCAGAGATATAGTCAATGGCAGTTGGATACCGCGGTCGAGTTCGCCGTCAACCATCGGGGCCATGACTAACGCCGGTTGCCGTACAATCCGTTCGGCCTTGTCTGTCATTGCGAATTCGAACTTGCCCACCAATGTCGACAGGAAGACTTGGATCTCCAGCAGACTGTAGTTTGCAATCAGTGATAGTCATGGCGACGAAACAAAAAATGGAATCGTACGCAAAGCGCCATCCTAGGCACGCCCGAGTGCCACTGTTGAAGGTCATTCTGTTATGATGATCAGTGTGTGGGTCAATATGATTCGAACCGTGGGACGAAGAGACGCACAAATTGGAATATATGCCAATGCCAGGTAACTTTCTGTCGTCGATCGCGCCGTCCAACCACCGATTGGGTTTGAACGCGTGCGCATCCTCTCCCCAGAGGTCTTTATCCCTGGGATACCACGTTCAGTTACCCATCTGAAACGTGCTTAGGTGACGGAAGAACCCACCGGTTGTACGCGGCAATAGCTATCACAACGTCGGTGCCTTTGGGAACAAGAACTTCATTAATCAAATCTCCAGATTCCGTGAGAACTGGCTTCGAAAGTGGAAGGACGTCATCTTGACGAGCTACTCGAAGGATGCGGGGTACTGCGGGGTGTAACCGTAATCCTTCCTGTGAAATCATGAGGTGAATCGAGGCACGCATGCCAAGGGGAAACCGATACCTTGATTACTGCATTCAAGTAAGGCATACTTTCCAAATCTGTAGCTGTGAGCTGTGGATCGCCGCGTGCCTGGATAGTGGCCTCCATCTTCTTCATCTCGTCTCGTAGCCTGGATTGAACTTTGGGATTTCGTGCAAGCTCCAGTATCATCCATGAAATGGTAGTTGCGGTAGTTTCATGACCTGCCATTAGAAGTGTCCTGCATACATATTCATAATCTTGTATGATGAGAGAATCACTGATAAAACCTACCGCATCTGCGATAACAACTCTTCGTCGGACAGTTTTTTCTTCGCATTTGCATCCATGTTGGCCTTGACTGCAAGACAGTCAACATGACCAGTAAATGAGCGACGCGATGGCAACACACTGAGCAGGGTGAAGATATCCCTATTACCCTTTCCTTGTAAGAGAGCGTCCGCCTTTTCCCATACTAATTCCTTTGCGACACTGGTGACCATGGTGTTCACATCACGCACGCGTGCAACACGAGGGCTCGAACTAATATCAACTATCCACTGGAGTATCAACATTGGGATATGCTTCAAGGCTGCTTGTACGAAAATTTCGTTCGCCGGAGGCAGACCGAAAACGTCAGCACTGGGATGAGGTTATGCGACGACCATAGCAGAATTAGGGTGGACACTGACAACAAATTTCTGTACATTTTTGCCAGAGGATGCGCATCATTTTGGATGGTACCGAACTGGACATCAAATGCGGCTGTTGAGATGCTCAGTCCAACCTTATCCTTCAAGGGAGAAGAAACCCGACCATACCATGACCGATTGCATCTAAAGCTGCACGCGAAAGCCAGGATAGAATATTGACCTCAACACCCCGACCGTTACCACTCTCAATGGCTTCCAGCCATTTTATACTTATAGACTCGGCACAATGCTCGAAGATTGGCAAGAACGCTTTGCACTCATTCGGCCCAAATCCAGGGAGCATTATACTCCTTTGTCGCCTATGGTCCTCCCCTGCTGAAGTGTTATTTCAAACAAGCGTTTGAAAGGATAAGAATTACCATCGGCCCAGGAAATCCCCTCTCCATTTAACATTCGCGAAATAACACGAAGAGTGGGCGGCAGCGAATACCTGTATGACGATGTACTTAATACCTTCAGCAGAGCTTTCGGGTCTGTCACCAGGAGTTGATCTTCCTGAAGTTCGTCGAGATGCAGTTGAGGGTTGTACTGATGTGAGAAAGCAGGGTGGACTTACTCCGAGGACACTCTTGAACCGAACAATGTTGCCGTACTGATTCTGCCATGCAAAGTCTGCTTCACCAACTGGTCGTTGGAATAGCTCGAGCAAGTTGCCTTGAAAAGTGATGAGGAAGGATTTAACAGGCAAGGATGGCGGACTCTACCGAAGATGAACGATGGAGACTTAGGCCCACGGATCATGGACAAAGACGGGCGAGTGAAACATTTGAACACCGCATAAAGAAGAATGATGGCGGATAGCCCAATAGCTGTAGAGGAAGAGATCATAGCGAAGAGAAATTAAAACGGACGAATACATTGCAAACGTGGAGGCCACTATGAATTTGGTTTCGCTTCGTCGCGTTTGAGAAGGCTGTGTTGCAAGCAGCCTGAATCGACCCTGCAGTGTCACGAAAAGGCCAGAATGAGCATTATCCGGCCTCCATCTCAATACTTCTCCGAGGTTTCAGACCTCTTCCAGCAGGACGAAAGAGGCAATGTACCATTGGTTGCCTCTACAGATCTGCAAAAATTGGCGTTCCCGTCGTTCCACTTGTCACACTGCCACTTGCCAGGTCGGACCGTCGGAGGTCAAAATCCATTTTGGATCGTCGGGTGTGCCATTGACGTGTGATATTAAGACTTGATGCGTAGTCATACAGTCGTCATACAGCACTAAGAGTAAGCTAGTAGGGTAGCGGTGAAGCCACGTCATTGAAAAGACCCGTGCTCAGGGGCGGCAACTTGAACGGCGGTAGTGTAAACCTACCAACGACAAGCGGAGGATGCAACACCTCCCACAGATCGCCGCTACAATCACCGAAGTGATCACAACACATCGGCGTCGGTGTCTCGGGAGGGTACTTGGAGGGGTTCGAATACGCGGACGGGAAAGAGGGCAGTCGGAAGGTGAGATTGTAGTCCGGGGGATAAGCAAAGCCGGGCTGCTGCGTTGCGAATGGGTCGTCACGTGGCGTTGTTTGCTTCAAATCAGTAGAGTGTACGTCAGTAGGATGGTTGATGAAAGTAGATGAGCCAAGCGGCGTTCTGGACGGCCGTTGGGATGAGGAGGGCAAGGGTTTCGAGTGCTTGGCGTCAACGGACGTGATGAGGATCGTGGGGACGACGTTCTCGGCGCGAGGCGAAGAGACTGGTTTCTGTGCATCGCTGTTGGAGAGTGCGCGACGTGAAGACGTCCCGAGACCGATGGTTCGTGGCAAAGACGCATCCATGGACATATCCATCGGGATTATGTCACGTGAAGAGTTCTTGGGGAGCGCAACATGATCTGTGCTTGCATCGCCTAGACTCAGTTGGCGCAAGTGTTCTTCCAATTGATCGACCAGATGGTCCCCTGTTGACGCTGAGCGCAGCTGGAACATAGAGGGAGATGTAATGAATGTTGAAACGGGACGTAGTGATAAATGGCGTCTCCTTTCTGCGTCAGGGGGAATGCCTTGGAGACCGGTGCTCAAGTTGCTCATTCCAGACGAGCAGTCTTCCTCTGTGGCGCTCAGGATGCTAAGAGCATCGGAGCGGTAGCGAACAGGTGATGAGGTGGAAGGGTCATGTGAAGGGAGTTGAACGGGTGAGGAGTCATGGTCAGTGAGGGGCGGAGGAAAACTGAGTGAGTGGGTTAAAGAAGATCGTCGAGAAATGTCGCTGCGTAATCTCCGGCGTCGCAAGGACTTGAATATGTCTGTCAGTTTCATGTGTGAAACGTCACGAAAACGAGAACGGCATGTAGGCTTGCGCGCATGATAATCGCGGGGCATGTTTTTGGTTTTTCTAAAATGAAAAGAAGACGAAGGTAGCATTCCAGAGGAGAGAGAGGTTTTGAAAGAGCGACGGTGGAACCACGTTCATGTAGTTAGGGCACACTTCAATTCTAAACCAGACCGAGGCCAAACATCGTGATGACTAACCACCGGGAAGGCAAGGGCGGATCCTGAGTCCGATAAAGATGTGTACCGAAGACATACTATGCTTGAGGTTTCACGATTGGTCTTGGCCCGCTACCAGTGGTAGGATAGGGATTCCAAGGGGGCATGACACTCAGCGTTCACAAAGGGTCTGCGTAGAGGTAGATTGTTTCGCTTTCAACTTCACGCCTTTCTACAGTATTTTGCGTCAGATCTCCTTGATTTTTTCATACCATCTTCAGGTGGGATGCACGCTGATAACCGAGATAGGAATCAATGGAGAGTAAGCGCGAAGTGGTCCGAATCCGAAGATGCGAGCAAAACGGCTTGAGATCAATTGGCCACCTTGTGCACATTGCCAGCTCTAAGTGGCAGTCTGTGACAACCTCGTCAGTCACCCTTGCCATTTCGAGTCGAGAAATCTCCTTCACTTGTCGAAAGGATGTTCCCTGCGCCTACTAGCGATGCACTCTTTGTTTTCGTGAGAGAAAACCTTTATCTGCATGGTCAGCACCGAGGAACATCTGTACGTGTCGGGAAAAAACGCACCGATCAGAGCACTGGGGAGGCGAGGAAAATGCACAACACATCGGAGTTGAACTTCGAAAAGGTTGGATAGGAAACGGTATCTTGCAACAAGACGTCGCGCGGCACGATCGAGCTTCTGCCACAGAACTTGAAGCTTGAAAATGCGTCCCAGATTCCCGCACGCCACATCACTAGTTAAGCATTTTAGTATGTACGCAAGTTACAAAACATTGAATGTGCGTACCTTGTCGAGCAGATGAACCAACGAGACGTTGCTGCAGTGACCGTGGATCTCTTCATATTCCGTACTCGGCGGGGGTAGTGGCACAATGCTATCATTTGCGAATTAGCCACACTCCAGGAGACTATCCAACCAGGGGTGAATGGGGTAAGAATTCATTCGGAGAGATCATGTCTTGTCTTCATTGTCTTTATCATTCCCACCATTCTGGAAAATGTATCCGCGCGATATATACGGCCTGAGCGCATTTAATAGGGCAGAAGGCATGGGAGTTTGGAAGTGTTATATGGAGGTTTCATTTGAATGGTTGCGAATCAAGGTGCGGGGCGTTCGTTGAGATGGTTGTATACATAACTTCAGGACCATGTTGGCAGCGCAGACTCGATGAAACAGTATCAATGGGAACCCGGGGCAGCTCCGAGTCCGTGTCGCGCTTGTGCTACTCCGGCATCTTCCGGTCTGGACCCTGATACTCCCTGCAGCCTCCAATGTCATGACCGCGTTGTGGTAGGCAACGTTCTGCAATGTTCGGCGAACAACAGAGTTGCTTGGTCACACATGCGGCTCAACGATCTGTTGCGTTTATTTGACTAGCTTTGTGTGGCACTACGGTGTACCGATCGCCAGTCGCAGGCCACTTTACATTTTGCGGACGCGACCACTGGATCCAGTGACCGCCGAGAGCGAAGAAAGGCATGTCTTGTTTCATTTTAAAACAAGTACTCACTCGTGTTCGCTAGCAGTTCCTTTCAACACGGCACCTCGTCCGAGAACCCTCACAAATTCAAACTCCAATCGCTGGCAAACACTCACGCGATCAGTTCAGACGCGTTCGCTCTTGTTTCATAACTGTCCATGTTTGGTACCCTCGGTCAACGCGAGCCCTCCAAAGTCCCCACAACCCAAAATGGCGGTCTCAAAAGATACCCCAATATTGGCACGACAATGGCAAAGGGAGTGGCTTGGAAGGAGATATTAAAAATCGTGTTGTACAGGTACACTTTCATTTTTCTGTGCGACCTTGATGAGTATATCTTTTATCGTACATCCAGGATTTCGGAAAGGCGTTCCCCCTCTTGGTAATGCCCTGTCAAACGCCCATGACAGTAATACCGATATGAGTGTCCTCTGCTGTAGCTTCCCACTCACATTCCTACCATCGATTGAATCAAGTATTCTAACACTCCGGTCGTCCGTTTACGGGTCGCTATGAGTACATTTTTCCATTACTTTTGTTGGTCTCGCCATCTCTTTTTTTACAGTAGGCGCCCCTGTTCCCATTGTGAAATTTCAAGCACATCAAAACAAGGGTGCCATCACTCGGAAGAGCGAATATGGTCAAGTTTCCTTCGGCTTCCAATCTCACTTGACTCGCAGAACACGATGGATCGTATGTACCCGCCGCCTCCCATTTCTACTAATATGCCACGTTTTCCTCGTTTCTTATCCCTCCTTCTCATGCATAGCAACTCATGCATATACTCACCTCGTCAGATTTATGCGCATGCTCCAGATCTGGGAGAAAATGGTATTGACGTAGAACCTAGTTCCGATCGGTTTGCACCCGCCCCACTCGAACCTGGCAAGAGTGACAGGATCCCCGAGTCATTCATTAGCCATCAACTGCACGTGGATAGATGACAATCGCGACCCGAGTAGAAACGAGAACGGAACAAGGATGAAACAAGGCGTACCCGCAACTGATTTAAACCACCTCCATGAGAAACAGGCAACGACATCAGCATGGGATCTCCCTCCCAGGATATCCAGATTATCACACGTTTGAGGAATACGATGGTCCGTCCCGTACTTGACGTGCACGGGCCCTTTTTGCTCCCCCGACATTGTGAAAGCGGGGGACTTGACATCATTTGTTGCCGTGAGAGAATAGACACTTACGTTTCGTTCATCCAAGAACGAAGACGAGGATTGGAGCTGGTGGCGAGGATTTTTTGGGGGTCGACGTGACCCCGCCGCTGCCGCCACAGAACAAGAGGAGCACCCATGATAAATGTCCACGGAAGACCCCCGCGAGACCTTTGAGCAAGATACGGCCTCTCCAGATGACTCACTGGCAGCAGAGTGCCCTCCAGCGCTTCCGCTTCCCCTGTCGGAGAGTCCCGCTCGAGAGCAACTTATATCCGATGGCGATGGGAACGCCTTTTGAACGCCCTATTTCCCTCGATGTTATCTACCCGCTGCATTCGGTCCTCGAAGCGGAGAAGCTCTACATTTTTGTCCATGCGCTGAAATAGGATGTCAGTTTGCGCCGTTTTGAAACGGTGATGCAGGAGTGGGCCGAGGAGGGGAGTGATGAATGTGGGTTTCGACTGTGTTGAGACCAGTGCACGGGATGTGCTGTTCCCCGACTCCCACGATAGTGGGGGAGGGTTTTGTCCGCAGCAAACGGTCAGGCACCTGCAAACGAGCACGAGCACATGTGAGAAAAGTGTTATGTAAAGAACTATAAACTGTAAAATTAAGGTTTTCCCCGTGCACCATTGACAGCATTATCGGTCGGGCTTGGTCCTCTCGAAAGAATCGGATCGCAGACTCGGACGGTGCAGCTTTTCGGATTTGCCCACTCCTTCAGAAACGCGTCGGGGTCATGCCCTAGCATGAAGTTCCAACAGACACAATTCTTCAAAGGAAATCGGCTTTGTCTGCCAACAATGTCCACAATCAAGACATCCAACCTAGCGCCAGCAAGGGTCTGTTGACACTATCGGGCGCGAGTATCATGCATATATTCCCCTCCTTGCAGTAACGTGAAAGGGGATCTGCCATATTGGTTGAACCCAGAACCGGCTGTTCGAGCTGAAGAAGTACTGTACAGGAGAACGCCGAAAAACATTTTCTCTCACTTCGCTTTGCAACGCTAGTTGTCTCTTTCTGCATTTCAGCGGCTGGGCCCTGCACGACCCAACGATCCATGTTTCTCGCGACTTTATCCATGTCGAGTTTAAGCTTCATTTCTTTGCTCGCTTTCTCTCATATCTGTATTATGCATTACCCCACTACGCTAGTGTCGTACCCTCACCTGCTAGTACGTAGAATACTGGTATGCAGTATGGTGGCGCCACCAAGCGCAGGCACGAAGTGCCGTAGCGAGGGGGCGCCAGGTTTCTTCTCAGTCACATCAATCAGACAGTTGTTGTTTACGAAATTGATGTGAGGCATCTAAGCGCTTGGTCTAGAGTCGGGGACTGGCGCCTTGGCGCCGCTACGGTTGGATGAAACGGCGGTTGGTAACAACTGGTTTTACGACGGGGTGGGCGGCCTTTAAATTAATTATTTGCAAGACTAATTGGACGTGGCGCCGCCGGGCACCATAGCCCTCGCCTTGCGCCCGAGGACCACCACGCCAGTGTGCTTCTCGATGGCTAGTCACCCTCAGGCTGCGGCTCTATTGCCCTCGCCTTGCGCCCGAGGATCACCATGTGATTCTCGTCGGCCAGTCACTCTGTGTGACTCCGCCCGTCACACGTGCTTAGTGAGACAACGGTCGCAGAGGGAGCCTTCCCCTTCTCCCGTCGTCTCACTAGGTGTGTCCGCCGTGTCTCTGCTTCTTCGCTTCTTAGGTCTGAGTTCTCTTGTCGTCTCGCTAGGGCTCGTGCTTTTTTCGTCACCCTGTCCCGCCCTTCCCTTGCTTTCCTTGGGGGTCTCTTTCGCTTACTCGCGACTCGGGTTGACTGCATGTATTGATAGCTTGTTGATCATCATTTTCTTGTAGTCTTGTCGCCCTCTGCTCGTCAATGTCACAAGGGTCACACGCCGTGACCCGTTTCTGGCTAGCCTCGTGTGCCTTTCTTAGTCGCGTTCCAATTAGGCCAGTTAAAAGTTAAAATTTGACGTCGGAATTGAACAGCTGGGGAACTACGTGACTAATACCGCCGCACATGAAACTCGATCGCATCGGTCATCAGACCATCCTCCGCTCTGCAGACGCGTTGGCATCTTGTCTGGAAGGCACAGGTTTAAACTCTTGGTGGCACTACACACAAGTGACGACAGGCGCTGGCTTAGCCTGGCTAAATTGTTCAAATCTTGTCCTGTGAGTTGAGTCGGTTTGGCATCGTTTTTGAATTTCATGGGTGTGGTTTTGTTCGCAGAGGCCAAGCAGAGGCTGTTTGCCCGGTAACCGACTGTCAACGTCACGCCGTGACATGAGCATCGCGGGACCCACTGGCAGCATGGCCTCCGAGGTACGTCTGGCAATTATGTTAACTGCGACCATCTCGCTGCATGCCACGTACACAAGCCTGTGCGCAACAGCCGAGTAGTCACACGACGCGACTAGGAAAACTCTCTGGACAATTATTTGAGAAATCTGTGGGCGGTGGTGGATACATTCTTAGTAATAACAACGTCCGATGGCGTAAACTTTGTGCTTGCGCATAAATATACGCAAACTGGACGTATTGAATGACATCGAGCGGAGCATGGTTTGGTCGTGCTGACGATGGACATAGGGGCTGACACTTCCGATAGACAAGTAACACCGCACTGGTCGGATGACACCGCTGTAAAGCTGCCCCTCTCTGCAGTACTTTATGCTGTGCTTACCGGGACTGTCCCGAGACTACCATGACAATCGTCTTTTTGTGGAGAAAAAATGTGAGCGTGACCGTTACGATTTTGTGGCGCTGCTGATCTTGCATCCTTATCGAGCAGATTTTATTCCAGGCCCAAGATCTTTTGTTGCTTCTGACCACCCTAAATGTTCTGTGGCAGATGTCAACTGCCCGAGTTAAACAGTTCATAGGTTATGGACGGAAAGGCGATGTTTTGCGACGTATAAATGTTTGGCCATTTTGGCTGGCCAACACCACTGAAGTGGTATCTTTTCCTCCTCGCCGCCATGAGTAACAAATACTCCTGTGGAAAGGACCGATCCCACATTAAAGTCATCAGTTCCCCTCTTCCCGTCTCTCACCTCACTTTGAAACCACGTAGATCACAGGGTTCCCTGAAATCCCACTCCTCAAATGATACCCTCTATGAGAAGGATCACTCACATCACGATGTCGACCCCAGCTCGCTCCCTCCACTCCCGCCGCTTCCAATCGTCTTCACTCCACTTCCCCCATCTATTCTCCGCCCATCTCTATCTGCATATATATCGCAGGGACAATTGAAATCGCTTGGGAAACTAGCTGCCCATGCTTACGCAGCATTCCTTGAAGCGTACCCGGAATATCATAGCACCTGGATTATAGACACTCTCCGGCGAAGCGACTTCACAAGACTCGACCGGGTAGGGGAAACCTATGTCGACTATATGGGTGGGGCCCAACATCCTGAATGCCTCGTCCGCGTCCACAGTGATTTTCTCACCCAAAATATCCTGGGTAACACCCATTCGGTCAGTAATAGGTAAGCTTGCGTTTCCGCAGACCCTATTCGATCTCATTAAGTGCCATTGCGACGATAGTTCGAGATTGTCCTCGGAATGCGCAGACGAAGCGAGGAAAATGGTTCTCTCATTCTTTCAAGTCCCAAGGGGTTATACCGTCATCTTTACCCCCAATGCAACTGGAGCGCTCAAGCTTATCGGGGAATCATTCCCTTTCCAGCAAGACAGTTCTTTTGTCCTCGGTGCTGATTCTCACAATAGCGTACATGGTATTCGTGAATTCGCGGCACGACGAGGCGCCGAAGTACACTATATTCCTTCAACCCCTACTGGAGGTTTCGAACCGTCAGTCGCCAAGGTAAGATAGGCACTCGGTGTCATCTCACCTTGTATCTACGCCTTTTCCGGGCCCTCATTGACCCTGGGCTCGTGTAGGATGTCCTTCGAAATAACCGTCCCGTATCTCCATCCGTGCCGTCACTCTTTGCTCTCACCGGCCAATCAAATATCACCAACACTAAAAATCCGCTCTCTATCATCCGTTATGCATCCTCTCTCGGATACAACACTCTAATGGATGCCGCTGCTTTGGCGCCTACCTCTGTCATCTCGCTGATCGAAACCCCTGTCGATGCAATGGCCGTTAGCTTCTACAAAATGTTCGGATATCCCACTGGTGTAGGAGCGCTCATCGTGAAAGAGAGCTTTCTGGCTATGTTGGATCGACCATGGTTTGCCGGGGGCACAGTGAATGTTGTACAAGTTCCCGGGACACTGGTTACAAGGGCCGCAAAGCCGCACGAACAGTTTGAGGTACCAATTTCCCGTAAACGACATGCGATGTGTTGAAATAGCTGCCTGTATTCGCAGGATGGGACAATCAACTACCTCACCCTATCGGCGGTCACTGACGGTCTTCGATTTCTGTCCGCTTACCTCCCTTTCCTTCCGCTCCGCTTATCGTGTTTGATGCATTTCCTAACATCGTCGATGGCTGAGATGCGCCATGACACTAATGGGATGCCGGTCGTCAAAATTCTCTCCAAGCTGCCCTCTCGTCGGCTGAAATCGATCGGCGAACAGTCCGACACCGGGTCAACTGTCTCTTTCGTCATCCTTTCAGTGCGTCATGTATACTTCCGCTCGCGAGAAGCACTCTCATGTGATTCCTCACGCGTTCTACAGCCGACGGGAGACATGTTCCCAAACTCATTCATCGAGCACGTCGCCACGATGCACAACATCTCGTTGCGTACGGGATGTATGTGCAATCCCGGGGGTGCCGCGGCGCTCCTTGGCATCCAAAAGGTTATGGATAGTCTCTGCGACGGGTCGACGCTAAGAGATGTCGAGAACCTCGTTGGGCGGGAGTTGGGCGTCGTCCGAGTGAGTCTTGGGCTCGGGAGTGATTGGGGGGACGTATGGCGTGTCATTCGGTTCTTGGAAGGGTTTGGAGATACGCAACGGTGGATGGCATGGTGGGACGCGTGGACGGAGGAACCAATTGGGCAGGCGGTGTGATTCGCTGTCACTGCCAACCTGGCAGATGATTTTTTCTTTTTCTTTTTCTTGCTCACTTGGAAACCTTGCCAACAACGTGGAACGGGTGGAAGACAACCGCAGCCATATATCATACTGTAGATCCGTTTACCTTTCAAGTTACTTATTCTGCTTTCGTGTAGCACTCGTCGTGTTCCGCAAATTGTACGATACCTGCCACCCTGCCTCTGGCTCTTTTTCCTCCGCTTCGGGAGGGCAAATGCGTTCGGTTCCGGTAATCAGTCAGTCAGTCTATCCCTCATACGGGAAACCAGGAACCATCCAACGCAGACCTTACGGTGGTTCTATTTCTGAGTCCAGAACAAAGACCCAGTCGCACCGTGGGGCCACTTCCGGCGCCCACCGATGTCCAGATGACATGAGACATTGACGTCGGGCTCAGTGAGTGGCGTGATCGATCTGAATTGGTCGTCCTCGCCGAAACACTATCATTTGACCGATCAGCACATTATTCGTGGAGTCGAGAGATGATCGGTGGATCGATCCATGCAAAAGAAGAGACAAGGCGAACCGTGAAAGAAAAAGGGACATCGAGTGATGTGATGATCGATGATCGCCAACCCTGTGATGAGGTTCACGATTGAATATTGAATAATAAACATTGAATTCGTTGCATGGAGCTGATTCTATACCCCAGTCCCCATCCATGTTACAGATGGCCAGTTTTGAATCATGAACTCTGCTTTCGCCGGTGGAAGCACCGAGTCTAGTGCTCGCGCTGAGGAAATACGGTACTAGATAAGATAACACTGTGAAGGCAGCTCACGGTGAGAAAGAGTGAAATGGTCAAAACAAAGATGGTGAAGACAAGGACGAAACCTTCGGATGATGATTGTGCTGATGCCAGCGAAGGCCAGCGTCACTGTTAGAGCCTCAGCATATAAAGACCTCTTGCATGCAGGAAGTCATAACAGCGTGCTGGCTTCATATATTAGTACGATTTTGGAACCCAAGAGAGACAGTGAAGACTAGAGAGCGAGCTACGATAAGAGGGGACAAGATGACTGCTGAATTGCAATGGAAGGAATGGCCGTCAGCTTCCACAAAATGTTCAGATATCTAAATTGATTTCCATTGCCAAAAGAAAAACACGAAAATCCAGCCCTGTATAAACAGTCGCGTCCAAAAGTAACCATGGAATTCAGGAATAGTCAATATCGAGGAAAGAAAAGGGCAAACAAGTCTAATGTTCATCTGGATCAAAGAGTGAGTCAAGCCCATATACGCACTGTGAATTCGAAATTACCAGAACGGAGGCGTTGGGAGTGTCTGAGGCTCTGAGGAGGACAAATGTTCTAGGAATAGACCTGATACAGCGCAGAACACGTCAGAACACATTTGAGAACAATTTGAGTGAAGGGTTGAAAGGACTCGCCTGGAAGTGCAGACGAGCCAGAAAACGAAACGGCTGCACCAGGTGACCTCCAGAGCGACAGTGAAAGCTCTGGCGGGTCGATAAGACGAGTACGTCGAGTCGAGTTATCAGGCCAAAAGGGCATAAATGCGTGCCTCTGACTTCAAACCCAGCTGTCACCTTTAGGATCTGGCACCGAGATCAATTCAGACACCAAAGTGAAACAACGAAAACAACGAGCACAAAGATCCATGACATCCTGAGCAGACCAAATACACGACGACGAAAGCGCAGGAGAAGGGTAATATACGAGAAATCAGAAAAGAGTTGTAACAAGGGCTGTTAATGCAGCAACTGCGGTGAGGAAGCCGGCCCGAGTGTCTGCACCGAGAGTTGCAGCGCTGGTGCCAGTAGGCGTAGTGCTGGTATCCGAACTAGTGACGCCAGGTGTGGTGGTGGCGACACTAGGAGTACCCGTTCTACAAGAACTCGGTTAAGGTAATGGATCTACGAGATACAGTTTAAATGCTCACTGAATTGACGCAGAAGACATCGTGGACCCGCCGGAAGAAGTAGCAGTGATGTTAAACTGGTTAGACTGAGCAAGGAGAGTATCCAGATGTTCGGGATCTTGAGCAAGATTGACACGGAAAGCAAAGCCCGTTGTCCAGCCTCCACTAGGTGCACTGCACAACAGGGTTCCGAGTGTTCCGTCAACGTTGGAATACAGAATTTCATTATAGCCGGTGTTCTATTTTTTCATCTAGGAAGCACGGGGATAATGGGCACACAAGGACTCACATCGTTTTCGAGGACTGCTGTGAAGTTGGCGGGGTCGGTGTCGACACGCACCCACGTCAGATAGTTGGGACCAGAGGTAGTCCAACCTTGGTTGCCGCCAGGGGATGTGACCTGGTAAGCAAAGGCGGAAGAAGCAACCAAGAGGAGGCAGGTGAAGACACGCATGCTGATGGGAAGATGGGAGAAAGTGGAAAAATGTATGTAGACGGTCGCATGTCGCCGCGTGCTTCAAGGGCGGTGCACGAATTCTCGAGCGGGCGACTTACTGTACATACTGCCGTTTCCCACGAGAGCTAGGAGCGGCATCGCTTCAAGGTCTTGATATATTGACTGATAAATATGTACTCACAAGTACTTGCGGTCCGCATGAGGTCGATACAAATAAACAGACCACTCGTAGCCTACAGTAGCAGCCAGAAGTGCTGGGTCCGTTTGCGTGCCACGAACACGCGGAAGTTGGA
This sequence comes from Imleria badia, assembly GCA_015039435.1. Classification (NCBI taxonomy): domain Eukaryota; kingdom Fungi; phylum Basidiomycota; class Agaricomycetes; order Boletales; family Boletaceae; genus Imleria; species Imleria badia. The sequence goes on along the minus strand of MU130760.1, from coordinate 231,543 downwards.
TCAACCACTGGCCAATGTGGACTCGGCATCAGCCCAAAGGTCCTTTTGACCACAATGCCCTGCAATCGCAGCGAAAATCATCCAGCACGTCGCGTCCGACATGTTCGTCGTGTTGTGTTGTCCATGACAGGACTTGAAACACCTTCAAGCGCTGCGCTGTTTGCGTGTTTGCTTTTACATCTTGAATGAGCCCGAGACAAGCACGGGCGAGATTGCGCAGCAGGTTCATCTCGTCAGCAGACAATTAATCCTCTATTTGGTGAGAAGCGCAAAAATCCACTGCCCGTGGCTGACCGAGATAGCTGTCTATGAGTCACTGGGATTCTGTAGATGGACATTCATCCAGCGTGTAAAGTACATCAGCAGGTGGATTGACATTCGCTGTGCGCAAGAATTAGCAAAGGAACTGGGTTAAGAAGCACGCGTCATACATGTCGATTTCCCGCAGATGACTCGGCGTAATTTCGGGAGGTGAAAGCTGCTCTTCTCCAACGTCTTCGGACGATTTCGAGGGGTCGAATGCGAATGGTGCGGAATTCGTCGATTCGACGGTTCCAAGAATGTCAACGGCGCTCGTATGTCATGGAACATTCCGTGCCAAATCATCAAAGTAAACGATCGGGAGGTGAGAAGGCTGGTTTCTTGGCGGTACATCAGGGTGGCTCGTGGCATTGCAGGGGTGTACAACCTTTGCGGGGTCAGCAAATACTCGTATTCGGCATGACGTGCTGACTTTCTTCCGCACAGACCGATCCCTTGGACTCCATGCTGACTCGGGGTAGGTATGAAGTGGAGACAATACCTAACCAAGAACAGATATTGCATGCCATCCTGCGGTTCTTGATCAAATTAAAGTCGTACGGGAGGTTCGCGACAGGGTGGATTTGTGTTCCCGGTGCTATTTCGTCTGAATCGGAGTCACTCAAATCAAATCTTTTTCACTTGTTCACCCTGGCGGAGGATGGAGGTGTTGGTCCAAAGGGAAGCGACAGCGTGAGAAAACGCGCCTTAGTGGAATAGTCGCCGAAGATAATATCGACATGGAGAGTCTGCCAGTGCAGCCTGCTCAGATTGACATGTCCATGTCCTTTGCACATAATCTAGTCACATCTTGGATAAAACCTACTCATCTTGCACAACTTAGGTCCAGTGATGGGGATGCAACACAAATACTTGAGGAAGAATTGCGCCGGCCCCCAAGGTATCCACTGTATCTATTCAGGCTGCAAGGGATGGAAGTCAAGCTGATATGTAGGTTCTCCAACAGGTGGGTGGTTCAACTTCGGACACGGCTACTTGGACATCCGGTGTCGCTCTGTAAAGACGGATACAGTTATGTCCGCCAGAGCTGCCGAAATGGTATTTGCTGAGAAAATTCATTCCTCTTCCCCTTCCCCCTCGTCGTCGTCATCATCGTCGTCCTCCCCCTCGTCCTCGGACACCTCCAAACCAGCCTCCCTCATCCGCACCTTGTCCCGCCGCCGCTTCGTACTCATCTCGTCGAGCAACACGAGCAGATCCTCTTGCTCCTTCTCCACGTCGCGCTTCTTCCCTTGCGCTTCTTCCAAGGCAGCCTCGAGATCGGCGATGCGTGCGTGGAGGTCTTTGAGCTGTTGGGACGCGGAGGATGCGTCAGTATTGTCGCGAAAAGACAAGACCGGACGAAGAGCGTGGGACGTACCTGGGAAGAGGAGCTCGCGGTGAGGTCTTTAAGCTGGGCTTGAAGCGTGTCCATCTCGGTCGCTTGTGTGCGGATCACGTCACGCAGCGAGCTGATCACCATGGCGGACTCTGCGCTGGGGCCTACACATCCGATGAGTGGGAAGGGAGGACACGGGATCGTCAGAGGGACAACGCGATATGATGTAAATAAGAAAAACAGGACATACCCGAAGACGAAGACGTTGAAGAGGACAATACGTTCGGATCCGCGCTCAACCCACGCTGAACCGTGTCTGTTCCCGTACACAACGCCCACCCAACCAGTCGGTCAAACATAGTCAGTCAGTCAGTCAGTCCATCAACCGTGTGACTCACAGTGGTTCGATTTCCAGAAATCGACAAAGGCCCAGTCGAACCAGATCTCGCCGTCTTGTTCGACTGGGTTCTGGTTGGTGACAACGCCGATACCAGTCGACGTCCAGGACGGCATGACCATCGACTCGGGCGTGATCGACTTGAATCGGTCGTCCTCGCGAAAACGCGTCATTTGACCGATCAGCGCATCGACGCCGAGCCGAGAGATGATCGGGTGAATCGTCGACCTGTGTGGAAGAGAAACCTGGTAAGGGTGGCGCCCTGAAAAAAAATGACATCAAAGGATGATCACCAACCGTGTGATCTCCCCAGGTTCGCGATTGAATTCGTAGCATACACCTAAAAGGAACGCGCAGAGACCAGGAACGAGACTTTCTGTTTCCGTCGTTTGATTGATGGGTTCCACGAGCTTTCAGAGAGTGGTGGTTTGAGAGAGGAGCACACAAAGGAATCTCCGTGTTGACTCACCACACCCAATCCGCCCGCTTCGAGGAACTCTCTGACTGCCTTGGGGTCCTCCCAAAGCCACTGCGACAGCAAACAAAGATATCCCACAATCAGCCGTTCCCATTCCCTCACTTCCTTCTCGTTCGCATCGTCCACCCGCGATTTGGACAAGAAGGACAAGGAAAGATTCTCAGTGAAGAGCGGGATAAGGCTTTGTGGGGTATCGTCGTCGTCTGGCTCCGGAATATTGGATGGGGGCGGTGTGCCGTCGGCCGGGATGAAAAACTGGCCTTGATTGGGTGTAGAGGGTGAAAGAGCTGGTGAGGGTTTGATAGATCGTGCGAGCGCCTTGCAGCGCGGAGAGGATGCGAGTAAGTGCGCGAAAAGGAGAGTAGCAAAGTGGGTGGTCGTGACGTTCATGACGTCGAGCGACGAGGTGGGCGGGATACACAAGGCATGAAGAAGTGGGGAAATCATCGGAGTTGGCGTTGGGGCTGCCTCGGGGGGTTAGTAGGATGGACCTGCAGAATGCGCCGGAATGGGGGCGCACCTTGCGGAGGCAGCATGCCTTGGATGATTGCTTGCTTGACCTCCTCTTTGCGGACAAAATTCTTAGGAATATTTGAAACGAGCAAGGGAAGCGTGGCATGGAGGACTTACATCGAAGAGGTTGAGAGCGGCGCCACGCAACTCGAGAGCGTCCTTCAGTCGTCGGTCACCGTACAAACCATTGTACTCTCCATGCAAAGCGAGCTCTACGAGCACGTCGAGCGCAGATGCAGGTTCTAATCTATCCCACTCTTCACCATTTGTCTCGGGAACAGGCATGTAAGGTGTCAAAATGACTTCAGACAAGGGAAATGCAAGATTACTGGGAAGTAAACGCAGAGCCTATCGGGCATGAGATGAGGGAAGGTGATCAAGTAAGTGTTTACCTGGGTCTTCAAGGGAGTAGGTGCATTCGAGGCGAGCGCAAGCTCTACAAAACATCGGACGTACAACATCGTCTCTTGATTCTAGGGGACAATCAATGGGGATAAACGAGGGATGACAACGATGATACTGACGCTGCTGCCCTTGGAACCAACGAGCATACCCATGATCCCGATGATGAGAGATACATTCGTAGTCTTTTGTTGATCCCAGAATTGCAACGCAAACTCCTGGGGAGGAACATCCTGCAGTTGGAGATTCGGTGGAAAGAGTAACAGAGAGCAGAGGAGAGCTGGTAATGACGTTTCGCGGAAGTAACTCTGTGCAGCTTAGTATCGCTAGCAAATAAAGAGCGGACGGCGTACCTGGTTTGAAGCATTGAAACGCAACAAGCCATCGGCACATCGCAGTGCATCATGAGAAATGACACCACCCTCGACCCCACCCTCTTGAGTGACAATGTTGAAGAGCTTCTCGAAAGCACCCTCGAAAGCAAGCACCTTTTGGATATCAGGACTCTGCGAGACTAGTAGTTGTATCATGGTGATGCTTTCTAGGAGTATCCTCGTCAGCATGAGAACAAAGTATATGGTCGTTGGCTTCACCATTTCGGATGATTTCACGCTTGTCTTCCAACACTAATATGATGCTGGATGCGCCGTTGGGTGCCTTGAGAAAGTATCCCTGGACCGCCGAACGTCTGTTTTGAAGTAGGGTTGCCAAGATTTGCAGCGTCGCATAGCGAATATAGAAATGAGAGTCGGCGAGAAGGGTGAACAACGTATGGGTAGCTTGCTCGTTGGCGAGGAAGTAGTCGGTGTGCCTGAGAGCCAGCTCTTTCGAGGGTTCGTCGACCTCGCACAGATGGGTGAGTGTTTCGAGGACGGCTTTGCCAATGTCCGCATCGATTTCCGCGTCGTTTTGGAGGACTTGTAAGAGGCCCGGCAAGGCTGTTTCACCGACTTCTGCCTTGCAATCTCTGGCTAGGCCTTTGAGGGATAGGACGGCGGCGCGTCTGTCGGCGAGGAGTGTCGAGGGTGAGAGCCGGTCGCTGAGCTTGGCGATCGTGTCCGTTGGTGACTGCGGGGCGCCGGTCGGCCCTCGAAGGGCAATGTAGGTTTGGGAAAGAAAGTCCATGCGAACCCTAGTGGTCGTCGTTCGGACGAAAATGTGACGCGACTCAAGTTTTCGTTTTTACATCCACTGTCATCCAGATTCCAGACAATCTTCGATTAGTAACTCGAATTTTGACCCCAACATATGAGGTGCCGCATCATCAAGCTCAAGGCCCCAGCTGCAGCTGACGTTGCTCCAGTTATTCCGCAGTTTGCCTTTTGGGGCGCTTTCTCGGCCTCCTTGAGGAACCGAACTTATCCGATGTCAGATGGATCCATCTACTCTGGGTTTGTAGTAACCGGCGGCCTGATTGCCCTCACTATCGTCTATTATGCCTTGCTGGAGCGTTTCACTCGCCCGTCCTCGTCGAAAATATGCGGACCCAAGTCATCCTCGTTCGACCTTTGTAGGCTCTACCTTTGTGTTCGCTCGCCGTTGTTGACGTCATCCAGGGATCTTGCTCGAGCTGTCTAATGTCTTGTTGGTCAGACCCATTTGAATGGCAGAGTGTCTATGGAAACGTCGTTCGTTTCGAAACTGTCTTTGGAGGAAGTTCGATCAGTTGCTGGTATCTAATTACATGCCTTGATGGACGGTCGTGGATCCAAAAGCACATCGAAGATAATCAACACTTCAGCCTACCATTATCCGAAGCAACCTAATCTCCGTGTTGTTTCCCGAATGATAAATGGAAGGCGGGTCACTTAGACCGATGGTACTTAGTACCGATTATTCCGTTATTAGCCGTTTTTGACAGACGAAGATCATAAAGAAGATCCCCCCGGGATATGGCGGTCCGAAGCTCACAGCCTCTTCAAGGGATGTGCTGGATCTATATGTTCATATGCCAATGCTCGCCTGCCTTTGCCGGTCTTATTTGCAATGTAGATATGCGGAGATCATTAGAGCAGGTGCGACCAGAAAGTCATCTTGCATGTCTTCATTTTTTCCCTCGGTAAGTCCGGGCCCTCTAACTTCCACCAGCGGCATTCGACGTTTAATTCAGCACTATCCGAAGCGATGAATACCCCTTGTCGAGCAAGCGTTCCGCCATGGATACTAGAGTGGATGACCGATCACGGATCAAATCCTTGGCTACGCATATGAGGTGAAAAGGGTACATAGCCATGGAATCGGGGGAGAAAGTCGAGACTCTGTTACATAACAGGGGTGATGCGGTCGTCGCTCGATAACTTTACTGACTATGCCACAGTCAAGCCAAAGATGCGGCACGCGGCATGGTACAATCCTTACTCCCGGTCGCTTGCGTGATCAACACCTTTGTGTGTTTGCGGAGCATGAAACCGTGTCAAACTCGTTGAGTTGGACCCGAGTTGGACCCTCAGCTTGCGCGGAATCCCAAAGCGGTATAGACTCCGCTGAGATGGAGGCTGTTATTTGATTACGCGGTGAAACTCTGTTCACACTGGCCGATTTCGATGCGATGCTCACCACGGTAATGATCAAGGTGCATACTGTAGGGTCGTGCACTGGTTTGATTCATTGTGTGCCTCGTTGACTAAGAATCACCTAGTGATACCTCACCTCCAACGTACTTGGAATGTGCAACACGGCATTACTCCACTTTCTCGACCAATTACCGGCGAGTGATCAGGGAATAGTCATCCCAAAGGGGATGCGAATGGTGGCGTCGATTGCTGCGGACAATCTGTCACTATGTATGTATCGTATCATCGCTTATCAGATATCCCACAGTAGTATGATGGACCACACGAGTTCAACCCTGACCAATGATTGGAGGGTGTGGCAGGCTCCATTGGCGACTATTCAAACTTGTGTGCTTTTCGGGGGTCCACTCCAATACCTTCTTTTAACATTAAAAAATGGCAATATAACATTGATAGGCGGCGTCCGCGCGTGCTTGGGATGGCGCTTTGCCTACGCATCCTTTCTTACCATAAATGAAAGATACTGAACAGATCGTAAACGCATTTGCCAATACTGCTATCGAGATCCAAGCATTCCTCGTGGAACCTGTTGAGAGATTTGAGATTACGATGACGGAGCAATCTGGATGAGTTTTCCGTGGGCCGTCCTTCGTGATACGGCTCCGATGGTCGACGGTGAACTAGAGCGCGGTTCTCAGCTGCCGTTGCGGCCGTGTCGGTCGCGGCTCGTGAGGCGATGTTAGGAAAGACGGATTAGAGAGGATATAATTCACCACTATGCTGTGTCATTTGACCTATTGACTCGGCGAAGTATGCAAGGTTTTCTTCTCTTGATAACGGTGGCATCACCCTTATTCTCATGTGACAATCGGGGCCGGCCAAACCATGGGCATGATTCTATTCGGGTCCACTAGAGTGGAGCTCAATGATGCAAGGGCATTTGATGGGCTCACAACGTCATTTTCATTCTGTCGAGGGATGCTATCAATGGGGTGGTTTGGCTGGCGTGGGGGAAAGCGGCGCACAACGTCAGCTGCGGCATCGCCACATGGGTTCGGGTGGAGCACTGTGGAGGGAAGTGTTACCCTAAATACAACTTCGGCAATTGCGGCGTGAGTTTGCCATCATCCAGAAAGCCAACTTGCTCCGAGTCTCAGAGGCGCAGTTGACGGAGTGGGGCCCGCAGCAATGCGTGCCAAAATTTTTGAGGGTGCCAATACGCCTTCTAGAAGCACCCGGGCCGGGGACTCGGATGAGTGGAGGGGGTTCAAGATTCAGACCGCTCGGCGTCTTCTGACGCAGTCCTGCGGAAAGGGAACGACAACATGCACATGGCTGAGACGGACCAGGCGGGTCCGAGACAAAAGGTTAGGGCTGACGCCGTGTTACTAGTAGGGCGGCGGGCCGTGAGACGAGATCGTACCTGAATATCGAGCACGCACTGGGGAAAAAGGCCCTGGATCTGTGCAAATTCAACATGAAGTTGACTAAGTTGTGATGAACCTTCCAGGTTACTACATCGGGATGCCCGGATGCCAGCATCACGACATAAGTCCCCAGCTCATCGCCTCGTCAGCACTGCGGCAGCAAAGAAGCTTGGCGATAATAATGCCTGTGAGTTTCTTTTCGGTCCGCTGAGGAGCCATCCGATGGACACATGAATCAGTCAAGGTGCGGTCTATAATTTACAAATCAAGAATCATTCGATCATCCATCGCAGCCTTAAAAGACCTCCATCCATCTGTAGTCCACACTATCCCCCTCTTCCATCACTAGCATGTCTGGACAAAACACTCAGTCTCTTCCTTGTGGCCTCCCCACTCCCCTCCTCGCCGAGCTCACCGCTACCATACGCGGCGATGTCTATCTCCCGACCGATTCCAAGTAAGTGACTGACCGTACTCTTCTTCCTCGCTCCTGCAACTCCAGTAGTTTCGCAGACTACTCCAGGATGTTCAACGGCGACGTCAAAGTCGCCGCAATGGCCGTTGCGTGCCCTCTCGACGCACAAGACGTCAGCCAGTGAGTCGCGAGCTCACATCGGGATCACGTGGATTCGCTTCTGACCCCGCGCGCCTTCTAGAACCATCGTCTTCTGTCAGAAACACAGTCGCTCCATTTCCATCAAAGCTGGTGGTTATGGTACAGCTGGCTGGGCCGTTGGCGGGGATATCATCCTCGATCTCAGCAAGATCGTACAAGCAGAAATTGAACCTCCAAAGGACGATGGGACCTATACGAGTATTAGAAACATGCCGCCGCCTGGCACCAAGGGCAAGGAAAGAGCAGCGCCGAACATCTCGGATATTGCGGCGAGTGGCAAACGCAGAAGAGATGATAACGCAAGGTTCCGTATATATATATCGTCTTCCCCCTCTGTGCAGACGTTCCTGCATCCTTCAGGTACAACTGAACCATTCCGTCCATCCAACCGGCGAAGATTGGATGACTCTCTGCAAACCGACGACTCTTTGCCTCAGAATTCTCCCTGCCCCATAATACCTAGCGAGAGTGCACAAAGCGAAAGCGCTTCCGAACAATCAGCGACACTCACTCGCAGCACCCCGCCGACAACTCCTCCGCCTCCCTCTTCCGAGCCACTGGCTCCGCCAGCTGCTGCAGATCCGTTTGGATACCTTGATGATGGCCCCGGCCAGAACCCTCCGCCAATGCCCTCGACATCTCGACCTGCACGGTTTTTGCCCGGATCAATGTTCGCTTCGCCCGCATTCCTTGCTTCCACACAAAACATGCTCACTTATGCAACCCCTATTCACGCGCACGCTTATGTTACCTTTGGTGCGGGAATGAGGCAAAAAGAGGTTGACCAATTCTGCGCCGCCAACCCTTTGGAAGCGCAATCCTTGGCGGGTGGACCTAGCGTGGTGCCGTACCACATCCCTTTGTGGGTACCTTTTCCATTCGAAATGACTGATGCTGTCTGAATCACCAATTTCCAGCGCTGCCCATCCGGTTGGCTCTGCTGTCATGCTTCTTGGAGGTTTTGGCTTCCTTGGCCGTCTTCACGGACTAAGCATCGATAATCTTGTCGAGGCTGAAGTAGTGCTTGCAGACGGGCGTATTGTCATCACCAGTGAAAGAGAGCATCCAGGTCAGTTCCCGCGGTGTTGCGTCAGTTCGTGTGATTGATCACGGTCTAGATCTCTGGTGGGCGCTTCGTGGGGCTGGACCCGCCTTTGGCGTCGTCACACGTTATAAAGCCCGGGCCTTCCCGGTCCCTGTAGTGTTCGCTGGTAGTCTTATATAGTGAGGTCCGCAGTGGTTTTTCGGCGCCTGTGCTCATTTTTTTTCCTCCACAGTCGCTTCCACCGAGCAACTGCTCCATCGCTCATCAAACATTTCCGTGACTGTGTCAAAGGCGCGCCACGTGAACTCTATGCCAATGTTCTTCTCACGGCTGGACCAGCCGGTCAAGACTCCCTCGTCGTCATCCAGATGTGCTATGTCGGGCCTAAATTGAAAGGACAAGAATTCCTCCAGGCCATCTCGTCTTGGGATGGCGAACGTTGCTTGCTCAACGAAGTGGACGAGAAATCATTCCTGCATCAACAAGACAGTGTTGCTCAAGTGTTGAGAGGCAATGGTGCGTGATTCGCATCAACCTTTGTTGCGGAAGGGTATTAAAGGAACGCAGCGGGAAACAAGTGGTTCATCCGCTCCGCGCTGATCAGCTCACTTCCCGATGACATCGTCAACAAAACGGTGTTGCAGTTCGCCCAGACACCTGTTGGCTGCAGTATGTAGCTTCGAACTTTGGCATGAACCCCGCTAACATAAATGTTGTATATGGACAGCATGGCTCTTCGAGCTCGCCGGAGGGGCCTTGGTGGACTTTGAGAACAGTTGCCTGCCGAAGTCCCAGCGTCAGGCTGTGTTCACTGTAACTGCACTTCATCAATGGGACATCGACTTTGAGGATCCGCGATGTGTCGAGTCTGCCGAGGAGGTATGTGTGGCCCGCGACATCCTTTTACTTTCTCACGTAACGCTGTGCGGATACAGTGGATAGCGGAGACGCTCGCCCCTGTCACCATCGGTGGTCCGTTCCCCAGTGTAAGCCTTTTCGCGCTCAATGATATGGAGGTGTTCCAATTCCACGAGCAGTTCCTAGGAAGACATGAACTACCCGGCCGTGTCATGGCGTGCTTTGGCGAGAACTGGGATAGGCTCTGCGAAGTGAAGCGGACATATGATCCATCCAACTTTTTCAGGAACTCACTCTGGCCGCTCGACGCCAAGGGTGAAGCTATCCCTCCCGAGACACACGAGCCTGAACACATCCGATTTTAGTCATGGATTCTCATTTCTTTTTTTCTGCTGCATGCCCTTTGCTTCCTCGGTTATTCTTGAATCATTGGTGTATGCGTAGTTCTTCCACGGACATGTAACGATTCTTTTTAACTAAATACCATGCTTTACTTTACGCTTCTTCTGATGACAATTGTATGAACTTATGGAGCGACGTGGTGCGAATTCCGAGAGTATGTTCTCGAAGAGTATAATTACGTTCGCTTCAATCAGAGCAAGGTGGTTAGAACTCATTCTCCTAGTTAATACAATAAAAAATCTTCATCAAGAAAAAAAAGGTGTAATCCGAGATTGCCGTGTCCCAAGGTAGAGCTAATTTAGTTTCGACTAGTTAGACAACCCTTGATTAAAGAAGCAGGTTGTGCGCCGCTATTCGGAGCGACAGCTGGTGACTGGCTGCTTTGCAACATATACGGCTATGACCCCAACGCGAAACCATTACCGCCAGTTTTTACCGGGTGGTAAAGCTCAGACATGCACCTGTATCACGGAAGAAATAAAAAGCGGTGAGAAAAAACGAACATGGAAGCATCCCGTGGGCCATGATCCACTCAACAGCGGCCCTCTCCACCCCCCCCCCCTAAACGTTAGGACCTTGAAATCTCGTCAGATTGGTGGCAGCCTTGTGCAGTGGTGGAGCTCCTCGAAATGATGCCATGACGTTGAAATATGCGTGTCCCCGCAGTGCGATGATAAGAAGATATGGAGATGTCCGGGTCGCCTAATCATTCTCGTGCACATGAAGTAGCTGTTGATTAGACCGATAAGCAGACGTCCCTAATTGAACGAAACGAGGCCGTTTTTCAGGTTGTGACGGGTGTGATGTACACGGAACGGGTATAATGTTGCGGAAAAGACGACAAAGAGGATGTTTAACGCTTTTGTCGTCGCCGTCGCCCTCTTCATCTTCGTCTATGGGTGATCGAATCATTTCCCATGAATGTGTGGACGGACAAACACCCCTGGGAACACAGCCCGCACACCACAACCTTTTCTGTCCATCAAAGTTCATTTTTGCGCCAGGTCGCGGATAAAATGATAGGGTGTCATTTACTCACCGAGGAAAGGGGAATGAATGATGGTTCATGTGAGTTGGAGACGGTCGGTAAAAAAGCCAATGCGTGGCAGATTTGATTTTGTTCGCCTCTTTATCGACGACCGATTCTAAGATGTGAATGGGAGGTATGATACCGAGAACCCTGGTTCGCATGCCAATTTCCGCAATAAGGGACCATAAATCTGCTCGTGCTGCATTAGAGTAACTTCCAAAAGATATAGATATATTGGGACATACCCTGGCCCGCAATGCCCCATCAGCGCAGTACGGCAGTTCCACGTTCATGGGTGTCAAGTTGTAATGCCCGCGGTCAGAAGACAGGCTAGCGTACTTTTTCTTCGTGGTGGGGCATAAGCGGAATTGCAACCCAGGATATATTCCGAGATAAGGCTACTCACCACGGGACGAAAGAACGTAAACTGGGCAGCATAGTACCTGGATCCGGTCTGAGTTTGAGTCCATCTGAGGGGCCGTAAGTGCGAATTCAGGTACAGAACGCATTGTCCGCGAATCTTTGGCATCAGGAGTGCCCTGTAGAACTTTCTAGAAGTGATTTTCCAGAATGTTCGGGCTGCTTCCCACTGAGCCGCGGCAAAGTACCAGCGACGGGTGAGACACTTTTTTAGTCATTCACAAGATATCATGCACGACGAGAAGCACGCAAATGCGACCATGTAACACGTAACTCACTGCATGTTCACGTAGGTGTATGTACAATTGTGCAGCTTCGTGGGTTAGCTTTCATTTGGACCGAACTACGTACTAACCGTGGAGTCAGGAATGCTCTAAGAGCAGGATGTCTCGAGGTGCTGCTCTCTGCTTGGTCCGGGGAATGCAATATGCCTTGTTCTTGCAGTGAGCTATTAAAACACAAATCAACTCCCAAGTTCAACAGAATGGGTTTGTGCAAAAAAGACATTATCCGAGCGGTACGTCGGGCTAGCTTGACGCTCGTCACCGAATGTTGGAGGAATCGTTGAGAATTGGTAGAATTGCACAGAATATTCGCGAACTTACCTCATATCATCAAAGATGCATTCAAATTACTGTTCGTCAGTACCCGAAGATGGGTGTTCAGGCGATCGATAAAGTATACGTGCGTCTTCCCGTGCATAACCGTCCGGCTTTTTCAACCAGGCCACTCCCTGGCAGAAACGGCTGTAGAGGCATCTTTCTGTGAATTGCTCTATGTAGACGTTTACGTACCCACCGTCGGCTGGCAACTCGGGTATGATCGAGTCAGATCGACTTACAAAAACGTGCGTATAAACGCCATTGTCTCGTAATACTAGGCACTGGGTCCTGGGCTGACAGCCTGAGACTCTGCCAGCACAGTAGTGACTCATCTTTGAACCTAGAAAATGCCAAGAGTTTCAAGAAAAGTTGAAAATTCGTTCCGCGATCCTTGCCCTGAACGTCGATAATGTAAGTCAAACCGAAAGTACAGTATATATCGCTGCTTTGTTCGGAACAGACTCGGAGCTCACAGGTTGGAGCATTCGCGCCATTCCACGCTCTACTTAAACGGGCCGTTGCTCCTCATTTTCAATCACCGCGCAAGGCCGCAGAGGGAAGGCCGACCTGCCGACCTGTCGTACCTATCAAGTGAAACTCCGCTGTACATAAAAAACCCCTCTCCAGCCCACGGAAATCTGGAATGTTCTAAGGACATTTAGCAGATGGTTAGAGTTCAAAGCGCAAACACGTTCCGCTGAGGACCTCGAGCGCTGGTTCCGATCCGAGTCTCTGTCCCTGACTCCCTGGAATACGCTTTCTCAAGCCACGGGAAATGCCGTGCATGTTACTTTTTTTTCGAGCCAAATCAAGACGCCACAGTGCAAAATCGATTCGATTGCATGTATGTCAACGGAAACGAAAAAAATTGCCATCCTGGAAAGCAAACGATCGAACGACATCCAAGAAAGCGGGAGAGAGCGAAAAAAAAGGAAAGAAAAGCTGGTGCATGGATGAGCAGAAAAAACGTGAGCAAGGCAGTGTAGCAGGGCAGTGTACATGAATTAATACACATCTAAGTAAGGGGGGGAAAGGTCTAGCCTTTTGAGTGCACGTAAAAATGTTCCAATGATATCGATATCTTGATCAGTGATGGTGTTATGCGGGCGGTGTGAGATGTGAGGTGTTTCCTGTGTCTAGCACGTCCGCTCGGTCTGGCCTTCCACCTTCCGAAGCGGTCGTGAGGGGTACGGAGGTACGATCAGCGAATGGGGTACGGCAAGATAGATAGCGCAGTAACAATGGGAAAAAGGAGGGGGAGGAGGTATCGCAGCGGACCCGAAATATATCCAACCTGGTGCCAGTGGCATGTCTCGACCTCATGTCTATCAATATATCACCTGCTGACTAACCGCATCGCTCAGTCGACAGGCAATAAGAAACTCGCCAACGCCCAACCCACTTCACCTGTCTCGTATCCACCACCCTTGCTCCTCGCTCGCACGAGGAGTAGACAATCTTCCCCGTCATCGACATACAGTGGCAGATCGACGTGCGTCGAGGGATGTCCGTATTCGCGCAAGACGTCAAACGAGTCGCCGTAGACGAGATGGAAGAATGGAAGCCCGCGATAGGAGACGCCGGTAGGCGGGATGCAGGGATGGATCGCTCGGGTGATGTATAGCGCACGCGTGGCGGCAAGCGTGGGTGATGGACGTGTCTGATGCGAAGGTACAGAACCGTTGGAGTGGGTAAGGTGAGAAGGGGAGTATGGTGGCAGAGGCGCATCCGACGAGTGGTATGACGGGGCGAGGGACGACGGTGCACCGAGAGACTTGACCGAAGACGATCGTCGACGATGATGCGCCGGCCGGAAGGTATCGGTAAGCTTATTCTTGAGACTCGATCGTCGCTGAGTTCGCCCTCTATATTCTGAATCTAGTTCCTCAGGATCGAAGATATCGATGGACAATGGCGATGGCGGGTAGTGGTTCTCAAAGTCCACAAAGACCTGCGATGACTGCGAAGGTGCCGTTCGCAGAGGGGAGATCGTCGGGTTGCTCTTCATGCGTGGCGGCCCGTTATTACTGCTCCCGCCATTCGTCTGGGAAAAGTTGGGCTTTAGACGAGGCACCGGTGGCTCCTCCTCCGTTCGGCTATTCCGACTGGACTTGCCGGTTGACTTGCTCGACTTGCCAGACCGAAGCGACTCATCGGACGTTCGGCGCTGTATCTGCGGGGTGATCGAGCTACTTCCGCTACGTCTGCGATTGGAAGGTATGGTGTCAGTCGATGACTGATGTTGGTGGTTCTGCCGTTTCTGAGACGAGGGCGTCGGCGGCGCTTGCGCTTGGTGGTTCAATGTACGTGCAGGTTCAGGCGATGTTGCTCCCTGGAGCGCCGACGGCGGGGCGGTCGACCTTCTCGTCGGTCGCTCCCTCCCAACGACTTCTCGCGGACCGTCCCTCTCTTTCTCAGCCCGCACAGCCATATCGCGCAACTCCTTCTCCCTGTCTGCCCACCACTTGTCCTTGCGCGCCACTTTCATCACCGAAAGTCGCACCTCGACCTCGCCCCATCTTTCCCACCACACCCGCAATGTCTCCTCAGCCCCACCGCACCTTTCTCCTTCCACCCTGAGTGCATCCCACAGCTCAGCCCACCTCTCCCCAACAGAGGCATAGAACACCGACTGTTGCTGGGCAATGATACGCACGGCCAACCCCGTCGCCTTGTTCATCGCTCGCAAAAGGATGGGCAACTCGGCTGACAGCGCGGAACGGAGGGCAAGGTACGATTGTGACGCAGTGAGGAGCGTGGGCGCGGAACGACGTTTCGACGGAGGAAAGGGCGCATGGAGGAGGGCGGCATGGAGAGGTTCGAGTGAGTGCATCGCATGGAGGAGTTTCGTCGGGGGCTCCATCATCGCTTTTAGGTTGCAAAGAAGAGGGATAAACGACTTTTGCAGCTCCTGTTCGAGGTCTGCGCAGAGACCTGGAAGGCTGGCCAACAACAAAGTAAAGGCATCGTATGCTTCCGAGCGCCCTTCGGCATCAGGTTCGACGGACTTGGACGCGTCTAATGCAGACGGCGACGGGGTGAGCCCGAGAACTGCCCCAAACGTCATGCCCCATTGCCATAACGCGACCAACGCGTGGCGCATGCTGAGTCGCCACTCCTTGAGGTCTTTGGCGAGTTTATCCAGAAACGCCGCACATTTCTGCAGCTCGTCTTCCAATCGCGCCACCTCGACGGCTTCTGCGTTATCGGATGCGTTCTCTGCGATATCCTTGGCCTTGGGCACGCGCCGGGACTTCATCCGACTCAGATGCGCAGAAGCAGCAGCGCCCACGCCGACACTGACAGTGCCATTGCCTTTCTTTGACTTGCTTATTCCGTTGGCGGTGGGAATGGGCGCACCTCCGAGGACTTCGCGTACGACTTCCCGACGTCGACGGTCCTCGTTGACGCTTCTTGCCACTTCCTCCATTCGTCCACGCGCTGTTACAAGCGCTGTGCGGTCACCGTGGGAATCGGGAGTGGCGTCAATGATAGCACCAAGGAGAAGCGAATACTTGAGAAGCCGCTGGACGGGCTTGATGAGAAGGGAGGGGAGGTCCCAGGCATGCGTAAGGGAAGACGCGAGCGTTCGGGTGTGGGACAGGTAGGCAGAGAGCGCTGGAGAGGTGGGCAGGGCATTGAGGTGGGCGAGTGCAGTCGGGTGGCGAGTGATGTACGTCTTATAGGGAGGTTCGAGGGCGGCGATCTA
Source organism: Imleria badia (assembly GCA_015039435.1). NCBI lineage: Eukaryota > Fungi > Basidiomycota > Agaricomycetes > Boletales > Boletaceae > Imleria > Imleria badia. The sequence continues at coordinate 215,492 of MU130760.1, read as the reverse complement.
GGCAGGAACCAGTAATGTGAGGAGCGACGCGACAAGGAACATGTATACTCACAATCTCGAGGAACAATGCACCAACTCTATCTTCGCCAGTGCCGCCGTCGAGTGCGCCACCGAGGGCTTCCTCCAGGCGGTCAACAAAGTGATCTGAGAACATGGCTAGATCGCCGATATTGCTAAATATAATGCGTACATCGTCACGGGTCATTGGGGGACCAAGCTGTGAAGAAGCTGTAGAAGAGTCGGAAGCAGTGGAGACTGTTCGCGAGGACGAGCTCGATCCAGAACCAGGCGAGAAGGGTGGTGGACTAGGCGTGCCGTTGGTGTTGAAAGGAGCCGGTTGCCCTACGACGGGAACCACGTTAGAGGATCAGCGTAGGTCAGGATAAAAGAGGTGACCTGCCTAGAGCGAGTGGGACATGTATATCGCGGATCAATGCGAGATCTGATGCGTATGCTCGTTCTGAAGAGAGCAATTCGCGCAGGGCATGAATTCTCTTTGTCATGACGGTCGGTTGATTGGGGGTGGTGGGGGCCGCTGGCGCTGGGCATGTCGGAACATCGAGGTTGAGGCTGTCCGTCGATGAAGGCTGGGATAGGTCCGGATCATAGTCTTCTTCCTCGATATCGTCGCTGTAGTCGATGGTGAGCTCGTCGTCTAGGTCGGGTGGAAGTGGCAAGGCTTTTCCTTGGAGGGTCTCTGCCTCTAGAGTGGCAAGCAGGGCTGTGAGAGACCCTCCGAAGCTCTCCCGGAGGGAGGGCATTAGGATTAGTTGAGCGTCGTCGCCTTCGGGAGTAGAAGGTGGGGTGGTGTCGATTGCAGTGTCAAAAGGAGTCGCTTGAGGTGTTGTTCCGACGAGGGCTGGAGGTACTGGTTGGTAAGGAGGACAAGGACGGAGTGGTGAGCGGGGAGGGATGGCTGGCGGGGTAATGCGAGTAGTAGTAATAATCGTCCCGTTGGGCCCGGTGTGAGTCGTACCGCCGTTGCTGATAGTAGCGCTATAACCTCCTCCTTCTCCGCCGTTCGACTTGAGATTCTGCAGTGACTGAGGGCGTTTGTAATTTCGAGGCGCACACACAATGCCCACGCGGCGACTCGACCGGGCCTCGTGTTGATCTTCACGGAGTCCTGCCGTCTCCGCACCTCCTCCACCCGGCCGTTTTTCTGCGTTGGCGTTCCATTCCCGCGTTGCCGATTCGCCAGCCACAGGATTCTGACTGGCTCCGCCCTCCTTGCCCGCCGAACCCTCGTTCGCGTCACCCGGAACCACGGCCTCGCGGTTTTCACGACACGCTTCATCCACCCCTTGGCTGCCCACGATCCTCAAGGCAGACCCCAAACCTAAATCTCCGCGAACATCGAGGCCTGGGCTCGTTTCCGCTGTCTGCTGTCCTGTTCGGTTGTCCTCTGGTCGCACTTGCGACATTTCTCTGTCCTATCGGCCGAATTGCACTTATCAGATGTGATCACTGATCAGTCGAAAACGTATCAACGAGGTTGGTTCCGGCCGAGTGCGACGCCCAGCAACCTTGTTCCAAAAAAAAAACTCGAGGAGTTGAATGTTGGCTTGTTTGACGTGCCCGCCCTCTCCGATCACGAATAGCGAGGCACCTATTACCGAAGAGTCAAAAAAGCATCGCAAAGACGGGGCACGTTGGGACCTCGCACCTCGAGGTATTCGGCTCTGATTGTAAGTATCCGGAAGTTACCGCGGCAAGGTCAGAATAGAAGCTCCTCGCGTATAGTAGGCTTTGCCTGACTCGGTTTAGCGTGAAGTGACTGAGAGAGAGTGGGTGCTAGGCGGTGAGACCAGCATTCTGAATTTAGCTCACTGATGATGTACCTCTGTTTGAGTTTGATGACAATGCCGTAGTGTAATTGACGGGTGGAAACTTTGCTGCACCTTGATGATAAACGGAACTGAAGTAGAGCAGCGTTCACGAGGCAAGGCAGAGATCCTCGAACGTTGGTGGATTGATTATACGCTGTGCGTGGTAATGAAATACTTCCAAACTGGTCCCGGCTTTAGTCGTTGTTCCTCCCTTGTCTCGGCGTGTTGCGAAGACCCTGTTGCAGTCTTGTATCGAAACGGACAGATTGCGTCGTCAAGGCTGAGCTGGTGGAGAGACCAGTAAAGAGGAGGAGTGGAAAGAGAGGAAGCGGGGGTTCTGTACGTACATGGTCGAATCACCAGAAATCCTCCAGACAAGTTTCACCGTGGTGGTAATCACGACGCTGCTTGCCGAGAAAACAACCCTCCTACGTCCAGTTCGTACACCCTTTTTTCCCTTTAATTTAACCCCAGTCCGCCTTTCGCCGTCGACGTGTCATGACCTCAACTGGGCGGTCCGTCGTCAAGGATAGACACCTCCCTTTTGCACCGACCCACCGCCAGCTCGGGTGATTCACCAGCCTACAAGGAATCATTGACAACTCGGACGATCACGCGCCGAGCTTTTGCGGCAGAACCTGTGAATACGTCCTCTGGCCGACGGGGCACGCGACACGACGTGTCCGAGGACTTGAGGTGGTTCTCATCCACATCAGCGCGCAAATGAAACACTATCATCATCATATATGTACTATAAGAGCGTTGAAGCTCTTCTTGGGTACACTCTCCGAAGATATAGGACATGACATGACAACGGCCTCGAACGGGCATGGAAAATCCGTCTCAAGGAGGGTTGACGTACGGAAACTGCCTCTGCCCATCTTCATTCCGAAGCCAATGTACCGTAAGTGTGGAGTGATGTACTCGAATGGGCGACTCGAGTGCCAGCATATGCTTACGAGGAATGACCCTGGTTACAATATTATGGCAAGCTCCTTCTCCCAACGATTTTGAAAAACCAGGACGACCTTGGAAATCGGGATATGACTCCCCGGAAGGTAAAGGGCGGCATACTGGAATGGAAACGCGCGCGCCGCGCTCATGATCCCCGAGTGTGGGGATGAACGTTGGTAACGCGGCCGAATCCAGGGGTACAGATGGATCTAGAACAGGACAATGGATCTCGGACTTGGATAGAAACCTTAGACTCCTGCCCATCTTCACGCCCAATTCAACACTGACAGTACTTTGTTGACCCCAAGCGCATATGATGTATCGAACACGCTAGAGGCTCTGATAATGCTCGTATCCTGGGCCGGCGGTCGAGACGCCCATTGACGAGGTGTTTGACGATGGGGCGAACTTGCCACTTTTCTCTCTCGCCTTAACGCCGTTGACGACGAGACGCCACACAACGTCGGGCAAAGTGCGCAAGTACCCATTCTCCATCCAAGTGAGAGTGACTCCGAGCTTTTGAAGTCGTCAACCGTGTCTGATGAGGTGGACTATATCCGTCCATCATCGACGTACAATCATCGAGCATTTTCAGGTTGATCTTGCGACTGCACAAGGGCTTCATGCCCCTCTTGACCTCATCCCTTCATGCTTTCCTTTGGACGTGCGGAACACTCCATTGACTGGACTGGTTGGATGTTGATTGGAACTCGATGTTACTTGATCCACTTGATCCCTTTTGTATCGGAAAAAAGCCTGGCATTGATCCGCTGCAGGCATGTTCCCCGAGTTGACCCCTCGACGTCAGTCTTTCGTTCCACATCCATTGGGGACCCTAAAGAAAGCCGCAAGATCGATCCAACCGAAAATTCGTGAGGTATCGTGAGCCATTTGAAACATGATGTGTTCGATCAGTTGACCACTATGTATACAGGTGATATCCGTCGTGGGAGTGATTCATGATCTCCTTCGATACCAGGTAAACCCGCATGTACGGCTCTACCCGCTCTCAGGATCGTGATTGGGCCATATATCTGGCTGTTCAAGTTGCGTCTGGTCGGACAGACACGGCTTGACGGGGTTCAGTGTGTGAATGTAGTACTATATGTAGTAACATAGACAACAATCAGCGACAAGATCAAGACAGCCATCTTTACTTCCTCCACAACAGCCGCGACGTTTCGTTGATGACGACCTTACTCTATATCCAGTACCACGGCCTTGTAGTCCATATCTACCGTCAAGCATATTCTCCCTCTTGCCCCGTCGAACGCCTCTATCGACCAATCCGAGTCAACGACGAGTGGAAGGGGCAATATATCACTAACGGCTCCCGCGCACGTCTCGCCCGTTGCGTCGATGGTACATCTTCGGATATGGATCTTCGCGGAAGCAACGGGCACGATGCACAGCCCTCGAGCGAAACCGTCGGTAGATGACAAAAGTTTTATGAACATGATGTCCGGGTCAGTTATGGCAAACACGACATGCGTGCTGATTGACATGGGTAGAACGTCCTTGGAGGAGTTTGCTGCAAGGTGATGTCGGTGCATACAAACTGTTGATTGTGAGAGGATCGCGAAACATGTAGAAGCCTCAGGCGCGTCGATCCTGTGACAGGATCGATGGCTGAATTGCGGAGGGGGAAACACACAGGGTGGAACCACGGTGTGGTTCTGAAGACATGAGGTGTTGTCTCGTGTGAGAGGCGAAGCTCATGTGTCTCGTTGTCATCTGGAATGGCATATGCCTGTACGATTTCGAAAGGGTCGAAAATGGAAAAGCCGACACGAGACAGGATGATGTGGGTCATAGTAAGCACAATCTCTTCGCCCAGGACACCAAGAGTGGAACGTCCTGTACCCTGTTTCGGGTGTCAAGTATTTTCTACTGTAGGGTGTAACCCGAGCGTACCGGTTCAGCTTCGAACTCTGGAAAATTGTAGAAAATCTGACTTCGGGTGTCGAATATCAGAGTACATGTCCCCTCTGCTTGGAACGGGACGACAGAAATGAGTACGAACGGCGTATCACCACTCTTGACATGGACAACTGACAGGAATGTCAGAAGTGATGGGGCGGGATAAATGCCCTGAATCATCATCGGCCTGGAACTCAAGTAGCTTCCTAGGGGTGAAATTGTAAGTTAAAAGATATGCTTTGAAAATTCTAGTACGTGCACTCTATCTCCCGAATGGCTATTCTCAGCACAGGTTTCCTCGGGTCGACATCAGACAAGATGTGGCTGACCACGATACCCACTTGTCATCCCAGTGGCATAATGTCTGTTCAGAACCAGTATCGAGGTCGTACGACACGAGATGTCTCATTCCTGTGCAGATGATCATCCATCGCCCACAGACCCTTTCGCTGGTATTGGGTCCGAATGGCACTTGCAGCGAATCCCTGGAGATGGCATTTATAGATTGTGGGGTCCAATACTGTGCTAATCGTGCAGATTGGCCAAGAGTACGTTGAAGGAACTTGGTGGACTGCCAGGAAAATGGTCCAGGGGGTCGAGGCAAGTGGGCATCAGCATGGATAGTCCTCCAAAATGTTGGATCGTTGATGATAGCATGGAACTGCTTAGAAACCTGGGAGTGCGCGGGTGAGCCAGGAAAGAAAGTATAAGTTGTCATGAAGAGAGGTTAAGCTTTGACAGTGTGGAAGGTTGAGCTGGAGGGTGACGAGGATGCAAGGGTGAGCACATGCCATACGTCGGACGAAACAAAGTCTGGGGAAGCAGAAACGCAGGTGGTGTAGAGACCCCAGGACTAGTTAAGAGATCCGCTGAGGCGTATGAACTTGGGAGGGGTCAAGCTTGAAGCTTGAGTGATGAGCATGCGTTGAGATAACCCACATCGCGAGTGGTGCCATGTACCTTCAATGCATCGCTTCAAGGTAGGAACTTGAACGCGAGCTGGAAGTTGCGCAGGACAGAAACCTGAGACTCATCAATGTGGTCAGTCCATACTGAAAGGAGGAACGCGCCGAGCTGTTATGGAACGAAATGTACCCAAAAAGATCAGGTCGTACCAGGGTTCGAACCTGGGTTTCGGGAAATCTTATCTTATCTTCAAAATCCCGAGTGATAACCACTACACTATACGACCGTTGGATGCTGAATGATATCAGAAGACTATTATCAGCGTCATCTGACCCTACTCGAGGGATCTTGCAAAGCATCCCTGACACTCGAAATGCTATGAACTACAAGGTCATGTGAATTATGAGAAAGAGCTGGGCATGGATTATGGATCGTAGCGGCGCTCGTGCGCCAGTCGCCGGATCCCGGATAACCTTTATCCTTCAGAGTTGAATCATCTTGAATGTTAAACGTCAAGCAGATATTTTATATAGAGACTCCGAACTAGTCTGGTGACCAGCCGCAGCTATGACGCTGCCGTCGATCCCGATGAGGCAGTCCTGGGCGAGGCCACCAGGCCGGACTTCTGATCGAATTGATCGCAAATGCCGCATTGTGGGTGATAGGTAACAATAAGTTATTACAGACAACAAAACGCGAAGTGATCAAATCACGCTACGCCTTTTGACACTCAAGCGGCAAGCTGTGCAAATCCGACCCGCGCTTTACCGAGATCGAACGTGGTATAGACACCCGTGAGGAAATAAGCCCCGACGATCCAAGCGTCTGGTCATAGGGCGAGGATTCGGTGGTCAGAATGGAGCGTTGCGAAGGAAATCAGGATAGTAAAACTCACGGCTACCCGACGCAGAACTCGTGTCCACGCCGACGAGGCTACTCAGGCATTCAGACGAGCCATTCGAAACTGGGCCACCGTTGAGCGAAGAGAACAGGAACGGCGTTCCGCCAAAGGTAAAGCTCATGTTCGGGAAAGATGCGCATGGGTCTACAGAGCGTCAACGGAGAAGATACGCGACTGGGTTCGAACTTACAGGTATACATATCCATGGCATCGTTGTTCGGCCAAGGGGTTCCACCAGTGGCATTGGCCAGTTTCGAAACATCCGGGGGATAACCAAGGACGAGGGCGGTACCAGTGTCGATGATGGAATCTACGTTTCTCAGAATCGTCTGATTATTAACAATCACGTTGTCCATGGTCACCTGCCAGTATGCCTGAACAACGAGTATTAGTGCGCGTCCAGTGCACCAGACGGTTCAGCTCACTGGCTTCGTTACATGGGTATAGCTGAAGTCGCCGGTGTACAATGCGGGGTTCGATCCACCGATATATAACTCGCCCCCAGAAGGCGAGAGCATGAATGAAAACACTTGATCGACCTCTCCTTCAGATGCGAGAGTCTGGACGACGGGGCTAGCATTAAATTTCGAAAAAGATTCGAAAGCCATTCCCATCAAACCGTCTGCAGGGAAGCTGGAGGCTTCAAACCCGGAAGAATATTTTGTTGCAGCGCCAAGAGTCTGACAGGTCGCCTACTTGGCTGTCAGAAATGATCACGCTGATAAGATATACAGAACTCACGGTGAAGCCAGCAATGGACACGGTATCGGTGTATATATTACCTGAGGAATAGGAGGCCTCGGAACCACTTCCATATCTCTCGTTAAATGACTTGCCCACGTCTTGTGCAGTTAAAGAACTAGTGGGGTCATAGAGAGTGTGGCCGTCGCAACTCGAACCACAGCCCTTCTTTGGCAAGATGAGGTCGCTGTCATCGAATTGAACAACAATTGAGTGTATGCTTGGGCAAATGCCTACCTAGAACCAGTGTCGAATGCGACTGTAAGGGAGATTAGGGTGGACATTTATCAAGGATGAGAAGAACACTTACCAGTGAAGGACTTGGCGGGGGTACCGACTGAGATGTTGCCATACCATAAGAGATCCTCGTTTGCATTCAAGCTTAAGGGAACGCCATTCCCCCGTTTTTGAGTCTCATTCGAACGGTATTTCGACCTTGTGTTTTGCTTAAAATTGTGAAGGCCGCGACGAAACTTACTGAAAAGATGCCTGAGTAGGAGCGATGCAATGGTCAATAGGACGTACGCCTTGGTTGATGTAACGTGAGAGTGGATTGCGCCAAGATCAACGGTCTTGTCAGCGTTCACCAAACTAGATTCACGTTTGTTGATTGGGATGGCCTGGCTGATTCTCCGCCCAACTTGAACGGGCTGAGGTGATGCGACGGCCGAAACAGCCAGTGCAACGATGGAGGTTGCGAGAGTGAAGCGCATTCTAAAGGAGCGAATATGTCACAAAGGAGAGTGGGGAGTAGTTATGAGGAGTTTCAGCGTCAACCTGCCCACTTTTAATACAGCAACCCATGACGCCAAGACCCCCGCAACCACCCCGGGAAGAGATGGCATGAGCGAAGGATCCGACGCTTAAAGTAACGGCTGGCGTGAAACGCATCGGCAAGCATGGCTGTCCATGGCTTCAGCAGGCATTGCCAGGCAGGGTGCAAAAAACCTGTCGAACGCCAGAGGTATTTAGTGGAATAGTACGTACCCGGCGCTCCCGCTTGTGGGCCGCTGTCCTGGGGAGTAGTTATGAGGAGTTTTAGCGTCAACCTGCCCACCATTAATACAGCAACCTAGAACGCCAGAGGTTAGGATTAGGGTGGTACTCGGCGCTTCCGCTTGTGGGCCGCTGTCCTTGGCACGGTGTTTGACAAGATGCGGTCCATCTGTCACATTCGGTCAAGGTCACAACTCTGTCCAATGTCCATAAAGCGGCGCGTGAATATCAGGGGTGATGGAGATGTCAGTGACAGTTCGATCAAGTGTCGCGGGAGTTATGTAGATGGCCTCGGCATTCGACAGGAAATACTGAATGGTAAACAAGTAGAGGCTGAGTAGAGCAAATGGGCAGCAAGAGTGTTCCCTAGACCTGTCTACCTCGCGTTGGAGTTGATCAAGAGTTGATTTACAAAGTTCAACAACGATTCAAGTCCCGATCCTCATTTCTTTCACCGTGATCATGTTTCCCGAACGTCTCTGGTCGGCATTCCGGTTCGTTCCATGGGAGGACACGTTCCATTTCCACGCCCGACTCTTTCGTTGCTTCCTACTTGGCCTTGTCGACGCCCACAGCGACCTCGCCTTTGCCAGTGGTTCAAAAGGCCCAGCATGGATGTGGGCAGTCCTTGGGAAACGGCTCGCCGACGTGGGTCTCGGGCACGATGCTGGCCATCTGCACGAACAGGAACCCGTTCCTCACCCCGTACGGTGCCCGCCCAGGAGGAGATACGAAGCGACGTCGTGGCCCGCATTTGTCACCAACATGCCAATGGATCAAACGGTGCTTCCGTCCGTCCCACAACCTATCTACAGTCATAATGACACCACACGAGGTCTCCATAACGAATCTGCAGTCGTCGTTGATATCCCAGGTGCGGGGTGGTGTTATATGTGGTCGTGCCTGGCATGCTCATGCGCGGGTTATTATTTAGGTTTAGGACATTTGCTGGGAGGCTATGATGACGGTGGCGCTGTCATGCTTGGTTGTCTTCTTTCCTGGCTGTTCATCCTGGCGATTGTTGTTTTGCGTCGGCGGATCCGATGGTTACACTCTACCCGAGCTGTGTGCCGACTTTCAGGGGTGGCTGTGGACGCGACGACCAGTGAACGGGGGATCCGACGCTTGCTTTGGGACCGTCTTGCAGTCCACGAGGTGGCCGAAACACACGACCAAGTCGGACATCGAGCGTCCATGCCTGGGGCCTGGCTTGTTGAACGTCGGGAACAAAGCATGCTCGACAGGCTCGAGGAATCTGTCTTGGAGGCGATGTCAGGGACGCTCTTTCAGTCGTGTGCTCTAATGGGCATCATGGCGTGGGTCCACTTTTTTGGCTTGACTGAGATGTTGGCTGCATTGGACCCTTTGGATCGTGGCTCGAACGGCGTAGTGACTATCGGAAGACAACCTAAAGACGGTCGTTCACCGGGAGTGAACGAATCTGGCCTCGATGCTGGTGCTTCGACGTCCGTGATGCTTGACGAGACTAAACTACTAGGTGCACCTCTGGACTCCGAGTCGAGTCTCATCAAACACGTCCGCGACTCGACTATGGTGGTGCACGACCGACGTGCGCCGTTGGCGATTAGTGACGTGGTTGTCAAGCAGCCAGGCTCCGCTCGGATGGCAACGCTGGACGTTGTATCTGGAGATCAGAATGTATTATTGGTGGCGTCTAGCAATGCGGATCGCGGATCGTACCAAGAGGACGTGTCTTCCGACGGTGACGCAAGCCCGAACGAGGACGGGTCCGATGAAGGGTTGTTTGGTATAGGTACACGGCGCGCAGACGTGTATCGTGACCTTGGTCGACGGCAAGACGGTGCCTTGTCGGACACTGGTTACGCACGCACGCTCAGGCGAGCCCGTAGTACTGGATATCTGTGGCTAAAACGCGACATATCTGATGATGACGACGAGGGGACTGGCGATGATTCCTACTGGACGGAGCAAGTCAATGCCAGGTTGTCTGGCAAGCGAGACACCCGTCATGAGCCGTGTCGATATGGTTTGACCGACGGTTCTTCCTGGCCCCGGGAGGGACGAGAGGATGGGACCGATAACTGGCGTACACGGAGCTCACAGATCATTCATGTTGCAGCGCAGGTCGACGACAACAGCACCAAGCTTCGTCGGTACTCGTCACCATCGTTGAGTGTGAATGCCTCGCTCTCTCATCGCGCGGACAGGTACGTTACGTCTAGGCGGGATTCCCGTCTTACTCTGACAGAATACTGACGACATGACAAGTGGGGATGGACCGCAGGGGGTATATGTCGTGCCGCAAAGGCGTGGGGACCGATGCTGGTCACCGGTATCCAGTCCACGACCGTCAGGCCGACCGTCTGGTCTCGGCTTCTTCCCGCTCGGAAAGACGCCTCCGTTGCTGACACCCGAGGCTTGGAGACCCGGATGTCTTTACATGCCGGATCCACCGGTAGACGAGCCGAGCCAAGCGGACGCGTGGTGGGATGGTCTGACGTGTGGCGCTGCGTCTGCAGGGGGACAGGCGATGCGTCCCGGGCCGGAGATGCCGGACGACCTGCGCGAACAAGGATCCCCATTCTCGCGCGATGGACGGGAGGCTCCCGTTTCGTGGCGGGACAGGCATGAAAACGATCCTGCGTCGAGGCGAATCATCTCTGCCCATCGACGCGCGACGACGGAAGGATAATGGGTTTTGTGGTGCAGGTTGACAGATGTCCTATTTTTTTTGATGTGTTGTTCTTGTTGTATTGATGTGCAATGCGCGAAATGAGACAGCTATCTTCATGTTGAAAGCCCTCGAGGTGCGAGCAATTACTCGTCCAAGACCCCGTGACCTTTACGGATGGCAGATAATGCCGGGTAACCGGAGACAGCGTCTGATGATCATTGTCATCAAGATCAGGAATTTGTTTCCTAGAAACAGTCTAAACTAGTCTAGTATCCGGCAGCTATTGGGATCAGAATCAGAAGTTATCAATCCAAGCAGACGTTTCACAGACCTTAGGACGGTTGGACTGACTCCGGCTTTGGATTGATCGTCATCCGAGCGATCTGACCATCTGCATCCTGAATCACCACCTCGATCGCTTGTGACGGATCGACTGGCGACTCCTCTTCCGCGTCCGCGTCCTCTTTAGCCTCGTCGAGGTTCATCACCTGCACGAACCACCGTGCACCCTCGTCCCATCCTGCCAGCTCCGCTTCCCCAAGAGGCGATCTCCCAGCCCCGTTTTTGATATCAATCAGGTCGACGCCTGGTCCGGCGGTGAACCCGACGAGGGTCTGAGCGACGTCGAGATGTCGATTGACGGCGGCCCAATGGAGTGGCGTCGATCCGGCGTGATTTCGATGTGTTAAGAGGTCCGGGGATACGTGCGGAAGGAGGTATGCGAGTACGTCTGCGGGGGGGGGCCGTCTTGCCAACGTCGATGCTGGGAAGGGTGTTACTCACGCGCGTGGCCGTTTGCGGCAACCATGTGGAGGACCGAGTTGCCGTTGTCGTCCGTGATGGTGTTGAGGGCGTCGGGTGAGAAAGTGGCGATAAAGTGCTGGATGTCGTGCAGGTCGCCGAAGCGACAGCTGAGGAGGAGGTCCTCTTGGTCCTCCTCGGTTGGAGATGGCATACGGGTGTGAATCTAAAACGGACCGGGAGCATATGGATCCCATCAATTAATGGGATTAGTCATCGGCACTGTTTGATCCTCTACGCCCTATATGAACAGATGGCTGGTTCTGCTGGCCCCTCCGTCTTTCCCTTGTTTCCATGGCGCACCTATCGCCTGCTGTCTATCTCATATGGGCACTCTTGACGACCATGGTACTTGCGTTTCTACTTCTCTCAGTCGTCCGCTCATCCTCGACAGCTGGGCAGCTTTCTCGTCTTTCATCTCTGGTCATTTGATCGCTTCAAGTGTCTCAGGTAGGTTCTTCGTCTTCTGACGGTCATGTCTAAACTCCCCCTAGGTGGGATCACGGCCCCTATTCTGGCGCGTTCAAGCGTGTCATGACGGTGCGTGCCGAATAACCGATCCGTCGTCTCGTCTGACGCGCGGGCCAGTATTCATACCTGATGAGCATCCCATTTATCATCACGTACGCCGTGGGGTTCTCCATCATAAAGTATACCTATGGATTCACCGTCGTACCCACGGTCGGAGGTGCGATCACAGCACGCTTGCCTGCATCGTCACTGATGATCCCTAGTCATGCCCACCCCTTATGAACTATGGAGTCCATCTGCGCAAAGAGTAATATTCCCCTTGTATCTCTCCCTGTCCATCAGTTGGGGACTCGAAATGTGAGTGTTTCGTTGGTCGTCGTCGTTCTTCGGCTGAGCTTGGCGCAGGGTGACACACTTGGAAGGTGCACGTGGCATGCTCCCAACCTTATCGCCTGCTTATCTATCGCTTCACAGAATTGTGCTTTTGGCTCTTCCTTGTCAATGCCGGCTCCGTACATCAAGATTGGTTCCGCAGTCTCTATTTCAAGATATGGGCGGTCGGATCTTGCCTGGCCGTACTCGCCATGCTCTTGATTACCACGTTCACCCGCCACGACGTGCTCAAGGTCGGTGCAACTTGAACATGCGTCGGTTCGGGAGACGCCTGACGACAAGATCGCAGTGTGAGGCATTCACGTTTTTGGCTGGCGGGCTTGCCAGTCTCTCGTTGACGATATGGTTCCTGCCCGTCTTGTGGACCTTTCCCTCCTTTATCGCAAATCTTGTACGGCTCTTCTCGTCTTGATAGAGGTATTTCCAGTGTGATGACGCCTTTGGTCGCAGAATGGGCTCGGCATCGAGACCGCCACGTTGGTTCGGTTGACCAAGTATCATGAACTCAACGTGTGTCGCAGCGTTTTCATCTCGTTTCGTTTCTAACCGCAGCATAGTGCATCCGCGTCGTGTTCCGGTTCCTGTTCACTATCCCACTCGTGATTCTCGCCGTTGATGGTGTTCGACCGCATCAACACATCAATGATAAAATGTACGTCGACTTCTTGGTTGCGTAGACGGATGTTTTACCTCTGTCGATCAGGTTCCCCACAGGTACGATAGGTCGCTTTTTCTGACCACCATCACATCCCTGAGTGCGTCTCATGTTAGATCTACTGGGCATCGTCGCGGGAATTGGCTGTGTCGTCTCTTCGGGAATAACCCTTGTCGTGCGTGTGCTGTTTTAGTCCTCCTTCGAAACGCGGCAACGTGACAACTTCTATTCATTTTTACGTACAGATATTCTTTCCACGCTCGATCGAAGGTGAGATCACGCAAAAGGAAGAACAACGCACGCGTCGACGACAACGCGCACAGCATGTCTTCGCACGATGGCACCAGAGGCACGGCTCGCCCACGTCGAGCGAAGTCCAGTCCTGCATGAGCATCACGCAGCCGTCCAAAGCGGAGCTGGATGACGACTATGACCCATTCGCGGCGTCGCTCGGAACGCACCACAATGCGAGCGTCAGCGCGGCGGGGTTGCCTTCATACGAGGTGGCGGCGGCGCGGCAAGCCGAACACGGGCGGGCGCCGTCACTCAGTTTGAAGATGCCGTTGGATGACAAGCTGGCGGTGTCGATCTCGTTGCAGCCGAATCGCCGGATGGTGTCTGGGGACATCGAGTTGGGCGGGGTGTTGTCGAACAGCGAAGTCGAGTTGGTGCGGGTGCGGTCGACGAGGGATCGGGGCGTGAGTAGTTTGGTACAACATTGGCGGTCGCCGATCGGTGCGTTGTTCCATTTCCATGGGGGTGATGTGGCGCTGACGTCGGGATGTGCTTTTTTGGATGCAGATATTGGGCGACCGACGGTGTCGCGCTGGCAGCGGCAGGTGTGATGGCATGGTTGCCCTCCGGACCGGCGGGACCGGGATCGTGTTGGATAGTGTTGGAATCCTGTATCATGTCAGATCTATGATGTGCCAGTGACGTCCACTGTTGACTACTTGTATGACTAATTCGACCTTTTTCTTCCTTGCATCGACAAGACACCCGGGCCGACTGCCCTCAAGGTTTCCCGTTCTGTCGACGCCTAACGTTCGAGCCCCATCTAGACTATGGACGTCGAGCAACGTGGATCAGTCGAATGTAAAACAATCGGAGGGCATACCGCTTCGCTTCGGCAGTTCCCGATCCTTCATCACTCGGCCCAATTTGAAGGTACTATTATCACGGATGCGCCCAGCATCCGTTGAGCTATCGCCCGCATTCTCTCGCATCTCTCTCACTATCTCAGGTCATCTCACCCATCAGTCTGTTCCTGGCCAGTCACTAACCCAGTGTACAGTTAATTGCAAGTATTTTGCGCAAGGGTTGATCACGTTCTCACAAAATCATTCGTTCCACTGGCAGTACGCACATGCCTGCTCCAGGAAACTGTACACGCGCATGACAGTGGAGTCTGAGCGATTGATAAGACGAATATAGATAAGTGAGCATCCATTTCACGATCCCTGGACCCTGGGCGATAACATCCGCTGTTCTGGATGATCGTTTTCCACCCTTTTGGCCGAAACCAGTCCACTTTGGATCGAAATTGCTAATCCCTTTTAACAATCCCGTCCCTAGCAGTGGCACGCGGTGAACGCAAGGGGAACATGCGGTTTGCACGACTGGAAATTACCCACGCGCTTGTGGAATCTGAGTCGTAAATCCACAAGTTATAAAGCAGGCTTGGGCACAAACAAATGTACGCGAAGCCTAACTTTGGAGAGCCCACTCCATTTTCTTCACCCGTCCACGTCCACTCTCAGCGAGCGCTCTGCCAAAAGTATCATGTTTTCATCGAAGGAGCGCTTCAAACCTGACCCAGACGATTTTATCATTGTGTGAGTCTTCCCGTCTAGTGTCGTCACTGTCTGAAGCAATTCTGCAAAACAGTTTTATGGGGCCAACGGGATCCGGGAAGACTAATGTGAGTAGGTTCGTGGTATCCTCAACATCGAATTCTCAAGTCAAGAATGATTAGTTCATCAACAACCTCACGGGGAATACCGAGCGGCGCAAAGCGGGTCACCTCAAGTCCGACACCCAGGATGTTACCCCATACCTTAATTCGTACCGGGGTGTCCGTGTTGTATTGGTCGAGATGCCTGGCTTTGATGATACCTATCGGCAAGATAGCGATATCTTAAGGGTAATTGCCGACTGGCTCACAAAAAAGTACGTCATATTTTGAATATTTTGAATCCCACCTCCCAACATAATACACAAAGGTATCCAGACGGTACCACGCTCAAAATTGCTGGGATAATCTACACCCATAGAATCACCAACAATCGTATGTCTGGTACTGCTTACAAAAATCTCCAGATGTTTGGTCGGCTTTGCGGCGATACACCCCTACCCCGCACGAGTCTGGTCATGACCATGTGGGACCAAGTGAGGGACCCAGCTGTGGCAAAACAAAGGGAGACCCAGTTCACCGGCGACTTTTAGCGGGTACTGATAGCTGGAGGCGCTAAGCCCGAAAAGTTCTACAACACACCTGAGTCTGCGCAGAATGTCATAGATCATTTTATAAAGATGGGAAACGATGGCGAAGAGCTCCTCCTGCAGGAAGAGCTTGTCAAACAGCAGAAGCGCCTCAACGAGACGGAGGCAGGCAAGCTTCTGTTTAATCGACTCCAGAAGCTCCTTGCAGATCAGAGGAAGATGCTCAAGGAGCTTGCAGAGGAGGCAAAGTTGCAGAACAATCCATCTTTGGCCAAGAGTCTGCAGGAGGAATACGATAAGATCGACGCGCAGCTAAAGAAGACGTTGGAGGAGATAAAGGAGATGAAGATCCCATTCTCCAGGCGCATTCTTCTTTGGCTGTTTGAACGAAAATCCCATGCAGTAAGTATGGTTCCCTCGAATCTCTCCACCCGTTCACTTCCATTCAGAGGGGGGTCGGCGACCTGACTCGGATGCTGCTTGACTCACGGGCAAGATATATTCAGGGAGGACCCGGAGCCGTCGATAACTCTGACAAAAACATCGCGTCCAGAGAGCGTTTCAGGTCAAACCCAGAAGACTTTGTTATTGTGTTAGTACTATTCTCCAAGGTGATCGTCGCTATCTGAAGCAATTCTGAAAAAAACAGTATTATGGGGTCAACTGGAAGCGGGAAGACTAACGTGAGTTGGTTCGTGGTATCCTGGACATCGAATTCTCAAGTTAAGAATGATCAGTTCATCAACAAACTCACCGGGAATGCCGAGCAGCTCAGTGCGTGTGGTCTCCAGTCCGACACCCAGGATGTCATTCCATCCCACATCTCTTGTGCGGGTCATCGTATTGTGCTGGTCGACACGCCTGGTATTGGTGATACCCGTCGGCAAGATAACGAAATCTTACGGGTAATTGCCAAATGGCTCACACAAAAGTACGTCCTACTTTGAATGCTTTTGACCCCTCCCAACGTATGAAAAGCTATCCAGATGGCACCACGCTCAAAATCGCAGTCTACCTCCACAGAATCACCGATGATCGCATGTCTGGTTCTGCTTTAGAAAGTCTCCAGATGTTTGGTCTGCTTTGCGGCGATATACCCCTACGCCGCACGCTTCTAGTCACCACCATGTGGGACCAAGAGGACCCGGATGTGGCAGCGCAAAGGGAGACCGAGCTTACTAGTGACTTCTGGCAGAAACTGATAAAAGGAGGCACTACAGCTTACAGATTCCACAATACACCCGCTTCCGCACGGAATATCATAGATGATATTCTAAACGGCGTATCCGCCTAAACGAGACGGACCACAGGAGGAATACGATAAGATCGACGCCCAGCCGCAGAAGACGTTCGAGGAGATGAAAGAGATGAGGATCTGGCGTATTCTTCTGTGGCTGTTTCGACGAAAATCTCGCGTAGTAAGTCTGGTTCCTTGTCTCTCCCATGTGGTTCTGATCGAATTCTGTCTTTCACAGTATGCTTAGTTCTTTATGCTTTGTTGACTTCGCTGCTCGGTTTTACTGTCGCTCTCTGCACTTCATATGCTACCCATGATAGGTTCCGCCAATCTTGTTTACACCCACGATTCCGTGACAGTCTACTACATATCTCCATAAACGTCTGCAGCTCATACCTGTGTTTCCTGGTGGACCTTGCTATCAGCTTGCTTGCGACGCTGGACAAGCAAGCTTTTCCGAGGCGGTCGTAGTTGCTGAGGTCACGAGGGTCGCCCGCACGACCATAGGAAATCGCGGGGGACGTTCGTATTGATTACAGTAGACTAGCTCACATAAAGACGGGAGCAATGAAAGTGGATGAATTGTGACTCGTGAGCTAGTCTATTGCATGTTGTCCCGTGACCTGATGCTATGATTAGCATTACACGTGGGACGGTGGGACGCGGCGACGGCGCTCCGACAGCGAGATGAGGGTCGTCGCTGCAACAATGGACCGATCGGATCTGTGTCTGTTGTTTTTTGTCGCCATCATCATTGTACCCCCGTCCGGCGAAACGGGGCGACAAAGTGATAGATACGAACCGCCGTCACGACTCGGATCATCTTGGCATCTTCATCAATCCATCAACCTATCGATATCTTATCCTCCATTCTGTGACGACGAATGACACCCGAAACCCAAACTGATAGCGAAGGGGGATCGGTACTGGCGGATTGGTCCGCGCTCCCGAGCGATCTTCCCGTACCCACAGACGATGGGTTGGCAGATCATCTAAGCGCCGGTGCATCGCCGCGGGTGGTGCTCCCAACGGGGGTGTTGTTGCGGGCTACTGCGTCATCAGAGGGGCGTGGGGAAACGGAGGTCGATCTGCGCGCCTTGTCGTTCCAAGGCCCGGTGCTGGTGTTCGTGTACCCGAGGACAGGACAGCTGGGCGTGTCGAATCCGCCTGGGCGTGTCGAATCCGCCTGGGCGTGTCGAATCCGCCTGGGTGGGATGCGATTCCGGGTGCGAGGGGGTGTACACCGGTGCGTCGTGCTTGCTTGTTTCTTGGGCTGATCTTGATCGACGACAGGAACTGTGTTCCATCCGAGACACGGTTGGCGCGCTACGGACTGCACGAGCGGGCGGGGTGCACATCGTTGCGCTGAGCACCCAGTCGGCGTCGTATCAGAGCGAGGTGGCGACGCGGTTGGGACTGCCGTATCCAATCTTGAGCGACGAGGCGGGTGCGTTTTGGAAGGCGTTGAGGTTGCCGACGTTTGAGGCGGATGGAATGGTGTTGTTGAAGCGGATCACACTGTTGCTGTACGAGGGAGATGTAGTTGGGAGGGACTATCCAGTCTTTCCATCGGACCAAGCAGCGAGGCGGGCGTTGGACTTGGTCGTGTCTGTATTTGGTAATTGAGCGGGCGTTGACTCTTTTCTTCGATGCGGTCTGTAGCGTGTCTCTAGCGTCGACAGCAACATTTGTTGCAAATTTGGAAACCCCCATCATAACGCAGCCGAGTCACTCCGAGTGTGGATGGGTGCTGCTCAAAAGGGCTTGACGACATTCCATAACAAATATCAGCGATGCCACCAGTCTGGATTGGCAGAGGGAGCATCAGGGAGGCGCTCTATAAAGCACTAATACACGTTCAACGACGCAAACGAAATGGACCGCTCGGCGAACGAGCAAGAACACAAGACAGCTCCCGCAGAAATACAATCTGGCGGAGGGGGGAAATGACAACGCAGCGGAGTATCCATAGCGGGAAATAATAGAGTGTCCTAAGGGCGAGAGGGCGAACAACCGTCAAAACCAAAATGCTGCAAGTAACGGTCATGGAATCTTGGCGCGAGTTGGCAGTCACGCGGGGCCCGCTCGACGACGGCGCTCTCGCAGTGGTGCTTGAACAAAAGGATAAACCCACTCTCAGCACGTCGAGATATTTCGTTCATCTGCGCGGGATTTGCGGGCCGCGATCGTAGTGGGATCGGGGTACTTGCTGAGCCCCAGGACTCGTTGCACTTCTTGTGCAGGTAAGAGACCAGCACTTGGTCAGGGGACCGCGACAATGGTCCGGGGTAGGTTGAGTGTGCAACTTCTGGATATCCTCCACCCAATCTCAATTCCGGTCAACTGTGTTGAGAACTAGACCTGGTCAGTGGCTGAAACACTGGGTCAATCGTGCTATACAGAGTATGTTTCCGGATCCCGAAACACTCACTATGTGGGTGCGACTCATAGTCAGTTGGTCGACTTAGTCCATTGAAGTATCCCCTACACCGTTCGCCGATTCATCGCCCGTTTCAGCTTTGTCAACTTCTCCGGCTGGACCTTGTTCTGTACATTCTCCTGGGACTACGCAAGCAATGGAGGAACGAGGTATCGGAGACGCAGACACGAGGCACAAGCACCAGGGGCTGTGTGAGCTGATCTATATCGTTATCGATAAGACCGAACGAGCATACAATTATACGTGTCATGGGGGTCTTGTACCCCTTGACCCTGCACTCCCACCAACTATCTTCACTGTAGCAGTGCGCAGTGGATGGGTATGGAGTCGACCGGAAAAGGTACGTGCTAATCATTGGCAAGTACTGTAATGACCACCGTCAACTTCCAGATAGCTCAAGTATGATTGAGATCAATACTACTCAACATACTACCATAACCTCGGTCTTGTTCGCCGAGGATGGCAAGCAGATATTGAGCGGCGACGGCGAGGCGATGCTGAGGCGATGGCGAGTAGACAACGGTCACGAGGATGGCGAACCAATTCGAATTGAAGGGAGACAAATCTATGCTGCTGCGATGTCGCCAAATCGGAGATGGCTGGTGTTTGGACTTCTTTGTCGTCCGAATGTAACGGTGTTGGATGCGCAGACTCACCAAAAGGTATTCGACATCCACGGTCACGCATCGGTCCAGGTAATTTCGGTGGACGTCTCAGCCGATTCGACGAAATTCGCGACAGGTTCATGTGACAATCTGGCGTCCATCTGGTGCATGACCACGGGAGAGCGTCTCGTCGGCCCACTGGGGCACGAGTGGGAAGTGGTGACAGTGCGATTCTCTCCCACTGGCGACCGCATCGCCACCGCTACTGGCGTAGACAGGGAGAAGTCCTACTATATCCGCATCTTCAACAGCGGAAATGGCCACCAGCTGTTGTGCATCCCCTTCCGGTTCTTCTCACACATATCGTCACCTCTCGCCTGGTCGGCTGACGGGCGTCAAATTTTTGCTGCCTCCTACAATGTAGTCAAACGTTTTGATACGGCTTCAGGGTCGTTGCTCAGTAGTTGGTCCATTCCTGGTGGTGGATCCCGCACTTCAATCGTTCTATCACACAACCAAAAGTTTGCTGCCATCGTCGCACACGGGTCACTATCTTTTTGGGACACCACTACGGAGAAGCAAATTAGTACTGTTATCAACCACTCACGTCCGGTTTGGTCGATTGCGCTCTCCCCTAACGACGACTGCATTGCAACCGGAGGAGAAAACGGGAAAGTCACCTTGCGGAGTCTCCATGACATTCTTCCGCGCTCGTATTTGACACGAAACGTAAGCAATCCCACTCGTTAACGGTTGGCAAATCTAAGACGTCATGTCTATCCTCGTCTCTTCTAGCATGGTGAGTGTTCAAACATCTACTTCTCGCTTGTTCTGATCCCTTCACTCCCTCACAGCATCGCACTTCAAGTTGCCCTTTACGGATATCGATGACGCGGCCTTCGAATCCTGGATGCAGGGCGACTTGACTCGCGTCGAAGAACTATTGACAGAAGTAATCGCGGATCCCGTCCTCCACGCGCACGCACTTGCTCAACGTGCCCTTATTCGGAGCCGCTTAAAACAGACGGACTTGGCAATGGTCGATGCCAAAAAGGTAATCTTGTGTCACCTGACGTGCCACGTCGTGTTAACTAACGTATTCCAAGTCTATCGAGGCTCAGCGATCCGTCATGGGTTATATTGCAAATGCAGTAGCCCGCCTTGGGAATGGAGACTATGAGTCGGCTATCCGGGCATTTGACCTCGTGTTCACTGACGGCCTTGCGACCGACAATAATTTTCTCTTGTTGATCAAGGTATGTACCGGCGCTCTTCGTCGCTCCTTGTGTTGATTTTTTCGTTTCGCTCAGGCGGTCATCGTGTTTGAATGCGGAAAGTATTACGACGCCATTTCGCGCGTAGATGATTTGATCGATGTCGTGGACGACAAGTCACCATATATCATTGTTCGGGTACGTGTACGTTAGCATTACTTGTAAGCAAGGCTAACAGGTAATTGTACAGGCTCAAATGGCGCTGCTACTTGGAGGCATGTTGGTGAACAAAGGAGACTACAACCAAGCAACGGAGTTGCTCGTCCGTGCCCAGGATGCCATGCCATTCCAATCGGGTCCTCGCCTGGTGCTAATCTCGCTTGTATGATATCTATTCCCTTTGAGTTCCTCGACAAACATACCAATACTGTTCCACAGATCTTTGGATGGGACTTTGACAAACTCAATGTCGCGATCCCACTGCAACTTCAAGGATGTATCAAGCCATTCGAAGATCGCGGCGACACAGCAGTGCAGTCCAAGGATCCAAATGAAGCAGTCCTACAATATACCTCCGCGTTGTCCCTGAATCCGTCGAACCCCGCGGCTCTCTTTGTCAAGCGAAGCAAAGCGCAAGCGATGCAGAGGTTGTGGAAGGCGGCGTTGAAGGACGCCGATGAGGCATGCATCTCTTCGCCTTCGTGTGTGACAATCCTGAATTCCACCGGTGTAGGCAATCCATGCAGATCCCGGGAATCCGTGGGGATACGAGACAAGACATGCGGCCCTACATGGTTTGCAGCATTACGATGAAGCGATGGATGCATTCACCCGCATGCTTTCTCTCATCGAGGGGTCTGTCGATCAAGACATTCGTCGTCAGTGTTATTTTACCAGTGCAGAAATAACACCGTGACTTATATCCCCAGATCTAGGAACGAAATATGTTTCACCCTCCCAGTCGGAGAAGATCATTGATAATGTCGTCCGTGGGGTCTCCAAGACATCACCACTCGTGCTCATCGACGTCACGAGAGGTATTCTGTGCGACGGACAGAAACGATCGGATACATTCAAGTCGGAACCAGAGTTCAAAGAACTGCGTTCCTCTATGACGGTGGAGTTGGACGACGAACGCATTCAACGAGTAGTGGCAGAATATTTCCGATATGTAACGCTCTCGCATGTATGGCAAGGGGAGGAGCCTTCGTTCCAGGACGTCAATTTGGCGGGCTCAGTCTTGCAGCTCGATTCGTCGCCCCTGAACCAGAAGTTGCGCCAGTTCTGCGAGGTGGTTCGCATGGAGGGATATCGGTGGGCATGGAGTGACACTTGTTGCATCGACAAGACGATCAGCACAGTGTTGAACGAGTCGCTCACGATGATGTACAAATGGTATGAAGCAGCCGCATCCACGTTTGTCCTTCTAGAGGACGTAGACTCTCCGTCGGCCCTCGGCAGTCTCACAGGCAGCAAGTGGATGACGAGGGCCTGGACTGCGCAAGAGCTTCTCGCAGGAAAAGTGATCCGATTCTACGATCGCAACTGGAAGCCTTACCTCGGTGACACCCGATCCAACCACAGGGAGTCCCCAGAGATCATGCAGGAACTCGCGCATGCGATCGGAGTCGCTCGCAAAACGATCATTGCTTTCAATCCCGACGATCTCACCGTCCGAGCGAAGCTACGCCTCGCCTCGACACGCAACGCAACGAGGGAAGAAGATGTGGCGTACTCGTTGATTGGTATTTTCAAGAGTGACATTAGGCCACACTACGGAGAAAGAGAGGCCGCGCTGGGTCACCTACTGGAGGAGATCGTGGCCCGTTCGGGCGAAGTGACGGTGCTTGCCTGGACCGGCAAGTCTTCGTCATACAACAGTTGCCTTCCCGCCACCTTCGCAGTGTACAATCAACCGTCTGGTGCTCCCACCAGCGATGGTGAGATGGACGTGCGCGTTGCGGCATTAAGAAAATCGTTGCCTCAGACGGATGCTACCCCATTCTACGACCGGATTACCCGTTTACCACCAGCCCGCTTCGCCAACCGCCGACTCTACCTCCCATGCGTCATTTTCGCAGTCAAAAAGCTCCGTGTACAAAATTTCGGGGGTGGCCGTGAATACCGTTATCGTGCTCGGGTGTCAGGGATCGGCGATGTGGAGTTCCAGACATCGGACCAGCTCTCGCCCACGGAGCCACGCAAACTCATTTTCGTACATCCATGTATTCGCGATCTGTACGATCCGCTCGATGGTTTCAGTTGGGGAGATACAGACTCGGAGGACGGGGACGGTGACGGTGACGTGGATGATCCGGAGACCGATGCTGGATCTGCACCCTCTTCGCCCTTGGCTGCAGTACCCGCCGCCACAATGGATGACTATACCCGTGCATTGCGGTTGGTTGTTCGTCTGCAACAGCCTTTCCATGCGCTGGTTCTCCAGAAACAAACAAATGGAGAGTTCAAGCGCGTTGCTGCTGAGCATGAGATCGTCGTTCCAGAAATTGATCGCCGAATCAACTTTGACAAGGATATCCGTACTGAGGTCGTGGAGATATTGTGACCACTGGCATTCGTTGTCGTCGCTTTGTTTTTCTCGTTAAGTCTTTTCCCTACGCGTTCCTCTCTACGTTCTCAAACTGTAGCTGTGTCAATTCTGGCAGTCTATACGTCGCATTGTGTCGCCCACTATCTTGTATGCTACCATTCACGTCCCGATCAGACTAGTCACGAACTGATAGCTATTCTGTTTGTTACAATCTACAACACTTATACTAGATTTGCAGCAGCCATCGGCAAGCATGAATCACATTACCTGGGACCACAGATAACGATGGATGGTACATATGTCTCCATCCAACTATCGTGCGTCGGGGTCAAGCGACGTGAGCCAGGTTGGGATGAGACGACGAGGGGCGTACTATGTAGGTTATTGTCACTGTACACCCGTGACTTGACCGACACGGGCACGACGAACGTGAGACGCGCGACGTTCTTATTATGATGTCTCTATGGTCTGAAGAATTGTCGCAGCTACCAGTGAAAATCACCTTGCTGACAGACCCGGAATGTGCGAGAGTACGGATGATAGATAGTATTGTCCAAAACCGCGCATGCATATTACGAGTATCAGTGCATTAAAAACCGATTTTGTTCCGGCGACCAGCACCTGCAGGATACAGGTAGCGTTTCGAGCGCATGGGCTCCACGACCAAGGAATCCATGGACCAATTAATAATCAGAAGGACTGATTCGTGGAAGCAGATGGCTGTCCGTTTTC
Source organism: Imleria badia (assembly GCA_015039435.1). Taxonomy (NCBI): domain Eukaryota; kingdom Fungi; phylum Basidiomycota; class Agaricomycetes; order Boletales; family Boletaceae; genus Imleria; species Imleria badia. The sequence continues at coordinate 191,048 of MU130760.1, read as the reverse complement.
CTCTAATGCTTCATGAAGAACGGCAAACATCCCACATTCACATTTCCGCTGCCGCAAAGATCAGAAAATGTTCCATTGAATCTGCGGAGTGGGCACACCAATGCCGTGGCTTCACGTAGCGCAGCCACGTGATCTTCGAGCCGTGCGATAGCCTGACTGCTGTCCATGGCGAGCCTAAGCTATTTTACACCATGAGCGAGATTAGGTCGAGATATGGAGGATGATCGTACTCCAAGCTTATCGTAGACAGCTTTAATCGAAGTGGTGCACGCCGTGATCGCCTCAATGTCGGCGTCGTGCAGGAGGAAGCGAGCAACAGGGCCTCTACTCGAAACCTTGGTCACGACCTTTTGAAGCTTGTGGAGCTCCCTAAAGTGATGGTAAATATACGCGTCTCCACTTGGTAGCCGCTATTCAAAGTGACATACCTTTGAAAAGATGCAAGGGTTCTGTTCATATCTTTTGACAGCCTAGACGTCGCCGCATATTGTGTGATCTCATCGAGCAGCCATCCAGAGCTCTGTATCACTTGACTGATCGCATGATGTGTGCCTCCCATTTTCTGAAAAACCTTTAAGAGCGACGCAAGACTGTCGGCGGCGGGTTACTGACCTCGATTTGTTGAGCTATGTGCAAGACTGTCCCAATTACTCCCCGAAGCATGGGGATATGGCATATGTCCGCCGCCTGATGGGCAACCCTGAGAACTTTGATCGCAGCCACGAGTGCATCTCGGTGACCGTTGGCACTACAGATGCTCCCAGCTGGACCGGGAGGAGGTGGTATGCGCATTTGGCGAGATCCCTCCAAGTCTAAACGATTGATGATCTCCCAAGCTGAGTCGCGGGTACCTTCAAAACGACAACTGCGCGAGCCCTGGCGTATCATGACCTTCCAAAAGTCCGAGAGAAGTTCATCTTCCCTCTGGGAACCAACTGCTTGGTCTTCAACTTCATCCCACATCGTTGTGACGAGGACGATATTCTTCAGGTTACCGTCACCGCACAAGTCCTTGAATACGGCTAAATTTCGCAGAGGGGTTCCTGCAAATCTCATGTCCGAGATGCGGTGGAGGTAAAGAAGACCAGCAAGCTTGACATTGTTCCGGTATCTGTTGGTGTTGAGTCAAATGGCGACCACACTATCAAGTCCACTCACGTCTCCTTCAGCCAATGGGCCATGATCCTTAGAATCTGGCCGTCAGAAAGGTGTGTGTCGTCGAATCCAGGGGTGTCCACCAAGACAATATTCCGACGACCATCAGGATGGAGACACCGGACAGATTGTACTGCTCGTGTCTGGGATCTCAAGTCGTTGACTCCAACTACCGTCTTTCCAGCCGCAGTGTTAACGAACTGTGATTGTCTCAATCTTATGGAGTGCAGATTCTCTCACCGATACTCACTGAACTCTTGCCTGACCCAACGGGCCCCATCAACCTGATGGAAAGTATGATAAATAAAGCATAAATGAAGGGTGGGGGGAAGAAAAAGAAAACGTACGCAATTACTATGTCATTTTCGTCGATAGAACTGTGATGGTCGCTTGACGTGACACCATGAACAACATCACGATTTGGAATGCCGGATCCGAGGTGGATCGGAGGATATGGTTGACTCGAGGACGCGATATCGGGTGTCGAGAGCGGGAGGGAAGCGGCGCCGAGGCTAGGAGAATGATTATCTCCAAATTCAGAAGAATGTGAAGTGCTGGAGAACCAGTCTGTGGATGACGAGGAAGAGGTCTGGTCAGAAATCATACTCTGATTCCTTGTCAGAACGGACGGAGCATGATATGGCCTTGATGACCACATCGTCAGCATGATTGACCGAACCAACATAACCATACGTTTGTACCTTTTATCCCTGTCGAGCATTCCGAGGTTCCTCCTTGAGTCCTCCGTGGTAGCTTGGCTGAGAGACGACGGTAACCCGTGATCAAGAGAATCTGTGTGAATCGACGTTGACGCGAGCGATTCGGAAAGAGGCGGCTCCTGTGTGCAATAGCTCAAGAACCGTTGGATGTTGGAGATTATCACCTTCGTAGTAGGTCGATCCTCTACTGATGACCAGCAATCTTGAATTAAATTCCAGTGCGAGTCATCGATCGCTCGAGACTCTGGTCGCCCTGGCTTGTGTCCCTTCGCCAAGCGCAGCACGACGGCTGCATCCTCCCGGACTTCTGACCATGGTCGTTTGCCCGACAATATCTGTAGGAATGTATGTCAGCACCAATCTTGAATTCGTGTCCTGCGAACTTCCCTGGAGGGCGACACAACCAAAGGAATATATATCGCTCTTGGTTGACCTGTTCAATGTCTCATCCGGATCAATTTGCTCTGGCGTGATCCAACGCAAGGCTCCCGGTCTTGCGGTGGACCTTTGAAGATAACCCAACGCTTCGGGAATGTCTCCCACCAAAGAAGCATAGCCAAAATCTGCCAAGCGAGCAGTGTACCCTTCATCGAGAAGGATGTTGTTCTGTATTATGTTTAGATAATCACGACACTGATGTTCTACCCTGACGCACACAGTTCAGGTCACCGTGGATGATGGGAAGCGAATGCACTATGGTGTGTTATTCGTTTCGGTACTTAGAATGATAACGACGACCCACAATAATGTAGCCCATTGCTAATATCTAGTAGCTATCATTGGAGGTCAGAGGACGAGAGTAGAGAAAACCGAAAGGACACACAAACTGGAGTCGGTGTACGATGTTCAGATGACCGTCATACTTTGCTAAGAACTTGTGCAGAGATTCATTGGACATCCACAACGACACCAATGACGTTGTGCCATCCATCCCGAACCCATATGTAATGCCTAGGAAAGGAACGATATTGTCGTGCTTGAGTCTCCTCCAAATTCCAAGTTCTCGACGGAACATCTATAAGGAATTTTGGATTACACTTTTAGTTGTGATGCAAAGATTACCTTGATAGATTTATTGCCCGCGTCCCCCTCTATCGTGAAATTGAATCGGAGTGCCTTTACTGCAACCTGAAGGA
>MU130760.1:73332-185856 GCA_015039435.1 Imleria badia | reverse complement strand
GGCGTTGGACTTGGTCGTGTCTGTATTTGGTAATTGAGCGGGCGTTGACTCTTTTCTTCGATGTGGTCTGTAGCGTGTCTCTAGCGTCGACAGCAGCATTTACCTCTTTGCAGCAAACACGTCCTCAACGCACAAGTGTCGATACGCGCGCCATGCTGCAAGCAGTGGTTCGACTGTTCAGAGTGTCACGCAGAGACGCAGGACCACACGCTCAAAAAGACGACAGAGATGGCGTTTGCGTGCAAAAAGTGCAAAAAGGCGTTTCGCAAGGACATGAGCAACTACGAGGAGAGCGACGAGTACTGTCCACACTGCGATAATCACTATGTGCGTGTGCGATGGTATGCGATGGGTGTGCGCTGAGTCGTTGCAGGTCATCGAGGCAAAGATACCGCGCGCCGTGGTCGGCGTCGAGGGCGAGGACGCGCGCGTCGATGCACGGTCAGTCTCGTCAATCTGTCTGGTCCGTGCGCTGACAGAATTTCAGGATGCTCAAGGACGAGCGAGATCCCGCACGGACCGGTTCTGGTTGAGAGACTTTCCGTTTTGGGACATGTCAGTTTTTAGAGAAGTGACGTCACTGAATGGAACACATTTCCTCCTATTCTGTCGTGACTGAATCAGCAGGCCCCTCTGACTTGGACCCCTTATAAGCCTGGCCGTCGCCCGTTCGTGCTGTCTCACCGACTCAGCCATGTATCTCTATCCCAGACACAACGCCGCTCTCGAGGCCAACCCCCCCGGCGGTGACCGCCACATCACCACCCACGCCTCCGACTGGCTCTGGGCCGTGTTCGCCATCATGCTCATATCTTGGCTCATCGTCTTGGGTTGGACATTCGCGGTTCGCCCCCTCTGTCTATAATCGCATTTTTCTTGATTGTTTCCCCTATAGTCTCGCAGGCACAACAGGATCTTCCACTTCATCCCCTTGATCGTACTCTCGGTAGCTTCCGTCGCCTACTTTGCCATGGCATCTGACCTGGGGTGGACCCTTGTTACCGCAGAGTTTCGTGGACACCCAACCCGTCAGATTTGGGTACGGTCGCTGTTCGCTACTCTACCGTCGTCCTCACATTATTCTCCAGTATGTCCGGTATATACAGTGGTTCATCAACGCACCCTTGTTGCTCCTTTCACTTCTGTCCTTTACCCACATCGCCACTGCCCAGATCCTCACTATTCTCTTCTTCTCTTGGTTCTTGGTTGTCAACGGTTTGATTGGCGCGCTCGTTTCCTCCTCGTACAAGTGGGGCTTCTTTGTCTTTGGCTTGTTCGGTCTATTCTTCATCTGGTGCGTCCCCATTTGTCTCCCGATTATGTCGCCTTGGCTCACCGTTCCCAGGATTGAATTGCTTGGCCATGTTCCGGGGCAGCGTGGCTCATTCCAAATCGGTGAATTTAAGTGGGGTTACGTCGCCGGCAGCGCGTACATCTCCTTTATCTGGATGCTCTATCCCATCTGCTGGGGTCTCTCCGAGGGTGGTAACAAGATTTCACCCACCTCGGAGATGGTCTTTTATGGCATCCTGGATATCATGTCCGCCCCGGTGTTCCTCCTGGGCTTTATCGCCCATCTGACCCAGTTCAACGAACAACAATTGCGTCCAACCGCTTTTGGCACTACAAGCCGAGGCGAGGATGTGGAACCACAGCCGGCTGCTGCTCAACCACAAAAGCAGCCTCAAACAACTCAGCAGCAAGCCCCTCCTGCCACCGGTGCAAACCAGCCTGCTACTTGATTCTGCAGCCCCAAGCCAGGTATTCTTGATTTTCTTTGTCGTTTCTTGATCTCTTTTCATCTAATTGTCCGTCGTGTTGTATTTTGACGTATCTCGCGCGTCGATATGTATCTTTGTACAACCGTAATCTCTCTGCGATGAGTGTTGATATTAGACGTGTGATCGTGGCAGTGAGCAAGTCCGTAAGTGACACTGCCCTTGGCGCCGTACCACGCCATCAACAGCCCCGTCCTCGTCGCCATTCATCCACCGCCAGAATCAGCCCAGTTAGACTTCCATTCGACCCTCTGACCGCTGTGCAACTCAGCTGCTGCATATTTCACCAGCCACGACGACTGAACAGATTCCACTTTCGCATCATGTCTGCCCGACGGCAGCCATCCACAACCTCCCTCGCAAAGTATGCCCGCACGACTTCCCCAGACACCTCCGCCCGTAACCTCGACTTTTGCAACGCCTTTTGGGGCGTAGGCGACGGCGGCGTCGACGTCCTCTTTGCGCGCATGCGTGGCGCAGCCAGAACCATGGAAGAGCTGCGCAACTTTTGGAAGGAACGGTGCGTGGCGCTCTCTCTCCCCTTGCTCTCCACACGGCGTGTCCTCACGACGCACGCCCGTCGTCAGATCGTCGATCGAGGAAGACTATGCCAAACGCCTTGCAAAACTGGCCAAGATACCGATCGGCAAGGACGAGATTGGGTAGGTTGCTGCGCTGCGCTGCTCGACCCCCACCTGATCCCATCCGCAGCGAGCTCCGCAACTCGATCGACACCCTCCGTCTCGAGACGGACAGACAAGCTGGGTACCACAACAAACTCGCCCAAACGATCCGAACGGACCTCGAGGTCCAGGTGGGCGCCTTCGTCACCAAACAACAACAGCACAAGAAGGTGTATCAAGCCGCGATCGAAAAGGAGCACAAGATCAAGCAGACGCGGGAGCAACACGCCGGGAAAGCGCGCGAAAAGTACGAGTCGGACTGTCTGCGGATCAATTCCTACACGGCGCAGTCGACGCTCGTGCAGGGCAAGGATCTGGAAAAGATTCATCTCAAGTTGGAAAGGGCGCAGCAGACGGTGCAGGTCAATGAAAACGATTATGCGCAGTTTACAAAGGTGTTGCAGGAGACGATGCTAAAGTGGGAGCAGGATTGGAAGGCATTTTGTGATACGTGTCAGGATTTGGAGGAGGAGCGGATGGAGTTTATGAAGGATAACATGTGGGCGTATGCTAATGCCGTGTCGACGGTGTGTGTGTCAGACGACGAGGTGCGTACGCTCTGTGTTGTCGGTACCGACTGACTGATTCTCTTTCATGGTCAGTCTTGCGAAAAGATGCGTCTTGCATTGGAGCAAATGGAGCCCGAAAAGGACATGGAAAATTTTGTGCGAGAGTATGGCACGGGGAATGCGATCCCTGAATCCCCCATGTTTGTCAACTATGCGAATACTGACGCGCCTCCGGTATCATCTACCCGAATCGCCACGCGACCCTCCACCTTTGCCCGTTCCACGCAACGAGTCCTTCGCAGTGGCACTCTCCCACCAGACGACGAAGGCTATGAGGACATGAACCACGCTGGGGTAGGCGCTGGTGGGAGCGGTGCTGCATCGCGCAGCCCGCCTACCGATCCCTCTCCTTTATCGAGAAGCGCCACGCAGAAATCGACGACAAGTCCGCGGTCGCCGGCGAATGGCGTCAATGGACACGTGTCTCCCTCTCGAGAGCCTCAGAGACGTCAGAGCATCGCACCCGCACTCGCCAAGTCCGCGGCTGGTGACCCTGTCGACCCGACGGTCTCCAACACGCAGCTCGTCATTGGCGATCGTACGTGGGACGTGGACCCGAACAAGGACCCTCAACAGCAAAAGGCCAGTCAGGCGCCAGCGCGCATGTCGCCGCCGGTGGGAGAACAGGATCCGTTGGTCAAGCAAATGGCAGAGCTGAGTACGGCCGCCGCTGCCAGCGGGACGCCGCGACGCAACACGATTCGTCGGGAGGGCCCGCCCTCGTCGGTTGATTCGCGCAAGGGCACCGGCGACTCGTTGTCGACGCCTTCGACCACGACGAGCGCGAGCGCTGTGCCACGTGACTTTCGCAACTCGGCAGAGGTGGTGGTTGGGTCGTACCCGCTCGCACAGACGCCGTCGCGCTCGGCCTCGCCCAACCCGCCCAAGGCTGTGATGGCAGCACCCCCGCCCTCGGTACCATCTTCAACGTCGAACATGTCCGTGGAGCAAGTCGTGAGTGGGTATCAGCGCCCGTTCCCGGGCGAACCCCGGAGCCGAGCTAATTCGTATGTGGGGCCTCCTACGATGGTGAACCCGCACCCAGATCCGGGTGTGCCACGTCCGACGAGCAGAGCCGGGTATCCGGGCGTCGGCACGCAGTCGCTAGTCCCACGTCCCCCGTCGCCAGCGAGAGGTCCCAGCCCGACCGCTGTACAGCCCTACAACAGAGGTCCCCCCGCACCAAACGTGCCGCCGAGCAACGGCGCGCTCCACCGCGGCATGTCCATCTCGCACCGACCCGTTACGCCCACCAATCCCGTCGGTATCACACTGGGTCCGGACGGACGCGTGCTGCACGATATGATGGTACAGCCTGTGAGGCAGGCGTCGTTGCATTACCCACAGACCGGGGCGCCGCCTCAGGCTACGCAGCCTCCACAGGCCTATCCTGGGTATCACGATACGAGCCGGGCGCTGACGCACCCATCGCAGCAGCAGCAGCTACCACAGCAGCCGCCCTCGCGCAACGAGTATGCGGTCGTCGCGCCCAACGCGTACGGCGGCGCCCAACCCTATGGTTACGGGCACCCGCCCGCCCCGCAGCAGCAGCAGCACCCGGGGTATAACGACGGGTACGGGCAGCCGTACAGCCAGGCGCCTCCGCAGACGAATTACAATGCGTATGGATATCACGGGCATCAGCAGAATCAGAGCGTGGGACATGTGGCGGCGGCGGGGACGCAGCCGCGATATGTGGGGGGAAATAATAATGCGGGGGCGGTGTATCGATCGACGAGTCCGGGGATGATGAGGCGGTCGCCGTCGCCTGCGGCGAGGGGGCAGCCTCCGCCGACGGGAACGTATACGGACGATGGTCGGCCGATTTTGTTTTATGGTGTGTGTGCCCTTTGATTTTGGGGGGTTGCGCTGACGTTGATGGCGGTGCGACGCGGACAGTCAAGGCGCTGTACGACTATGCCGCGACGATCGACGAAGAGTTTGATTTCCAAGCGGGGGATATCATTGCTGTGACGGACACGCCCGAGGATGGGTGGTGGAGCGGGGAGTTGTTGGATGATACGCGGAGGCAGGCGGGGCGACATGTGTTTCCGAGCAATTTTGTGTGCTTGTTTTGAGTGGGCGGTGTCGCTCCCCCCTTTTCCCTTTCTTTTGCGTTCTGATTCTTGCTCACTGCTTTTTGCCTTTTTTACCCCCTCGATCTAACAGGATATATCACGCTGATTGATTTCTGCTGATTTTTTCATGCGCAAGGCTTGTCGTTCCAAGTTCTCGCCACACGTCCTTCCCCGGAGACCGTTTCTTTTCACGTATACCTTCACTTGGTCTCTGCCTGATGTTCACTGGAAAATAGACTCGGATTGAGATGGCTTTTGTAGAAGACGAGGACGATGTTATGCTACGTATGCCAGTATGCCATACATGTCAATGATGCTTTTTGTTTTGTTTGCATGATTCACTCGGCATATGTACCACTGAAACAGTCCGCGCTTCAGCCTGAGCGAGGGCCCACATCGCACGCTCGTGGCAGATCTTTCAATTTGACGCATTTGCGGATTCCACTGGCACGCGGTGGTTGGTGGAAACGCAATGCTTGTGTGCTACGTGTGAACGCCATCGACAATAACGTTGCGGGATGGGGTGTGGCACTGAGTAACCTTGGAGCCAATAGGCCTGTCTTTGCAAAAAGGAGAGGGGCCAAAACCTCCCCCGGGCCTCGTACTTGAGTTGTGCTTACCTTGCCAATGGTTGTGAGTTTCTTAGTCGGGGATTCACGTTCAGGTGCAGCGCCTGGCACCACACATCACAGCCGAAAGAAGCGCACCATAGGAGTAAAGAAGGAGGCGGTCAGCCCACGCGAGAGTATCCAATGGCAAATCAGAGTGTGGAGGGTATCCGAGAGTCGGACTTGGCGAGGGCCCATCAGAACGTTTGGAGGGTCGCTGCGCGACCCCCTGGAAATAGAATCTGGAGAGCAACTCTAACCATGGGGACAAGCCTGCAAGTGAACATCATGCAATCAATAACCGGTCAAAGCCGATCCAGCGTCGCACTGCCAGTGATGTGGTGCTTCAGAAGCACGGCGTCTGTAGGGCACATAGAGTAGTGTTGTACCAACGTGACGGCGTCGCAAGACAACTTATTGGATCCGATTTGCCAGTGCATGCCATGATAGTGGAACAAGGCGGTAAATATTGCTGAATATAATATGTAGATAGATATCATAGTGGGATTCCAGACGAAGTAGTGAGCCAGCACCAAATATCTGAGAGTAAGGGTACGTTGCAGATTATAAATATCATGTTTGATGATCATGGAGAAAGCGAACTGATACTGAAGTAGATCTCTAAAGCATATGAAAGAACAAATGGGTAAAACATCGTCAACCAGCGTTATAGCGGTCAGCGCCTTAGAGATAGCGTTCTTGCACTTGCTTGGAGGAACGCTTGAGGCGCATGTGAACCTCACGGATATGCCGGACAATGCTTTCACGGTTCATAGTCTTCTTTGTCTTACAGCCAACCCAGTTGCATCTTGTAGGGTGATTACGTGTCAAATTGTGGATCCCATGTTTGGATAGGTGCATTGGGAGATTTACAGGCGTGAGTTTATCCTCACACAGTGTCCCGTATTCTCTGACCCACTGGCAGGAATAGGTTGGCTCTATCGATTGTTCCACGAAGGGGAGGGGAGCAGTTTGGAGCGATTTCTGTACGGCCTGTAAAACCTGATTCCATAAGGTATAAGTGAACCTAGAATATAACGAACTCACCTCAGTCTTAGCTATCTGAGGATATAACGAACCGTCGATCTCAACTGCGGGATCCGCATAGTTAAAGGTTGGTAGATTCTCAGACGAAAAAACAACTTCTTGTTGACCAATACCCCAGCCTGGATGTGGGATACCCATAACAGTCAATGCGTAGGGACTCGCGACAGTCTATATCCAAAGGGTTAGTGATTAACACGAGCCAGATCTCATGAAGCCTCTTCACCTGGAACCCCCTTTCCTTTTTTGACCCAAGGACAAGGTTGGAGGGTAATGATTTGTTGTGTCCGCTACCGGCGGAGGATGGTAAGAGGAAGATACGGAACCCCAAGGAACTTCATTGCTAGTATGTGGAGCATTGTGCATTACCTAGTAAGAATATCATCAACGTCGAGCCAGGTGCACGAGCGAAAGTTTAAATGCTTACAGGCTCTTCAGTGAACACCGGAGCTACGCCACATTCTGGAGAAATCCATGGAACGTGAGCTTGTGTTTGATTTTGGGAGGTAAATACAGCGTCGGAATCATTCAAGTCGAATAATGTATCCGGTGCAAGGAAAGCAGAAGAATAATCTTGCACGTCTACAGGGTCGAAATTTGCTTGGTTGACAGGTGTGGTATAAGAGCTCGTATCAGGATAGTAGTGGGGACCCAAGGCAAGACTGCTTGGTGAGCGAGACCCGTAGACTAATGCCGAGGCGGCCCGGGTGACATCCGAATCACTGTCTTCGAATTGAAAGTCGGGAGACACGAACGAATCGAGAGCATCCATCTCAAGGACGACGTCAGTGAAGGAAGGAGGGGAATCGAATCAAGGAAGGCTCGCGATTATATTCCCTAGTGCTCCTGGCCATTGGCATTGGCGGCCTGCCAAAGGTTAGTGCGGGAGAGACGGTTGGTCAAAGTACCCGCCTGCCATTGCCAGCCAAGACACCATTGGCCTGCCTGGCCATTTTGATGCCTAAACTCACGGCTTCGTGGTTCGTGGGAGAATAAAAATTGCATTCAACATTGTCATCATGGAGGAGAGAGTGTAGGAGAGTCTACCAGTAGATGCACTGGGAGAAAGCCTTCAACATCGAGTATGTCAGGAATAAATCAGAAAACCTACCTTTCCTCCAAAGCGCTTCAACACATCCCCTACATCCCCATTTTAACGGAGAGCAACCATGCCAAGTCCAAGCAAGGGAGCTGGTTTTAAAGCCATACCGTTGTCGAGTTCCAGTATCACAGCAAGCACTGCATGCCACTGCTTCAACCATGCGACAAAATATCGCATAGCTGGTAGGATACAGCAGGCCAGTCCACCCAGCTAGCCAACGATGACCAATCGATTTGTAGGGACCCTTTTGATATCTATTTTCGATAACCGGCCAGGCCAGGTGGTTGTGGTTTCGGATGGGCATGAGGCGGCGGAAATCCTTGGCGGGCATGGCGGGCATAGACATTCACTGAAAGCAGGAACGCATCATTGCAAAGCGTTGCACTACAGACTCGGTTTGCCTTCGTTTCGTGGTAATCAGAAGTCGTGATAGGATCGGATAGAAGCGTCGGATCTTCCATCGGGGTCAATCTTGAGAGAGGGTTGGGTTGCTGGTATTGGGAGACGTGCTAGTACGAGAATATATGTGGGAGAGAAAACTTGAACTAGCCACGAACCAAAAATTCGGCAATCTATAGTGTACCTCAATATGAATATGTTGGTCGTCATCGTTGACTCGGCCGATGCGTTAGCAAATTCAAATTGTACGAACAAGGACTGGACAAAGATGCTTGTGGCAGACAGATCTATCAATCAATTTGCGGATTCAACGCGGGGGTAGTGGAAAGGCGATACTCATGGTACCGTTGTTCTGGGGTGGCAACAGATAACCCACCTGGCAAGCAAAGACTTTGGTGAACTTGTTAAAAATGGTCTCATTGAACCCCATCAACCGAGTAACCAATAAGAGCGGGATTATATCATTATTAAATTACAATCGGATTATGATAAAGCCGTTCCTCGCAACCATCAATGTTGAACCGTCGGCGGTCCCGCTCGGCCGCGCCGAAGAACGAGAAGAAATAATACATGTGTCTCACCAGGACTCCAGATGTAAATGAAGGTTAAAGCAGAAAACAACCGAACCACAATTCCAAGGAATCTCACGCAGAGCCTTTGGCGCTTAGTCATGTGAGCTCAAGTGCAGGACGGACCTTGCAGTGATGTCATCACGAAGAATTAACTTTCCTATTACTAGTAAGGTAGTGAGTGGTAGACAATCTAAACGACTCGGAACCGTTTGGACATACAGTAGCCCATCTGCGGCACCGCCTGCAAGTCTATGCGGCGCTCCGTCTACTTGACCGACACGTCGCTCGTGGACACGCGTTGAGCCGGCCTTCCCATCGACAGCTGCAAAATCGGGTTTGGAATCTTCGAGTTATGATACCCACAATCTTAATGTGGGGCAGTGTGACTCGGGTCAGTACAACCCGTACACCTAGTAATGTATAACAGACTGCCAAAGTCAGACACTTGCAGGACCCAACAAAAGATATTGAAAGTGTTGATCATGTACATATACAGTTCGTTCCGTATACCAGCCCGATACCTCGGCCAAAATGATTCGTAGTCGCACGTTGAGCAGTGCAGTGCAAATCGAATGCAAAACAAAACAAAACATCTTTGACATACTAGCATACATAAGTAGCATGACATCGTCCTCGTCTTCTACAAAAGCCATCTCAATCCGAGTCTATTTTCCAGTGAAATACTAGTAACACATGACCATCAGACAAGACCAATATTGTACAAAGGTAAGCCATCGTGTACATGCGGAGAAGGATAACGTGCATTAAGATATGTAAAGATCCTTTCAGCATGTAATATCGTCGATTTCCCAGAGACCATATGTTCCATATCGCTGTGAGTGCACATAGATCGTGAGTGCCGTCCAAAGACGTGTTGGATTACACGCACAAATTGGTAGCATTCTTGAGAGCCTGAAAACTCCATCCTATGGAAACGAGCTGGCGTCGTGGCACAGAATTCTCGCCAGTCGCCTCCCTCTGGGAGGTTCTCCAGATAATGTTCAATGCGCTGACAAGGATCAGTCAAAAGGAACGATGTTTAATAGATGGATCTTACCCTCTTTCCCGATTCATGTGATATGCAACCCTGGAGTGATTGTCAGTATGCTGGCATGACACTGAGTTGATGCCATGAGGGGGCTTTCCTTGTCCTTGTACTGGGTCCAATAGGAATTGCAATCGGGTTCGTGCTGACCGATCTCCCATCGACCCATGACAACGCCATGACCCTAACATGACGTTAGTCTTGGGAGTACCTAGTTGTGTAACATCACTTGCCTTATCTTCACAACTCTTTGGGAGATATGAGATACCGTGGACTTCAAGTGGCGTAGCCTTGCACGCCTCCACTTGATTCACCCACGTTGCGGGAAGGTTCATGAGTTGTGCAGTATACTCCCTGGTTGCGTATGTAGTGCATGTATGCGCCTCGACACTGCCCCAGAACATGTTGAGTTTCTGGAGTTCTTCCTCCTCGCGTTTCCTCAAGGGACAGTTGACAAAGTGCGTGTACAAGTTGACGACGACGAAGAGTAAGGCCAGCGACGCGAATAGGCGGTATGTGATCAGCTTGCATCTGTCTCCTAATATCATGCGACGAGGTTTCCCAGTTGGCAGCAACGGGCTGCTTCCTTCGGTCAATGACCTGATACGAATAGTAAGCAGTGGATGGGTGGGATTCTCACAGAGCGAATCGTTCGAAAGGAGGACATACCCACGGACAACCACTACTGACAAGCTACCTTCCGAGTCTGGCCCATGCCCGTGAAACTTGTGTCTGCATGTGCAAAGCAAGCACGGTCACATTCAACTCAGAGCGAACCACGAAATTGGGTAAACACCAGAGGAGGCTTACCCAGGCATCTTCCACGATCGTAGTAGGTGCTTGAAATGCGTTCAGTGTATGCGGGATATCGATCAACGCGACAGAGACAATACACGATTTAAGAGCGTTAGATGGTTCTTCACTGAGTGCGTAAGTTGAGCGGAGAGTTGTTGTGAAAGCCACGCACAGCTGATTTAGGGCAGTCTTTCGAAGCAACTTTGGTGAACCACGAGGCAACCACGAGGCACGTCGAAAAAGGAAGGTGAGCAATGAGTCGTCCTGCGCGCAGTGCTCGATTTTCAAGACAAGACTAGCCTAGCGACTATCTATGCACTTCGATTACAGGTGACAGGTTGTTTAGCCTCAGTTCCCGACATTTAGGGTTAGGTCCTAATTTCCATCTGCAGCGGGGTAGACATCTGCCCAAGACGACTGTAGAGCCCAAGTCGGTGGGTTAAATGTTCATAGTTAGTTGTATGAGTTGGAAGTATGTAGGCAGGTTGAGGGCGCTTCTGCACCGAGGGAGCATTTCATTGCACCGCGTCGTACGTGATCCCAAATTGTCACAAGTGTGATACAGCAAGTACTTATATGTGACTGGGTGTCTTCCTGTGTCGTCTCGGTTCTGGATGACATGCGGAGTCTGAAGGGAATGAGAGAAAAACCCAAGGGGTGGTGCGTTCTCTGCAAGAGACATCCCGGCCAGATGAAAGAGTAAGATACCCTCTCGGATAGAACCGTGGTGCTGGATGCGATGGTACAACTCATGAAGCAGCCCTCCCCAGACACTTCTGGCTCAAACCACGACTTTTGCAACGGCATTTGGGGGGTAGGCGATGGCGGCGTTGACGCCCTATTTGCGCGCATGCGTGGCGCAGCCCGAACCACGGAAGAACTGCGCAACTTTTGGAAGGAACGGTACGTCGCCTTCTCGATCGCTTTCCTTTGTATACCCTCACGATGCACGCCCGTCGTCAGATCGGCGATCGAGGAAGACTATGCTAACCGGCTTGCAAAACTAGCCAAGATGCAGATCGGAAAAGATGAGATCGGGTACGTTGCGCTCCTCTGATGGAACCGTGGTGCGGGATATGACGGTACAACCCGTCCAGCAGCCTTCCCAAGATACTTCTGGCCTTAACCCAACCTTTGCAACGCCTTTTGGGGTGTAGGTGATGCCAGCGTCGACGTCCTCTTTGCGCGCATGCGCAACGCGACCCGAATCACGGAAGAGCTACGCAACTTTTGGAAGGAGCGGTACGTCGTCCTCTCTCTTGTTTCCCTCTACACATGGTGTATTCTCACGTGTCAGATCGGCGATCGAGGAAGAGTATGCCAAACGGCTTGCAAAACTGGCTAGGATGTTGATTAGAGAGGACGAGATTGGGTATGTTGCGCTCCTCGTCATTGTGCACCGTTTTATCCTCTTCTGATTACATCGACAGGGAGCTCCGCAACTCGATCGACACGCTCCGTCTCGAGACGGACAAGCAAGCTGGGTTCCACGCCCAACTCGCACAACAGATACGAACGGACCTCGAAATCCCGGTCGGCGCCTTGTATCCAAACAAGAACACCACAAATAGGTGTATCAAGCAATGATCGAAGAGGCGCACAAGGTGAAGCAGACGCGGGAACAACATGCCCGTGAAGCACGCGAAAAGTACAAATTGGACTGTGTGAGCATCAATTCCTACACGGTGCAGTCGACGCTCGTGCAGGGCAATGATCTGGAAAAGGATCATCTTAAGCCGGAACTGGCGGAACAGACGGCACAGGTCAACGAAGATGATTATGTGCAGAAGACCAAGGTGTCGAAATTGACGATGCAAGAATGGGAACAGAATTGGAAGGCATTTTGCGATACGTGTCAGGATCTGGAGGAGGAACGGATGGAGTTTATGAAGGATAATATGTGGACGTATGCCAATGCCATGTCGATGGTGTGTGTGTCGGATGACGAGGTGCGTGTGGCGTGCGTCGTCGGTGCTGACTGACTGATCCCTCTTGCTCGTCGTCAGTCATGCGAGCAAGTGGGTCTCGCATTGGAACAATTGGAACCATAAAAGGATTTGGAAACCTTTGTTCGAAATCATGGCACGGGGAATGCGGTCCCTAAGCCTCCCGAGTTTGTCAACTATGCGAATACTGACGCTCCTTTGGTGCCATCTACCCGAGTCGCCACGTGACCCTCCAACTTTGTCTGTTGCACGCAGAGAGTCAATCGCGCTGCTACTGGTTCGCCGACGGGAACCTACACAGACGATGGTCGGCCGATCTTGTTTCACGGTGCGTCAAGTTCTTGTTTGGGTGTTGGCATGCGCTGATCGTTGTTCGGGTGCGGCAGTCGAGGCGCTGTACGACTATGTTGCCACGAGCGACGCAGAGTTTGATTTCTACGCTGGGGATATCATTGCTGTCACGGATACACCCCAGGATGGGTGGTGGAACGGGGAGTTGACGAACTTCACGCGGAGGGAGGCTGGCGACACGTGTTCCCGAAAAACTTTGTGCGCGAGCTCTGAGTTGCTGTGATACAGTTGGATCGTGTGTAGTCGGGATCGATGCGCCAAGTCGTATAGTATCTATTTACTTTATGCTCCAGTGTAGCCTATACCTCGCATTTAATTATTTAATTATTTAATATCTGAAGCCAACTCAACTTTCACCAACGCTGCCTCGACCATAGCTTCATCGTCAACAGAAATGTAGCTCTGTGAGACGTCGACACCCTGATCATGAACATTTGAATGCCTACATTCACCCTGCGTCGTACAATGCGACGCGTCAAAGGTTCGCGTGTATCTCCAATGCATCTGAAACGATTGATGCTTTTGCACCGAGCGACCTTCTTTCATTGGCCTACGTCGCACGTGCATCAAATTAATTTCAGAGGGCTGGGCGCCTCACAGCATCTACTTGACTTGCTTTGCGGAGACTACAAATTCCAATCGCGCTCGTCCGCGCGTACGTGTTTGGCTGCCTTGGCCCTGACTTTACCGCCTCGGGAGGCAAGCGAGGGGGCTGGGGATGGATGATTTGGTCTTCGAATTGAGCTCGGAGCCTGAGGCGTTTCTGGGACAGGTACCGTGGTTAGTCACGGACCCGTGTTGTGAGTATTATCGTGGTCTGACCGTCCAAGTTATCCGCCAGATGTTGATACTCTCGCAGCTTAAATTGGTGGGTGAGTTGAAAGATCAGCCTTGAGACGTGGCAAAGACGACACTGAATGTGCTGTTGCGTTCGTGCTTTGGTTTCTCGGTTTTCTTTGGGGTTTGACGCCTGCTATGAGGTTTCACAGGCTAATGTATGTCGATACTACATGACACAATACAATGGTTCACTACAATCGTATTATCGAATATATGATCAAGAGTCGAGACATTTCTTCACGAGGTAGCATGGCGAGGTATGCAGGATGGAAATTGACGCATCTACAGTATGCTGGCCCTGTCCTGACGCTCCGTACTACTAGACATACGAAGTAAATCAATACTCCCTTTTGTTTCAACCGTGTCTCTTTCGACCTCCTGCCAGATTGTCGAATGTGCTGTCCCGGTCGGACGGCAGGTCTTCCTAATGAAACGAGCACGAAATGGGTGTAACTTATCATTCTCATTGTACACTCCGGCACTTGCGACATGCTTCGAACCCTCGAAAGCTGGCGCACAAAATGAACCATCGAGCTTTAACGGGTCTATGAAGTGGTGCAGGTGCTCTGCTCGAGGCAAACCCAAGCTACAGGGATGTCAGCGGCGTCTGCATCTTGCCTCACCTCACACTCCCCTGCCCGCGCACCCGGTGCTGGAGACGCCCGCCTCGAGAATCTTAGGACCGGAACGACATGAATGGCTTCAGAAAGAACGACGAGTTCAAACGCAGCCGCAGGACCTGTTCCATGACTATTCTCGCACCAATCCCATTCCCCTGTGGCAAGCTCTGGAGCAAGTTTGACCACAGTTTTCGCAGGCTATACCGCTTATGCACATGCCACGTTTTGCCTGCTGAGCGAAAGCGAAGACGCCAAATTGGATGGATGAGTGGGAGACGGTGAGGAGAGGGTTTTGTGTTGCCCCCATTTGAGGCGACAGGGGGATATGAATCTCTTGTGGGCAGGCGGGAAATCGGACCTTGGACGTCATAACTCATAACTGACCTCTTGGTTTACCCTCTTTCCTCGGTCGGGTGAGCTCCTTCACTTCATCCGCTAGCGATAGCACGAGACCTGCGACCCCACAAAAGTGGTTCCTGGACTGCCCTCGAGATAATCAATGTGTCTTTTCCGAAGCTGGAATGCAGGCATTTCAAGTTGTTGGTGTTGTCGTCAAATCGTCAAGTACGGCCCTAGTTACAGAGAGAGTGGTGGTTGGCAAGGTTGTTGAAGAACGCATACAAGCGCATCAAGTAATTGGATCGACAAACAAGTGGTGAACCCGCCAAAGAAAAAACGTAGTCTTGACCTAGTTGGACTCGGATGGTGCTTCGCAAGCTGCTCAGATCTTCAGGGTTGGGCGCTAAAATGAAGACACTGCCTCCGAGTCTGGGAATACTCAGTATAGTTTGCAATGTGCTTCAAGTTAGCTTGTTCCCTCCCTTGATCGTTTTATCACGCACCTTTGCCAACACCACCGACTCGAAACCGACTTGCGACCATCTACCGTGGCAGCATCATGTCAAGCGTCATACCAACTCGGTCTGACGACGAAGGTCCTCGGCCACACCTGGTAATCTCCGGGCATGACGACGGAATCCCGGCGCTCGCGTATCTTCCTGACGGACGACGCGTTGTCGCTGGTTCTCATGACAGAACTGTGAAAGTCTGGAATGTGGGAAATGGGGGGCAAGAAGGGACGTCAATGGAGCACGAGGACGAGGTGGAGAGTCTTGTTGTGACTCGGGATGGCACCAAGATCATTAACGGTGACACGGGTGGGAGGATCAAAGTGTGGGACGTCGAATCGCATGAGCTTGTCCGAGAATGGACTCGCGAGGGGCGGTGCTCCACAATTGCCGTCTCGCCGGATGATCGACTCATTGCGGTTGGTGGTTGGAATGATGTGGGTATTTACACCATGGAAGGGAGGCTGGTCAACGACATCAAGGTCGACCGCATAGCACGGTCCGTGTCTTTCTCTCCCGACGGCAAGAAACTCGCATGTGGCACCTGGAATGACATCTACGTCTATGACGTCGACACTGGCGCACTCGTCCTTGGTCCACTGAAGGGCCACAAAGATTTGGTCGATTCTGTGCTGTGGTCACGCGATGGCAGCAGACTCTTCTCTGGCTCGGGCGACAACACGATTCACTGTTGGAACTCCGACTCAGGAGAACAAATCGGACAACCGTGGACGGGTCACACCCACTGGATAGGCTCCCTCTCCCTTTCACCAGACGGATCGATCCTTGCGAGCGCGTCTGACGATGAAACTATTCGCTTCTGGGATGCAACTTCTGGTCAGCCCGTCGGACAACCTCTACAACATGATAAACGCGTTACCACGGTCTGTTTCTCTCCCTCTGGTGAATCCGTGGCATCAGCAGATTGGAATGGAAAGTTATACTTGTGGCGGGTACCTTGGTTGGATTTCGTCGAGAGCCGGGTAATGACGCTCATCACGTCTCTCAGTTTTCATACTCATCCCTATCACAGACACGCCATGCCACTATCGCAATGACAACTTGCAACGCCGTGCACTATGCGCAACCTCCCTTCTTTCATGCACCTCCGCCGTACTATATGCACTTTCCTAGTGCGGACCAAGTGTTGGATCGCGATCCTGGTGTGAGCATTTCCAGGTCATAGCATTCCACTTGCTCACACTTTTTTAAAGCTGCTTGCAATAGCTCATCCTATTGCATCTTACGCGGTACCCAATTCACACCCTACACCTTCCATTCGAAACCTGGAACCCAATGAAGACCACTCTTTAGCGACGGCATCCATGTCTGACGAAGTGGTTGCGGAGTTCATCCCACATCTCGCCCTTGGCCTTGATGAGCGCCAGCGTATATTCGAACTACGGATACGCAAAATGGTATGAATGGTCACTATTGTCCCTTATACTAACCAAGCAACATCTGGCAGCTTGATCTCGCGACTTCGACGGGGCTTTGTATCCCTGGTGAACTCATCCCTTCAACCTTACCTATGGGCGTACAGCACATGTGGACTAATCGGGCAAGCATAGTGGATGCTGATTGTAACTCGATGTCAGTGTATATTTTTACGATCGTTGAATCGACGTAATCCACTCTGCTACCGTCCTACAGGCATGCTTCCCGGATCGAACCCTCAATGTCGGTTTTTCGTTCCGCATCCAACAGGGACCCTAAGAAGATCCGTAAGATCGATAAAATCAAACAGAAACTTGTCGAAATGCTTCGTGAGTCATTTTATTATATGAAATATGCGACTAACCAGTCGATCACCATGCATACAGGTGAAATCGGCTTCAAGTTGGTCAAGGGTCGGCTCCCGTGGTCCACTCTGGAAGGCGACTTGCAGAAGAAGGGATACATGATCGTCAATTGGCCTCAAGGCGTTGATCGCGATAGAGACAAAGGGGTGTCGGGCATAAGTGCAGAGGATGCAGACAAGCTCCACGATGCACTTTTTGTTGACGATGATCGCATTCAGTTCGTTCGATGCGAGGGTAGGTTGTCGAGCATATACGGTACTACCAGTTTCTCAACTGCGTCCCATCTATCAGAACCTGCAAGTAACAACAATGGGATCACATCACGGGATGTTGCGTCGTCGAGCTCGGACGGGCCTCGTGAGATCAATCATTCCAGCACAGGTAATGCGCCACGGAGGTTCAAAGTGACGACAGCAGAAGAGTATCCCAACAAGAGGCGGCGTGTATAGGTGTGTATTTCACTGAGATACGATTTACATGGGCTCGCCGGTTCAGTATATGTTTGCCCTGCCATATATGATGTAAAGAATAAGTTGGATATATGCGCTGTATTACTTACCAATTATAGGACACTTTGCGATGTTCTCCGTGGCTCTGACATCTAGTCGAGTGTGATAGCGTTCCAGCTGGGGATGATCGCTAGGACAACCTTTGGTAGGCTTTGCAGTTCGCCCAACGACAATCCCCTCTCCTGGTCACAACCCTGATAATGGAATTATGCACTCCTGTTGTTCATAGACAGACCTGTTTCATTACATGCGACTAGATCAAATTGGAATATCCCCAGTCTCCTCCCTGTCCGCAGGATCCTTTGTCAAGATCTCCCTCGCATCCCGCGCAGACGGGAAATTGCCGGGTACTCGTTTCCCCATCGTGCGGACACAGTGAGATGGACGACAACTTGAACCGGCTTGATGGCCGATTCGTCGGTGCACTCGATGAGGTCTCCGGCCGCAAACTTGAAGGCTTTCGCGTCGTTCCTTGCTTCCTGTCGTGAGACCTACGATGATGATGGGCACAGTAGGTGCCACACCACTTGGCAGACTGAACCCAGGCACAGTCCTTTCCTTTGATAGTTCGATAAAGAGGAACAACCAACTGCTCGAGTTCGTCCTTGAGCAGAGCTGTATCCAACGCTTTCCATGCCGCGGTGTGAACGTCGACTTCGAGATCGTCAAACGAGGTCAGCTGTCGCACTGAAAAAGATGGAAAATAGATTGCAAACGCTCACCCGGCGCGTCGGTGCATCGTTCTTTGTCCCAGGTCCGAAGCAGAACGCATCATCAGGACCAAATGCACGTACCATTCAAGTAATGGGAACATCAACGTGTTCAACCCCTGTCCTGACAGTCGCATCGGGCGAGGTCCGGACCATGTACCCTCGCGGCGCGTATCGGCCATGCTCTCCTTTTCAAAAAAAAGGTGGGCCAACAGAGAGGAAGATGGGATCAAAGGATTGGGCGTAAATGATGTCCGACAACATTAGGTATACACATGGGAGAGGAGAGAAGAGGGAGAAATACGCGCATGATGCGTAAGAGAGGTGTCCCCAGGAGGCTCTCTGCCGTACAGCCACCATATCTTGTTTCCTACCGTACTTGCCAGAAGCGACCCACCATAATCACCACCAGTCTACAGTAGTTCCAGGTCCCATCACTGGAACAGAGGTTCTCCCAATACTAGTAGATTCATTTGGTTCGCTAAGAACGGGTTTTCATCGCGCGTCCCTTCCCAGGCTTTCTTATCCTCCCCCAAGCTTCCATTCTTCCGTGCTCTCGAGACAGACTGCTTCAGGTCCTCTTGATAGTGCTACCTGCTTCCTTGCATCGGAATACATCGCTGAGACGGCACGACTGCCTCATTGTATGCGCTTCTCCAACCATCTACGCGGGAATAGCAAGCAAGAAGTAATTGCCGCTTCTTGCTGTCTCCAACTGGCAACATCGCGAAAGGTGAACCGCGTCGCTTCGCGTCTCCAGAGGCTGTTTCCGAGTCCTACATGCGAAAATTGCTCTCGTCCTCAAAGGAATGCCAAACGACCCCGATCGGTTATAGGGCAAGCGAGCAGGCCTTTATCGGTCTCGTTACCATCAACCCTCTTCGTGATGGCGTACATGCCCGGAGAAGCAGACGAAGTCACCCACTATATCGGATTTCTGGTGTACCTGACGGTGCAGTCGACTAGGATACTCGACAAACTGCAACGGCGGAACGCTTCCTAGGATGAGCCATGGTATTGGCCAGCTGGTCCAAGCTCAGAATGACGAACGTCGGTCTCAAGGGGCGAAGACATCGGCAGATGATGAGTATAGCGGTGTCCAAGAAGTCAAGAAATCTTATCACCTGCGTCGAGGGGCGCTGCATTCGATCTACTCTTTCACGTTCTACCCAAGGCGTCGAGGTTCTCTCCGCACAGGGATATGCAGGACGTCTCTCTCCCTTCCCATCTTCATCCGGATCCGTATTCGTACCTCAATCAACACCATCGTCGGCGACATTGCGTCAAAGCGATCCGACTGATGGAACAGCTCCGCCATATGTTGGCTCAAGTGGCACGGCAGTATCCACCGAACCAATAAAGGGCGCGCGCGATAGATGCCTGTCGCGCGGTGGGGTAGACAAGGTAGGGCGTTGGTAGTTACTAGTGTGCGGTGCCAAGAAGACAGTGGCCACGATGGCTCACATATGACGGTACGTTTGCCTCGTTCTTTTCGTCTGATATATCTCTAGCTCTGACCCCTCTTCGATTTTCAGTCGAGGTGATGTGAGATGTCTGCGGGCGAGCTGGCCAGAGCATCGATTGATCGATTGGAGTTTGGGGCACTGTTGTCGTCACAGGGCACATTCCTCGTGGCGTCTGCGCGCGTGACTCGGCGTGCAGGATGTGCTTGGATGGGAAACCAGTGAGGTGATTGGGAGGAATGCCTCTGGGATAGTGAGGGATAGTCGAGGTGGTATGAGAGAACGAGTCGAATCTGAGTTGGTCAAGTTGGATACGCTCGAGGTATGTCTTTTTCCCTTCCGGTTTCTACCATGATCGTTCAGAGAGTTTTCCTCCTTTTTTCCTGCCCAGGTGAGGAACATGGTGGACCCTTGGTCGTGACGACGTCTATGGTATAGAGAATTGTAAACGATGCCTGTGCGGCTCGCATTTTACCGTTCACCGCGGTCCAAGAAGTGCGCGCCATTCTTAACATCGTCGAGCGGTGTTCCCTCCTACCCATCCATCCGTTCAGTAACTCGCCGTGTGCGATCGTATGTCAAGCTGCCGTGTTGTCGAACACCGAACACTGGTTGAGCAAAAACATCGACAGCGCCTTTGGCGCCGCCCACACACACACATCCAGGTACAGATTCCACTAGGTACAGAAGACAAGACCGAAGATCCAGGTCCATTGACACAATCCTGCGGCGCATCGCTTTTCGAGGAAGCGGAAACCGTTCGCGGGCAGAGTGAGACTGGATTCTCGAACCTCTTCCAGCACAACGGGACACATCACGGTTGTTCCTTCCTGTCAACCTTGCTCGTTTCTGCATATCCTCGCTGTATGCACCCAACAGCTTGCACGTGCAGGACCCACCATTGATGACAAACAATGCTAATACGGACTTCCCTGCCGAGCTATGATGCAAGCCACGAGCGAAGACCAATTAGTAGCACTTTGAGCTCTTATGTTTACTTCCCACCAGATCTTGGACGCAGTTGTGTCAAACTTGAACGATCATAGTATCCGGGAGACCAGAACGCGGCTATCCTGTTTTTCAGCGAAGTTCAATACCCTTAGGCACCTCATGGTTGTGGAGGGTGACAAATTTCCACCAATCGCAGGTTCAAGTTGGTTGTACTTCTGTGGGGATGAACGATGTTCAGCTCCGAGGGTTGGGATAAGCCTACGTATCAGCGCCGCCCACGACACGATCCTGTGACTCGGATATCATACATTTTATGGGTAGTAGATTCAGAAGGAATTCACAGATGCCGCCTAGTACATACCCGGTAGTACAAAGATTGGCTAAATTTAAAGGCTGTGACTTTGGTTGCATTTGGCGTTCTTGCCCTAATACCACCATGGCTTCCACGTCTACCGCTGATAACCCCGATCTTCAAACGAGTTCACTGGCTTTCGTTCATACTCCTACATCATTGTGCTATGCTGTTACCCATGTCTTTCTTCCAGTCCACCCCCCCGTCGAAAGCGACTATACCCCAGAGAACGAACATTCGCTCGCTCGCGCGGTGTGCGCTGCTGCCCATGCTTATGCCACCCACGTCTGCGAACCCTCTGAGCAGGCCCAGTGGCACCGTATCGCAAAGATGCTAGACAACTTACAAGCATCCATCCAGTCTGAGCACATGGACAATGATATCGTCATCTCCCAGTTGCGGGGAATGCAAACAGGAGGTACGTTGCCAGGTTCCCCATAGGTCCGTGCTGACAATCTCTAGATATCCTCGCATTTTTTATCCGACATCAAAATACCGCAATTATCCTCACGAAGCAGGGTGACTGTACGCTGTGCGAGGTCTTCCAGGTTTCTCCAAGTAAAGATGCTGTAGAACAAACGCCAGAGCCTCTGATATGTCTGTATCCTGGGTCAGCAGTCGAGATGCCCAACGAGGTGTTTGACGATGGGGCGTTTCAATCCGAACTTGCCTACTTTCTTTCTCGCCCCCCCGCTGTCGACTCGGATTCTCCCCTCCCACTTTCCTCTCCTTCACGATACATCATGCTACTTATTGGAATCTTGCACAATGTTGGTCACGCTGGTGACGTAACCGAACAAACGGCACTGCTGACTAGCACCTTGCATGGTGTCGATCGCACTGCTGACGTTCCTCGCATCATGAAACGTCTTCGTGACTATGTTGGCCACCTACCAATGTACAAGGGCAAAGTCAAGGACGCTTGGCGTCGCTCGCCTCTATGGCTTCTCATCAGGGTTGCAATTCAAATGACACTTGATCGTTCTCTTGGAGTTGCTTCCTACAAACGATTCATGCTGTTCTTCATGTGCACCCTTGCAAGGGACGAAAACAATACAACTCTTTCCAGCGATCTTCTTCATTTGATGTCATCAAAACTTCTACGACGTTTAAGCAAGCTTGGTTCCTCTACCCCCGACTTCTCCGAGATGGCACTGGAGACATGCCCTTATCTAGGAGAGATTCTTGACGCCAGGTGGAAGCAACTGAACGTTCGCCTATCCCCATTTCAGAATCCTTCACAGGATGAACTCAACAGAGATACAAAGCTCTCACTCCGGGGAAGTCGTAACTACATTCGCAACGTGCTTGCGAATCCCTGCCCCGCATCTGTTACTACTCCCTTCCACCCCAGCCATCGTCGCCGCGGCACCATTGAGGACTTCTTGTCTTCGAATGGGTCCTTTTTCGATGAGGCATATTGTGTCGACCCTGATGTTACTCTCTATGATGTCGAGCAATCCGTTGAGCATGGCATGGATGGTTGGATTGCCTGCGTCACGAATGTCGACGAAGCATGCACGCAGCTCAAGATCTTGATGGATAAATGGCAGGAGCAGGTGACCGACTCGAAGGAGATCTCAGGTCCAGAAGATTTGTCCATCCAGTTATTGACAATGATCGAGCTTTATGTCGCACTGGATAAGTTAGTTGTCAGGGAGATTCCCATACTCGCCGATTATTCCCCTGAAATTCCGGTCGCCTTCCTTGAGAGACTCCTCCTGCGCAAGACAACGAGCATCCACCGTCTTGCCTGTGCATACCAGCACCTCTCTGTGCGGCATTCTCAATCACGTTCAGGATGGTCGGTACTTTTAGACGAATTCACGGAAGACAGCTTCCCCGTCCGCTATTATGACCAATCCCCGCATCTTCAGCAGCTGATGGCTCGCATCGAACGAGATGCAATGGACAAGGTTGCTGGACGTCCTAACCTGCAGTATGAAGGCTCGGGTCTCACACCCGGGCGAGGACTAGCGGAGTGCGCCCAATCACCATTGCCTGCTTCGCCGTTGCATGCCAAAGTTGTCGTATTCGAGTTGCAATGCCCAGCGTGCATTCGTATCTGGCGGTCTGCTGCACTCGGCATTTTGGAATTGTTTTATGATGGCGTTTTGCACAGCTGCGATGTGAAAGGACATCATTTACTTGGGCGTATGCCTGCATTGCAACCTTACTTTCTCAAGCGGGAACCAACCTTTGAGCTCGAGATCCACCTAGCCTATTTTTATCCAGAGGGTTCGAATGACCCGATCTTACGTTATGTCGGGCAATTTTCTAATTCCGAACAAAAGGACCGTCTCTGGGTGAGGCAGCCCGAGCGAGGAAGCTACAATTTCAACCTTGCATACCGCTCTAATTCCGTTGCGCTCTATTGCACTTACGAGGGCTTGTTGTTTGCTGAAGCACGCGAGAAGTTCGCAGAGCTCTCCCTCAACGAATTCGTCGAGTTTGGATACTTGCGGAGCAAAGGCTCACTCCATTGGCTCAACATCCTGCATGGACTGCGCAGTAGAACCCTCAACCTCCGTCGTCACCGGGTTCATTACCTCATTTCCCGTGTGGCCTTTCAAGTCGGACCGCTCGATCTGAATACAGGGGCGTGGATCTGGCACGAAGAGCTTCAAGACTCGTGCTTCTGCAATGCCCTTCTAGACGAGCTCGACAGTTTGTTCGCAGATATCGGGGCTTGCTCGATCGATGGGGTGCTGATGAATACCATTTCTTTATTGCTCACTCGGGTGCTTGCGTCGAGACCTAGCGAGCGGATCTCAGACCGAGCCATCGCGCTTCTTCGCAGTGTGCGGAGGAAGACATTTAGTTGGGTGCAGGAGCTCTCATACGATCTATCAATGGCACCCATGAACAAAGAACGCAGGGATTTATTGTGGGACATGGCTGCCACTTGTCGAAGCACGTTTGATGTTGACCCTGCTACCCTCCGCAAGCTCTTATGTTCTCCAGAGGATGTCGACGCTCTACTTACTTGCGCCTTCTTTATACATGCACTCTGCCCTGAGAGTATGTTTAATTCTTGGATGTTAATTACCCTCAGCACTTAGCTAACTTTAACTCTTCAGATATCGATGACGACGACATATATTCACGATTACTCCGGGACAGAGATATTAGTCTCTCTCTAGCCCTCGAGGAGACTTTGAGGGATGTAATCCTCGCCGATGTATCAGACTATGGTGTTGACCTCGCAGTTGGCAAGATCTTTGTGAGTTATCGGCCAGGTATACACAGATGGAAGCGCTTGTGGCATCCAAATGATCGTTGGCTTACTTGCGAAACCCAAGCGATAGCGGACGAAGCAGTGCACATTAACCTGCTCGATGCAGAACTTCGAGTGGCTGGTGAACAACTGGCCCATTTGCCGCGTAAGCAATCTCAAGAATACGAGCAAATCTTTCGTGATGTGCGTATATGCTGGGGTCTTTGACATCAACGAGGGTACTTAGCTCTCGCTTGCAGCAAGGTTTCTTTGTTGTACCATCCGATCACGCAGGAATGGATTCCATGACCTTTACTATGATGTCCAGCCACAAGGTGAGTGTCAGTGCTATGCGGCATGATCGGGATGGTTTAAATACTCCACAGGTCCACTTTTCATGGAAAGATGACCAATTAGTAGTTCGAGCGCAACGCAATCAAACGAATGATATCCTCGCGCTGATTCCTCAGAGGAAACTTCGGAGAGACCTTCCTTCAGCACTCGTTGATGGTCATGTGCATTGGTTGAATTTGTCCACAAAAACCATCGAGATACGCCCTCTCGAACGGCTGTGGGAAGAATCTTCGGAGAACTGGACCATGCAATGTGCGACCAGACAATATCGGATGTATAAAGGTCACGAGGCCCTGGTGGACATCCGAAGTCCAACTTGGGAAACGGCTTCCAAGTGGTTCGAGCGTCTCAATAACGTCTTCCATGATGCCTCGGGCCACACTGAATCCAAAAATAATATCCTAATCACCACTTCCCTAATCGACTCTGCAACCATGCTGCAGTTGTCCGTCACTTTGCCACACTACGGATTGTCCTTTTTTGTGAATGAAATGGAAGAACTCGAGTCCCGTGATTTCAAGGACATGGTTTACGACGAGAATCAATGTGTCGGGGCGTTATTGGGCTTAGAGAACCTCCTCGTTCTTCGCCCAAAAACCCGCCCTGCAGGGTCTCTTATCCCAGAGACACTCATCCCCAGACGTGTTCTCATCCCGGATGGCGATCCCAAAAAGCATGGTGATCATCAAGTTCGCATTCGCGTTTTCTCAGGGCGTATTGGACACAATGAGGTGTTATATCACACGTATGCAGTGGATACTGAACTGGGTTGCTTGATAGGGGACGGTCGCTTCAGGAGCACGCTATACCTTGCCGATCTACATGCCCTGACTAGCTGTCATCGGCCTGACCCACTGACAGGAAAAACTGGTGCTCAGGCAGCACTTTTTATCCTACATTCCGCCGGGTGCTGGTCGATCATGAAATCCAACCCAAAAGCTTTTGGTTACGCCAGCGCAATGTGGTCTGACACTCAGGCTTTAACCAAGTATCCTCAAATCAACATCGCGCGGAAGGAAATCAGGGAAAGATATTACTGGATTCGTGGTGTGCACAAAGGCGAGCCTATTAGTGCGCAAGAGAAGCATGCTGCACGACGAGCTGCACATCTATTTCCTTTGCATGCTGTTGTACCAACCTCTCTCAAAGACCACGATTACAATCAGACCCGAAGCAACTATTTGACCTCGCACGTCCTCACAAAACCTGGACCATCCACACTTTCACGCGCGGTCCCATCTCAGATCACCCTCGATCGGTTGTTTTTCAACAGACCAGCGCCACCATTACCGCAGCCTAGCATTTTGTTTCACGACAATCGGGCCCGCAAGACATCGTCAGATGGTGTCCCCGCATTGGATCAACTATTATCTTCCCTCCACGCGGATTCCTCGTTTCAACGGGAATATTGTAATGGCCTTTATGCCAGCGCACAATATCATGTGGAGTCGCAAATGGCCTGCGGAATGTCGGCTGAGAATCGCATCGAGGCACTTGAGAAGCACCATGTGCAGTGCAGAGTAAAATACCTGGACTCCCTGAAAATTCTCAAGATCAGTCTGGGCCCAACAACCAACTCTCCGTATGAAGAAACACTCGCTCTATTTGGTCAATGGCCGCCGATTACAGCAGATGTCCTCTTGCGATATCTCGCATCCGCCTCACCCATCGTCATCCCTTCACGTTGGAAGAAATGCTTGACATCATTGGCGTTACTCCTTTTGGAGCTTCAGCGTGCCCGGAGATTACTTCGTTTTGCTCTGGACGGCCTCGAGGAAGAGTTTTTGAAGGAATTGGAGAACACGGGATGTGACGGGTGGGATCCTGAAGAGTACCCAGACTGGCTGTTAATCCAGGTGGAGTTTTTTTTGTCTCTGTGTTCATCTCTACTAACACCTCTGCTCGCCTTTCTCAGGTTCAAGGAAACTTTCTCATTCGTCGTACTCAGGCACAGACCGCGATGGAAATCATGTCTCCAGGATCCGGTGAAAATACAGTGATGCAGGTTGACATAGGCGGAGGGAAATCATCCGTGATCATCCCCATCGTTGCCGCCGCCCTCGCAGACGGCAAACAGCTTGTTCGCGTCGTTGTCCCAAAGGCGCTGACAGTCCAGATGTTTGATCTACTCGTTTCTCGCCTAGGCGGGCTCACTAACAGGCCAATATACCACCTGCCCTTCTCCCGCACCCACGAATACGATCATAGGGGGAACATCATTGACCTTCAAATAGATGATCTACAAAGGCTCATGTCTCAATGCATGGCCGAACATGGGATTCTACTTGTCCAGCCAGAGCATGTGGTGTCACTCAAGTTGATGACCGTGGAGGAGCAAATACGTGAATGCAAACTTACGGCTGACCAGTTACCGAACAATTCGAAATCAACTCGCAAGCACATCACAGCTCTGTCACTCAGATTGGTGCGTATGATAATTATACATGAATGGTGGATGCCAGTGGTTGATTCAGCTGACTATTTTACACCAGTCTTCGGGAGACAGCCATGTGGCTAACATTTTTCGACTGCTGAACAAGTCGCAAAACAGCTCATGCGAAAAAGACAACAGACAGGCTGACCACAATGACAAGCATAGTACGGATTCTCATGGTGCTTCTGACAGTGCATCCAAGTGGCTGAGCCTTCAGAAGTGGATTCATTCTTATGCTCGAGATGTTCTGGATGAGAGCGACGAGATCCTTCACTCCCGGTTCCAATTGATCTACACGATTGGCCTTCAGCAACATATGGACGGATATCCAGAACGATGGACGATTACCCAACAAATTCTCCGGCTTGTAAAGCATCGTGCAGGTGCCATTTCGGGAAATTACCTCAACTTTGCAGAGCATGAACGCGGCCCATCCGGATCATTTCCACACATTTATGCTGTGAGAGCCTCCGACTTTGGTCGCCGCCTAATATCATTGATTGTGGGGGACGTTATGGCCGGACGGCTTCCCCATTTCCGCTTTCAACACATCTCATCATCATTACGCGATGCCATTTGCAGTTTCATATCTGACGAGGATGTCCTCCAAGTTCCCGATACAGCAAAGAGGGTGGAGGAGTACGCTAAGCACTCTCATCAAAGTTATACGTGGAATGGACTACTACTTCTCCGTGGTCTTCTGGCCTCGAATATGCTCTTGTTCGCTCTTACAGAGCGGAGATGGCGTGTTGACTATGGTCTTGCCTCTCAGCAGCAAGACGAAGAGGACTCCCGGGCCAACACACTGCTTGCTGTTCCATATCGGGCCAAAGACGTGCCAGCACGCGACACCCAGTTTGGCCATCCAGATATCACCATCATTCTCACATGCCTATCGTACTACTATGGCGGCCTCAGCGAGGAGCAACTGAGGGTTTCATTCGAAATGCTACTAGACCAAGATGACCCATCTATAGAATACGCACTTTGGATCACAGAGTATGATTGCAAGTCGGTGCCGGACTCGGTTTGGAAACTCAGCGATCTCAACCTCAAGTCTTCGGAGCAATGGGACAAAGTCATATTTCCCCTTTTCTCTATGAATCAAGCAGCTATAGATTTCTACCTGTCCCGAGTGGTGTTCCCGAAGGAAGCAAAAGAATTTCCTTACAAGCTGTCCGCATCTAGTTGGGATTTGGGAGAGAGACGGGAGAGACTTATAACCGGTGAGTGAACCCGCATTCCATCACATGTCGTTCAATTCAGTTGCTGAGCTTTGCGTTAGGATTTTCAGGCACGAACGACGGGCGGTGGCTATTACCCATGTCTATTACCCAGCGTGACCTCGACCACCAGCAGGGAACCAATGCCAAAGTCCTCGCATACCTTCTTCAGCCCGAAAATAACTTCTACATTGTCACTCAGGAGAATGGCGAACGCCAGACTACGCTTGACTTCCTCCGATTGGTAACCATGCAACAGCCCAAAATACGTGTTTTGCTCGATGTTGGGGCACAAATCCTTGATTTATCCAATCGCCAAGTGGCCGAAGCATGGCTCGGCGTCGTCCGCGATACTGCTGGAGCCATCTATTTCAACGAGAATGATGAACTGATGGTACTCGCAGGAAGTGGGATCACTCAACCAATATTATCGTCACCGCTTTGTCAGCAGTTAGACCGTTGTGTTGTCTATCTGGATCATGTACACACAAGAGGGACTGACATTAGATTCCCTATCGGGTCACGAGCAGCCATCACTCTGGGTCCCAAGGTGACAAAAGATGCATTGGTGCAAGGTTAGTTTTGACGTCGTGATGCAATCACTTCATCTTACGGTTTTCAGGCTGCATGCGGATGCGCAAGCTGGGTCATGGACACTCAGTTATGTTTTTTGCGCCACCCGAAGTTGATCGGAGCATCCGTGCGGTCACATCCAGAACAGACGCAACCATCCAAGTCACCACCGTCGATGTCTTATGCTGGGCAATACGCGAGACCTGGACCGACATTCAACAACGAGCTCCTTACTGGGCACAACAAGGCATGCAACATAAATCTAGATATAACGCTTGGTCCCAATTCTGTAATAATGAGCTTGCACCAGAGCAACTTTCCGACGCATGGCTCCAGCCAGAACAAAAATCGCTGGCCGATCTCTATGCACCCCACGAATCTAAAAACACGCACACTGATATATCGGTTTTGGCTCCAGAGATCCGGCAACGTTGCAAAGACCTCGGGATTTTATCACTTCCCAGTGCACAGATGGAAGAAGAGCAAGAACGGGAGGTCAACCGGGAGCGGGAGCGGGAACGAGAGGTAGAGCTGCCTCCCGAGGTAGAACCAGCGGAAAAATTCCTTCATCCGGACGTTGTGGCCTTCGTCAAGACTGGTATCATCCCCCCATTACAGTCCGGCAGTGCCTTTCTTCCCGTCTTTACAACGCTTGAAAAGAGTTCTGCCGCTACTCGCGAAGCAGACGTCTGGAGCCCATTTATTCTAGCGACGGCGGACTTCTGTAGGACGATAAAGCCTGAGTCCACTCAAGGGACCATGGATCAGTATTTCCGACGTGTCCAGTGGATTCTTTCCCGGCGCAAGCACGACCGCCGTGATCAAGTACTCGTTGTACTGAGCCCGTTCGAAGCTGATCTGTTGACGCCAGACATCAGGGCAAGTGAATACGTCCACCTTCATTTGTATGCACCCCGTACATCCCAGCGCATGAAACCATCCGACGATCTCAGACTTTATTCCATCCCTCCCCTCCCCTCCGACTGGACTCCACCTTGGGATCTGATCGACCAGTTGAACGTGTTTTCTGGGCAGCTCTATCTCAGGGACTATCAATCCTACCTTCGGCTATGTCGCTTCCTCGACGTGCCCACTAAGGAGTCATCAAATGACATACCAATCCGTCGGAATTTGTTCAACATCCCCGGCAGTTTCGAAGAGATGGAAATCACGTTCGCGGGTTCGCCGCTGCCTTGCGTGATGGCGCTGCTTGCCATTCGGACCAGGGGACGGCCGTTTGCACATACGCATATGGGCAGGATGCTCCAAGGGCAATTACTAAGCGAGAAAGACTTTGAAGACCCAACATCGGATGCATCTGATCACCACCCTACAATATACCCTAGGCCAACACCACCAGATAGCCATATACTCCTATCACCTTCAGACATTGAGTGTGATACACCAGACCACCCAAGGTCCTCATCAACATTGATTCGACCACACAAGCGAGGATTGGAGACGGTTGGAATTTCTGAAGTAGATCTACAGCCACCGCAAAAGCGTGTGCGTACGGACAGTAGCCAATAATTGCTCGTCAATGGTACGTTCTCTGATACCTAAATATTAACCGAGAACTCACCGTCTCGGCCTCTACAGCCTTCCCTACGTTCGATGTCGCTCTGTCGTTTTCATGTACTTGTGTTATTTAAGTCTTCGATTGACCTGCTTGCCGTGCATTGGAGTGCTGAAGGACGCACATTGGTTGTAGTGCAAGAGGAGCATCATGATGGCTGGGGTGAGACATGTGAAAGATGCTCATTGCGGGTAGTAGCATCTTTGAATCACCCAACAACATCATGATAGACACACCGACCGACGCACAAAACCACCTTCCTACGTGCTCTCGACCGAGACTTGCTCATCGTAGATTATATCCAAACACGCCGAGGTCGTTGTCTCGGTTGTCTCCGTGCAACAGTCAGGGGGCCAAATTCTAAAAAAAAAGCGTTACTGTCTACGACTTTTATTGTGTGTGGGTCCAAAGATAAGGGTCCCCGCTTGGCTGTGCTTATTCATGTCAGACCTGAGTATGTTGGAGTTCTTGACCAATGTTTGGTTGGGTTTCCAACAGGCGAGAATCAAGCATCGTCGAATACGACCGCGAAGGGGTGTGGGATTGGATTGATCCTCTGTGTAAATACATAAATGGTGGGCGTGCATGATTCTGAGGAACGGCCAAGTCTAGGGTTCAGTACGTGCGTTCCACATCGGAGAGCACTATTGGGCAGTAAAAACTACACTTCATGTTGTACGGCCATTAGGTCCTAGCGGACTTTGAAACCTAACCTAGCAGACCGCCCAGACCGAACTGCAGGTACTTACTGTTCTCAGGCTCTTCTCTTCCTTGAAAGGCCACTTGAAGACGATTCGCTGTTGGAACTCTCACACAGGAGAACACATCGGACAACCATGGACGGGTCACACCGACTGGATATCCTCTCTCTCCCTCCCTCCGGATGGATCAACCCTAGCGAGCGCGCCTAGGGATCAAACTCAGTGGAACTGTTCGTTTCTGGGAAGCGACTTCTGGTCATCCCTTCGGACAACATCTACTACATGACGGCCCCATCAATGCCGTTTGTTTCTCTCCTTCTTAGCATCAGCAACATGGATTGGACATATATATTTGTGGCGGTACCTCGGTCGGATTCTGTCGAGCAAAGTCTGGACCACGTAAATAATCGGGACGAGAGGATCAGGTGTACACGATGTCCGACAACAGAAGGTATATACCTTGATAATTCCGTGCATTCCGCGATGCGAGGAGCATCCACATGTAGGGAACATAGTCTTTTGAATCTGTCAACGACACCAAGTTGCCCACGATTTGCGCCGCCTTTACTTGCCCCTACCCAATGCGCGCATCAGTCCGCCTCATACATTTCAAAATAATAGGAAACACGCATGGCGCCAGCGACGAATGATCAATATAATGCATCAACAACGTCTTGAGAAACACCGACCGTACGTTTGTCGTCTTCCCCGGATCCACAAGGACCTTGAGCAACATCGGCACTAACGCCTGAACCTCGGGGTTACTATGTACTCACCTCTCCAAACTGTTTCAATCACCTGTTGGTAGACGCCTTGACCTGCGGGTGGGTGTCTGTGAGCACGCCCGTTAGTCGCGGTATCACGATCAGAAGTAAGAGGGGGGGAGGTTGCGGTGCTCAGCAGAGGGACGTAGACAAGGGATGCTGGCTTGACTTTGCTTGAGAACAGCGTGGACATGAGGGGGGGAAGAAGTTGCGGCGCGCACCGAAGCACTGTGCGTGTGCAAAGGAATGCACTTTCTGCGTGGTGGGTTTTGAATGGGCGGAGGGTTGAGCTGGAGATCGGGGTGGGTGGCGAAGATTCGGTGAGGACATGCCATGCGTAAACTCTGGCGAAGCAGAAATGCAGGTGGTGTAGAGACCGCACGACCAAATCAAGAGAACAATGAAATCTACTGCGTCATAGGAACGTGAGAGAGGTCAATGGTGTTCAACAAGGGATGTAACGATGGGGCAGACCTTGGTGTTGGCTTGGATATGCAGATGGCTTACAAACGACAATTTTGAGGACGCTGAGATTGAGTGCATCGCGGATGGATTCATCTTTTCTGACGAGATGCATTCCGATGTCCTCTACGGCATCGCGTGATGGGGTATCGATGTAACGGGGATATATTTCTGTGGGGAGTTTGAAGACGTTGAGGACCTGTGAGAGGGAGAGAGCTGGGGGCTATCAGCACAGGGCGCGCATCGGTTGATGAACATGCCTTGGTTTGTGAGCCAAGCGAGGTTGTCGCGGACAGTTGTTTGTGCTGGTGGAGAACAACTTTGCGCGTGCGATTTGGATGGCGCTCTGCCAGACGGCGAGGACGTGGTCATGCCAGGAATTAGTTGGCTTGTTGTTGTCCCGGGGCAGCGTCGATCCAGTCTTGGATGTTATTGTATCCCCCCCATCATGACACTCTTCAAATCTCCACCCTCCCGTCTCTCGCACAAGTCGACGACTGTCGTTGCGCCAAATACATCTCTTGATTACTGGGTCCCACTCGATTCGCACGGCATTTTCTGCGGGCTCGAACCATCCATTCTAGGAAGTACCCGTCCAAAAGGAGCGGGTGTTTGTAGTTGTAGTCGCCGGAAGCTTCCGAGCTTCCCAAAAACGGCACAACGAAAACGGATGGTCCGAGACTACGGGCGAAGATGCCTGGTACACCACTCGGTAAAGACGATCATCACACGCTGCTACATGTTAACTCGACCCACAACGGTCTCTGCACCTCTGAGGATGCAACCGTCATTGAACATGTCCTCTCTCGTATTGCAGAGACCTTCTGAATCTCAACCGGCTGCACCCTTTTCCATCCCGACGTCCATGGTCACATCTACGTCATCACTGACGGCTCCTCTACCGCACTCGCACGCGATATCCAGGTCAAACGGACCCTCACGTTCGGTGATCGAGCCCTCATCCTCGCCGAGTTTGCGGAGATTCTTGCCTTGGTCAGTCGACCAAGTCGATCTGTGACGGGTTTCGGTTCCGAATCCGTTTGATGACGTGCGGAGTCTGAAAGGACAAACGGAAACCCAAGGTGTGGTACGTTCTCTGCAGAGACGTTGCTCCCAGACAGATGGAAGAGTCGGATACCGTTTCGCATGGACCAACGACGTCAACCAAT
Source organism: Imleria badia (assembly GCA_015039435.1). Lineage (NCBI taxonomy): Eukaryota > Fungi > Basidiomycota > Agaricomycetes > Boletales > Boletaceae > Imleria > Imleria badia. The sequence goes on along the minus strand of MU130760.1, from coordinate 152,318 downwards.
CCTGTCGGTATCGCACTGAGTCCGGGCGGAAGCGTGGTGCAGGATACGATACAAACCGTCCAGCAGCCTTCGTTGGATCACCCACAGCCCCCTCCTGGACTCGGATACGACTCGAACCAAGCTATGACGCACGGGCAGTCGCTCCCGACGCACACGGACGATGGTCGGCCAATTTTGTTTCATGGTGCGCGTGTTTGTTTTGGGCGTTGGTGTTCGCTGAGCTCGGTGTGATGTCAATAGTCAGGGCGCTGTATGACTATTCCGCAACGATCGACGAAGAGTTTGATTTCCACGCGGGGGACATCATCGCTGTCATAGATACGCCTGCGGATGGGTGGTGGAGAGGGGCATTGTTGGATGTTACGCGGAGACAGGCTGGGCGATACGTGTTCCCCAGCAACTATGTGTCCCCCTATAGTCCTCTGCAGAGTAACAATATCAATACAGGGATGAGACGGTCGCCGTCACCTGCGCGCGTGCAGTCGCCGCCGCTGACACAGACGCACACGGATGATGGTCGGCCAATCCTGTTTTACGGTGCGTGTGTTCAAAGTTGTTTTTAGGCTTCACTAATCGTCAACTTGGGTGTGGCAGTCAAGGCGCGGTACGGCTACTCTGCGACAACCGACGAAGAGTTTGATTTCCAAGCGAGGGATATCATCGCTGTCACGGATACGCCCGCGGATGGGTGGTGGAACGGGGAATTGTTGGATATCACGCGGAGGCTGGCTGGGCGATTCGTGTTCCCCAGCAACTATGTGTCCCCTTATAGTCCTTTGCAGAGTGACCATATTAATACAGGGATGGGACAGTCGCCGTCACTTGCGCGTATTCAGTCGCTTTTGCCGATGGGGACGTACACGGACGATGGTCGGCCAATCCTGTTTCACGGTGCGTGTGTTCAAGTTTGTTTTTGGGTATTTTTCGCTGATTATTGGTTTGGGTGTAGTCACGGCGTTGTACGACTACTCTGCGACGATCGACGAAGAATTTGATTTCCAAGCGGGGGATATCATTGCGGTTACGGACGCACCCGAAGATGGGTGGTGGAGCGGGGAATTGACAGATTTCGCGCGGAGGGAGGCCGGGCGACACGTGTTCCCGAGCAACTTTGTGCGTGTGCTCTGAGTGACTCGCTGTGGACGGTCGTATGGTCGTATGTGTTGTCTTTTCGCTCTCTTTCTCCTTTTCTTCGTTTTCCTTTCGTTGTCTGCTCCTGATGTCAATGTCATCGCTTTCGCTGTTTTACCCGTCCATCTGACGAGATATATCACATTGATTTTCTTCTCAGATCCCAAACGCGTGTGCCTGTGTGGTGTTGTTTCAGACCCTCACCACGTAGTTGTTTACGACATTCGGGGCCCCTCTGCACCTGATTGTACTCTGAAAAAATAGACTCCAATTGAGACAATGTGTCGCCCGAGTGTCAAAATGCCACGTGTGTTGATGGTGGGATGACGGCATGTCTCGGAAGCATTGGTGCATTGCGAAGTTATAGTGATGTCTCAGTGGTATCGTTGGCGCCAAGTAGTACATATGTACTATGACGCGTATGTCTATAGCACAGGATGTCAGTATAACCATTCACTCGCCTTTTTTATGATTGCATGCGTCAGAAGAACCTCACACAGTCTGAATCAGCCCTCGACGAACCATCGACTCAGAGCCTATGTGGCCGGGCGCGTTCAAAGCCCAAGGGGACCACAGTCACAGATAATCAAGTTGTCGACAGGAACGCACAGGCACAGATAACGCGTCGAAACTTCAAAGACGCCCTGATCATGCAAATGTCAATGTCATGTGATTCTGTGAAACCATCAACCATAATTTGAAGCCCGAGCACGAGGCGGCAACCGCGCCAATAACTGCACAGGCTGCAGACGCGCGCTTTCGCCGCATGTATAGGAGGCACGGCGTCTACCCTCTGGTTTGACGCTGACGCTGACACCCGCAAAAAGGGGATTCCGTCATGGACGTCACTGAATGTGAGGTGGCAGCAGGACCCGGGCGTCGGCCCCCCCTTCCGAGTCCTAAGAAAGGCAGGTGCTAATCTGCAGAGCATCGTCAGCTGAAACCAACGCGGGAGCAAATGCAATGCAAGGACATTTCTCCGCCGAGCGAGCCTCGGATTCAAAAGTAGTGTCATTTCCATCGCTCATCGGTGATTCGATCCGTGCAGGCAGTAGTACCGGTGTCACGGTATGTATAGGATGGTCGCGGAAGCAATGCCAACTTGCGACTTGAATGACAGTCCTTTTGTGGGATCGCCCAAGGGCCAAGTCTTGTGCCCTCCGAGTCTTGTCGAACCTCTTTCAAGTGGTCTCGGTTCGATCGATTGGGCTAGAGTTGACAGTATGTGAGGTACTGAGCCATTTTTCCTGTGGTCGGGACCGGATGATCGATCAGTCCGCATCCGCTCCGAGTCCGACCAGTGTACCAGTACACTGTACAGCACCAAGTACATACATAGCACGCGCTACTCGTAGCACGGGCCGCCGAGTGACCCTGAACGCATTTAGCGGTCGTCTGATGAATCACGTTCACGTCGGGCATGTCCAAGGCCCAGGGGACGGCCCTCGCTCCCAGGTACATACTCATCATCGACAGGAACGCAGTTGCAGCAAGGTCAACAACGTCACTCTGATCGTGCAACGTGTGTACCCCAGCATGAGCACATCCGAGCCGGCGGTCCACGAGGCGGCAACCGCGCCAACGACCTCACCCTACACCCTACAGACGCGCGCCTTCCGTTAGAGTGTCAGCATCCGCCTCGAAAAGAAGATTGGCAAGGCGCGTACCTGCTCGGAAAAGGGATTCCGTCATGGACGTCCATGCGTTTACAAAAAAGCATGCGTGACGATGACGCTCCGGTAGCCGACGGGCCGCCCTATGTCAGCATCCGCGCGCCGCTCCTCGGGCTTCCACTGGGAAGATAGGCAGGCGCTGATGTGCATAGCTAAAACCAACGGCGTTTCGATCCGCCGAGCGAGCCTCTTTCCTGGGGGCACGTACTTGACTCGCTCGGGGCGTCTACCAGATGCGACGAATCGGATGCCCTTTGCCTTCCTTGTACGAGTAGAGCCGAGGCGGCGGTTCATCATCACAGCTGCTTCTCCGCCGAGGGAGCCTCTTTCCTGGGGGCACGTACTTGAGCTGCTGGGGCGCCTACCAGATGCAACGTGTCGGATACCCTTTGCGTTGCCCGAGGTGAGCCGCGGGCGAGAGGGACGACAGAGGTACAAAGTGTCAATGGGCTTTCCATGTCGTGCCCCCATCATACCCAACACCCTGTGCGTTATCAGGACCGATTCTGAATTCATCTATCCATCCACGGCACGTCAGCTGGGCCCTTGTTTAATCTCTCAGGGGTCTTACCTTTTCGCGGTGGCGCTCCCGCACATGACCTGCCAGTGTTCTCTCGCTGAGTCCGAACAATGTCATCACCGCCGGCTGAGGGTTCGCGGGTGGCGTTATTGGGGTGTTATCTAATCGGAGCAAGGACGAGTCGAGGGGATGTTCGAATCGTGGGTTGGTCGTCGAAGAAACGATCAAAACGTCCTCCTGCATCGAACTATCGTCACTGGCAGCGAACGTGAACGCATCGAGACCGGAAACCGGCTAGACCCGAAAGAGCGAGGTGAGGGTTGGCACCGCGGTTCGGTCCGTCATGTCCAAATACTGCACTCACCTGCCCATGTACTTGCCCCATCCAGGCAAGTTGAAGCGGACCTAATTTAAACTGGTTGGAGAAGCGTTTGGGTAATCGTTTGAGCCTCCTACTTTGCTCGGATTGGGCAAAGGCGTCAACGCCACAAGGGTCGGAACGACGTGATATGACAAGCTTCGAACGGCGGTGACCTTGATAGCATGACCACATCATCATGACATCTGACCCAAGTACTTGAGTCAATATAGCCTTTTTGAGGGGTACCGCCGGATGTGGCTCAGGTAAGCCAAACTTGGCTCGGGTGGCACGGGCACGCAAGAACGCAGCGTCCCCGCGAGGAACGTTGCGTTACAGCGTAATATGAAGCAGCGGTTATCTTTATCGTTGCCAACGTACATACATATTGTCAATGTCATGTGCCACGGCGTCCATGTGATCATGAGCAGTCGACAGAAGTTAGAACCGAGAAACGTGTTGATAGGGTTTACATATCGTTATCGTCCTTGTTTGTCGCCTTCTTTGCGTCGGTAGGGCCACGCTGGTTGTTCTAGTCCGTTTTTGCTCCTCGTCCCGTGCTGGGGGTCGTGAGGCGTATTTGCGTGTAGCTATGGCATGTACGCGCAACTTGCCCGTGTTGGTAGGCGGGTAGACGTCGGTTGGATGCCGGGCGTTACGACTGGGTCGGTCCATCAATGCATCACCATCGACGCACAGATGCATGCTTGCTGGCACAACGTCGACCAAGGACGCTATTTATAGGATGGCGGCTTCTCAGGATTTCACCCTCCATACGCCCCTGAATCACCAGTCACCTTGCACAGGACGGTTTAGTATCAACTTTGCACTGGGCCAAGCCCCGTATAGATCGCACCCAAGTTATCTTGAGCGGTGGCCGGCAGAACCACCAGCTGGCGCCGTGCAGTGCGCACCCACGAGACGTATCCTTTTGGCGATGTGAGACAGCAAGAATGAAACGATGGCTGGTTGTATCAATGTCTTTCTCGCGCGCAAGGCTTCGGCTGCGCCGGCAGGGACGACCGGATTCCGGGGTTGTTTTAGTTACATTTTCTTCTTGGAACGTTCCCCCTTGTGGGAGTAGTCTCGCGGAGCTGTAACTTGGCCGTCGATTCTAGGTCGTCACCCGGACGGAAGCTAACGCAGGGGTACTCCCGGCAAACCAAGCGAACACGAAACGGAAGCCGGGCTGTCCTATATAAAGGCGTGGGCGGATCATTATCCACATTGCCTTTTGACTCGCCATTACAAGAGGTGCTTACAAGTTCAAGTCGGAGTGCCTTGCCGCAACCGGTTTCAAACTGAAACATTGGAATCATTGTGCAGCTCCGCGGAGATCGTAATCACTGCCTTGGCAAGGTATAAGACCACGCCGACCCTCGCCGTCCATCTCACTCTGCGACTTGTCCATTCGTCACTCCTGCGCACTACTACTGCTAGCATGCGTCCCTACGCCATCTATGAACACCCAGATTTCACATTGTCGGAAGACAGCCTATCCACTCTCCAACGGATGGCGACGGCGCTGACCGTGATGGCAGCATCGGGTGCAGCAGTGTACGAGATCTTGACTCGCATCGACCTCAAAGGAGGGTGAGCATCGTGCTGTCACGATCACGCGACCGAGCTGATGGGATCATACTAGTCTTTCTTTCCGTCTATGAACCGCCACAGCGCTCGGGTCGCACGTCGACCATACTCGGACAAGGGTGATGATGGTTACTAGTCGAGATCAGCTGGTTGTTGTATGATTTCGGGGAGTTGATGATCAGGGGTTGCACCAGGTGTGTAAGACCAGGAATGGCTGTACGATGGCAGGTGTAAGATGCCGGATGGGTGTACTTTACTTCATCATTGATCCATTACGCATACCAAGTCTCGTCATGTATTCAAGTTGGGGGGAAAGCAGTCTACTAGAGTTGTTGTATCCTTTGCTGCACCTTTTCTCTCACCGTCTGGTACGCGCTCATGAGTGTTTGCTCGTTGATGACGATTTCGGTGGTATCGGCTTTCGGACGACTGACTCTGGATGCGATCGTCGTGGAATCGGTCTCGACGATGATGCTGCAAGGGACATGAGACGACGTGTACGAGATGACGGCAAACAGTTACCCGTCGTCGATGGTCTCGTCAAGGCACAGGAGCACCAAGTCGAGGTTCTCCAGCACGGCACGCTTCTCGACCTGATTGCGCAGCAGGAGCGACATGGCGTCGAACAGCGCAGTGAGAACGGCATAGAGCATGATCTCGTTTTCGGTCGGACCGCCGACGACATAGAAGACGAGGTCGAGCGAGTGGCGAAAGACGGCGAGATGGCCGTCAAAGAGGATTACGTCGCCTGGTAGAGTGTGAGCAGGACGGCGAGAACGTGGTCAGTGTCGTACCGCCTGGTTTTTTTGTTTTCTGCCATAGACCCTTTTCGAACGTGCGATGGTCCTTGGGGTCTTTTGAGCGGTAATATTTGGCGAGCACGCGGTGACCCTCGCTGTCGAGGATAAGAAATGCGTCGACGCTGTAGAGGGACAAGTTCATCGTGGTGGTCGGAGTTTGAAGCGACAAGGAGGGCCTCGTTCTGGGGTGCAAAGAGCTCAGGGCACGGCCTAGATCCAGTCCCTAGTCAGACTTCAAAAAGAGTGGTTCGCGTCGACACCGCCAGGATCTTCTTGTTCTCAAAGTATCCCCTCCACAATGTGCCTTCATCACCCCCGGCGTGGGTGGGTCGCTCCATGTCGGATTCCCTCCAACGCCGGGTCTCACCGCACAACCCACTCTGAACGAATTGGAAAAAAAAAGTGGGCGAGGACAGAGTCGAAATGACCGGGCTGACCAACGCGATTCAACCGGTGTGACGTTCCTCCCTACCTTGTCGTTCGACTGACTTGTTTCCAGAACCGTAAGATCAAGTCGCGTACCGACTCAAAGGGTAGCGACCCTTGCAGCGACCTCACCTCTCACAGTGCGTCCGCTGCCACAGCAGTGAGAGGTGACGCACTTCTGCGTGGATCTCATCCACCGGATGACGCCGTCCTCCGAGTCCGCCAACTTGCAGAGCCATTTCATTTTTCTTGTGTGTCCCGCTCAATGAATCTAATTGTCTGCCACCCGTTGTCCATGCGCTCCTTGTTGATACTCTCTGCGCCCCCTTTCCCGTGCTCGTCGGGGCGCTGTGAAATGTATGTCCTGCGTTCAGCACTACGCAACACCATCCACCTCGACACCGGCAACCAGTCATCGCTATCCTTGTTGTTTCCCCTCCTCGTTCATTGGTCCGTGGACCTTTATCGCCGGATATCTCCTTGATAGCGCTTCATTCATACCCACGTTATTGGCATGCTGCGATCCGCTTTACGTCAATTTGCAACATACCTTTTCCTGCCCTCCCCTCGCTTGTGGGCCAAGGGGCATACACCCAGTGGAACTGTTCACTCCCCACGGACATGCCGAGGCTGCTGAGAGCCGTGTCTGCCCCTTTGAGTCTTTCGTGGCTCAAAGCCATCGTGTGTTTGCCCGGCTTCCGTCCCCCCTAGGTAAAATGAATGCTCCATTCGCTACTTAAGATCAGCAATTTCCGTTCCCGGTGCGATTGCTTTGTTCCTCCTGGCTTCAGGTGATTGAAGCGTAAGTGCCATGTCATACACCTGTTAGGCTCTTTGAGGAAGAGGGTTTTGTTGATGATCAATCGCAGGCTCAAAATGTTCAATTATGACGCCATTGGCACGCACCGCCTTGACGGCCCGGAGAGCGCTCATACCATGGCTCGCCGGAACATGCAATCCTGCCTGCATCCTGTTCCAATCGTGTTGCTGCCCTACTTCGGATTTGCAAGACATTCGGAATGCGGCAAGCGTAGGGTGGCCATGTTCTTCTCAGCGGTATCCTGCCTTGCCCCGCATTCGATATATGGGGAATGTATAAGAACCTTTCCGGCCTTGGATTTCTTGACCCTTGACCAAGACCTGTTTGAGAGTCGTTCCACCGACTCTCAAGTAAACACGATTTCCACCCTATCCTTTGACCTTTGGATACCTCCCCCTTTTACCAACTCTTCACCTCAGCATTCCCTCTTGCTCTCTGTCATGTCGGGTCTCGACTATTCGACCTTTTCTCTCTCGTAAGCTTGGTTTACTTCCTCGATGTCTTCTCTTCTCACCCTGTAAACACCTTTAGCTCGGCCCTGACGCCTTCTCAACCACCTTCAGCGAGATCTTACCCCGCTGACCCCAACGAACAACACGTTGCAGAAGATGTCATCGATTCGCATATATGTAACGTACAACGTGATGATCTTCCCTCAAGGTCCGTCCCTGTCGCCCACGTGTAGATAAATATTCTAATATTCTCGAAAATTCCAATTCCAGCCCAGAGATGATTGATTATCCACGTGTGTCGACGCTGTCCGAGCCATATCAAGGACAGGGGCCGAGTGGTCGAACGTTTGCTTTCCCTCGGCTTTCGCGTCAAAGCGAACCAGCGGACGACATTCAAGGGAGTGGTTTATGTGCCCAGTTTGGCGAGTTTCACTTTACGCCGCAATATGGCGTTCATGGGCATGAGCCCGTCGAAGAACCTGTAAATGCACCGACGGCCATCATGGAGAACTCGTACGTCCATCAGTTTATTCAGCCTGACCCTTCTCGCTTACGTCCATGGTGGCAGCTCCTGGAGTTCACAGCACAGCCTACATTACCCCACACCGGTTCGCGGATCCATGTCCCAATGTATCAAAGGCGCCGGAACCATTCCCGAGGACGTGAGGCCGGGGCTCACTACACTTCACTGTGACGTCAGAGCTCCGGTACCAGCTCGTCGCGCGACCATGGCGATTATTGACAGGCAGCTCGGTGGAAGTCACGAGTCCGGCCTGCCCTCACCATACCCGTCTATGGCCATGGACGTTGGGACGTTTTTGCCATGCGGGATGATTACGAGTCCTTCGCCACCCCCCACGGCGTATCACGAAGACGACTTCTCGGGCGCAGACTGCCCTCATGCGTTCACGTATGCTGTTGAACAACCGCCTGTGATGACGCGTTCAACAGCGCACGAACCTGCGAGTCACTATCACCTTGATCGGCAGACTGTGGCATCACTCGGTGGTTTTCAAGAGGCAGCTCACCAGGGAATCATATCCTTCGATCACCGCTTCCCAGCTGGTATGGCCACGCCTTTTCCTGGCTTCTCGTCCTCACAGTCACCGCACGATCACCCCATTTGCGAGCCCCCTTCTTTCGGTACAGCCACTCACGTCGAAGAACTCCCGAGGCCAGGGTCTGCTCCGCCATTGATTGACAGTCAAGTGCCTTTTGTTGGCGATGCCCGAGCAGTCCTCCAATTCCCTCTTGAAAACACGACATTTGGCGACCACGCCAACCGGCCGCACCCCTGGTATCCTCAGGCTGTCGCCCCCAATCAAAGTCCGCGATCCTCCCCGAGGAGGGCAGGTTCGATCGGTCACAATTCCCAGAAAACTCCGCCCAGCTCGCGTCATCTGCGCCGATGGTCCTCGGTGACTAACCCTGCCATGCGCGCCTCACCCCCTTTTTCGTCGTCTTCTTTTTCTCCGAATATCATTGCTGTCCCCCGGTACCCTGTTCCACAGGCATCCTCCTCGTCCGATAATGCCTTTTCACACTTTTCGCCTTGTTCCGAGTCGGAGAGTGACGAGATACCGGCATACGCGTTGCCTCATGCCGCAGCAGCTGTCGAGATCACTGAAGCCGTTCCCGCGGACCCACAGCTGCAGCAGCAACAGCAACTACCGCCCATGCGCGACGTCATCCGATGCGACGGCCACCTCATCGACGAAGAATCCTGGAGAGCCGCCCTCTCCCGCCCCGACAAACTCGTCCACGTCTACGAATGCTTCTGGGACCTCGCCCACTCCCCCTGCGGCATGTGGATCGAAGGCGACCAGTCGAGCGTCGCCGACCACCTCGCGCTCTTTCACGGGTTCCGCGGGGGGGAGGTGACGACGCGCTGTCTGTGGCGCGACTGCCCCAGGCCACATATGAAGGGGACGAGCATCGCGCGTCACGTCGTGACGCACATTGGATTCAGGGTCAAGTGTCATACGTGCAAGCACGAGTTTGCGCGCGTGGACGCGTGTAATCGGGCGCATAGTCGATCGGGGTGTTTGGGGGTGGGTCAACCGATGTTTGGAGACTTGCAGCGCGTGCTGGATGCGCGCAAGTTCGATCCGTTGCAGAGACCGTCCAAGAAACGGCGGACGGACGAGTGATGGGGGTGGTGTGTGTGTGTTTATTTCGTTCGTCGACAAAGCTGGGCTTTTTTCGTTGCCCACCCCCTTTTGTTTTCTCATCTTGTTTTTTTCGCCGTGGGCAGGTTCACCCCACGTCTTGCCTCGTATTTTTTTTTGCATATATTTTTTTAATTCGCATTTTTTCTAACTTATTTCTTTTACATAAAACATCACCGCATCATTCTGTCTCTTGTATTCATAACTTGCTACTTAGATTCATACTTTCTATTCTTCTTCACCGGGCATTGACATATTGCCCACATTCACATTTCCAATGCGATGCGATCGCTTCTCTTCTCTTCATACTTCACGCACCACGCAGCGATGGCCTCCCAACATGTATGTATTACCACCGAGAGAAAAAAAAAATAGACAAGACACAAGACACACGCACACATCACCGCCGCGCATCAAAAAAACCGACATGCTGTCTGTCTAATCATTCCACATGGCTTGGGCGTACAGACCCAGCACCGCATCAGCCAACGTAGGCGTGTACTGCGATACGTCCGACGACGTGTACTTGGTCGTGCTCTGCACCGAATTCAAGATCGACAGGACGGTGTTCTTGATAAAGTCGACAAAGACGAGGTCGATGGGGGTGTCGCTCGTCACGTTGGGTGGGTTGGAGCCGATGTAGTTGGGGACTGAGTAGTAGGGCAGCGGGGTGTGCTGCGTGTCGTCGCCCGCGCCGGGGCATCCCTGTGCAAAGAAAAGGAGGGACAGGTCAACGGCCGCGAACGCGAGAGAGGACAAGATGGCTTACGTCGGTGGTGACGTAGCCAAGCGTCAGGTTGGTTGCGTTGGCCATCTGTATTTGGCGTTTATCCATGTCTTGCAACCAGTTGCGGTAGCGACCCTCGACGTGTCCCCGGCCCCACAGTTCCACCTCGGAACGCTTGGAGGCGCTTCCGCTGTTCAAAGCTGGCAACACCTGGTTGGCAGCGCTGAACGTCACGTTGGGGATGTAGTAGAACGAGTCGGTGAACGGCGCGGCCGTGAGCTGGTCGTTCTTGGTAAACGGTCCTGCAAAGACGTTGAATCGCAGTTCATCCGCGTTGGTGATGATGATGTTGGGGATCCCGGCGCGCGAGTTGTTGATGGCGAGGGCGACGGGTGCGGCTTCTGCGACGAACAAGGTCAATACGTTTTCGCTGGACGGGTATGGGTTCCTATGGGGAACACCGCCGTGTTATGAGCGCAGCACTTCGACCCTGAGTGAAGACGTACTGATTCATGGTATACGTCAGGGGGGCAGTGCCGTAGAAGTAAGCCAGATCAAAATCAATAGCAAGTTGCTCCAAGCCATTGGTGATGCTACGCCCATACGAGGTGTCGAAAGTGGAGTTCGACATCGTGGTGTGGTACTGCAAACTGTCTTGTCCAAGGTTGTTCGAAAATCGGATATGGTTGGGTAGCGTACCTCGTATGTAACCCTGTTCTGATCGAGATACCTCCGAGTAAACGTGATGTTGTTGGTGTTTCCCACAGCAGCACCAAGGTCCGCGCCTATCAAACCTCAAGGCTTCAGTGGTGCTCATCATCGTGTCAAATTAGGTACGTACTCATCCAGCCTGTAAATTGAAAAGTCTGAGCTAGCTTCTACTGGAGATAGCTAACGCACCAATCGTCTCCATGTACCTTCCGCTCTCCAGTGCCATTGACCTTCCATCGTACTGTTGACAGTCACGAATGTGAGAGTGCCCTGCATGTATGCGGCAATCAGACATGGAAAATTTTCGTGCGCAAAAATCGCAATGCGTACCTCCGAAAATCAAGATTGGTGTGTAAGGATGCACAGCCCGGACAGCATTAAAGACAACAGGCCCTAAAATCAATTCTTTGTCGACACTTGTCGCAAAATCAATCGGATCCGGGCCTACAGTTGTCATAAGATACTGGCATGTGGCTAGTTCTTCGTGTCAGCGAAGTTCACGATGAGAGTTGTAGAACACACCCAACCAAAACGAATACGTCTGGTTCCTCTTCGATGGCTTCCGCAAACTTGGATCATCCAAACATTAGAGATATCGCCGCAAGTAAACATTGATGCACTTACCCACTGCTCCTTCACCATATTGGCCACAGATTGAACAGTGGTGTTGACGTCGTTGCCTGTGAAGTCGTAAAGAACACCAAGGGATGTCACCGTGCGACCTCTGTACACAAAGTGTTGGTCATACAACAATGTCTTGACAGAAGGGCAAAGGGAACTATGCGCACTTCCTGGTCGTAAACTTCGTATAGTGGTCTGTCATTGCACATAAACATTAGCCTTGGACGAAATAGAGCAAGAAATGACTCACTGCCAACCGGCACACTTACAGCCTCGCCATCAGAATTGAAAACCGTGATGTTGACATTGGAAGACAAGTAGCGACCATTCAGGTGAGGAACGAAATTGGTGTACCTATCGGGTTCAACGAAGTTCACAAGGACATTGAATTGATCGTGAAAGTTTATCACCACATGGTCCAGGTAGGGTCGAGGTCCCAATTGAATGGTCGCAATTGGAGTGGATATATGATCGTCAGGGTCCATATGACGGGCAGCGGTGAGCAGCAATGTAGTAGAGTTCGCCGGTATGTCGTAAAGGGTGACCGGCCATTCATGCAGAGGTGATGGCAGACAGGCACCAATCAGTCAACATTGGCAACATGAAGGAGTCAATGGTCAGTGTGACATAGGTTGCGTGTTTAGTGCACGTACATGTCATACGTGTTGGCATAGACATATAGTTCGTGGCTATTGGAAAATCAGCATTCGCCAAGCGCCAACACGACGGGAACCACGTTGGACCCACTTTCCAATCGACATCACATCATACGGAAGGCGCTCAAGGAACTTGTTCGACTGTTTTCACGCATATAATCAGCATGAATACCTAACTCAAGGTGATAGGGCTGACTTCGTGAGCATCCACGCCGCCGGGAGGAAAGCCATCCGAAAGGCCGGTGCCTACGATGCGCAGCGGTAAATATATTGGGTTAGTGTGACGTTTATGGATCACTTACCGTCGTGCAGATCTCCGGAATCAATGAGGAGAAGGTCGACGTCCTTTTCCTGCGCTGCATGTCAGCACGCAGGCCCTGGAATAGGTAACAGCCGGGAACTGACGAGGGCGATCTGTTTCATATGCGTGACGAAGCTGGCAAAGTCGCCGAGATCACCACTGCACAAGCCATCAGCCTCAACATGGTGGCACAATAGGTGCGCGCTTCGCCTGTCGCATGCAAGAAGGGTGCTCACCTGTAGTTGGGCTCTGGCCAGGCGGACTTTTGATGGCCGAGGAGCCATCCATGCGTATCTGTGGTGTGGATCACGTTGAAGTCACTCCAGACGAGAGGGCGGTATGGCGGCGTGAGCGGAACTTGCGGATACTCGCGTGCTGCATGGACGTGAGCATGGGCTTGGCTGCCGCGAGCGTGGAGCTCGTTGTCGGCGCAGGCGAGGGCGAGTTCAACGAGAGGGAGCAAGGAAAATAGCATGGTGAAGGAACTACACCATCTTGATACTCCACTATGCTGCGTTTGAGCGGGGGGCCCGGGCGTGTGAGCCGCGACGACCCGTCGCAACTATTACGGCTCTGCGGCGGCATGTGCAACGTCGGCTGCGACGACAAACATAGCCTGAAAGAAGATTTAGACGACTCAGTGTCCCAAATAATCACGTTCTCGCTTCCACCCGTCATGGAAGACGTGCGACGCCAGGTTCCCTTCACTTCTCACTTGCGCCAGTGAGCACGCTCTTCATTTCCAAGCTTGTCACCGATTATAGCGGTCGGCCGCCATCATTTCCGTTGGCCTTGTTCCTTAGTTGGAGTTCGGCGATTGAGGGTTACTAGTGCCAGCTAAAAGCCACCGGGACCGTGGAACACTGGCCCCATGTATTGACCACACGCTTCGACCAAGCGCAGATGACCGCTTGGTATGGCTCGTATGGCTCCCAGTTGAACGTGACTGAAATTCGAAATGACCTTCATTCCCAGTTAATAGCATGGCTAGGTCGCCTCCCGGAGCGTTTCTATGTTGTAACGTTGACATGGCACTGTGGCGGCACAGTGACCACATCTCGCTTTGGCTGGTGATCACTAGATCGTGCATCAAAAAAAAAAAAAGCGCAGAATACAGAATATAACTTATTTTTAGCAGGCATGCCATAGCCAAACATGTACTGTCACGACGTTTGGTGCGGTCCCCGGATTAGCTTTCATTCCTGCTCCCTTTCGATCTCAGCCCCTGATCTTCCGTTTGTCAGAATGTATCCCGAGTTCCGGGGACGCAAAGCGCTCACTTCCTACGAACCCCTGTGAAGTCGGTCGGTCATTTTCTCGCACGCAACGTCGTCCGTGAGGTCTTCGACGTCGAAATGCCGCTATCCTCTTGAAACACCTTTCCGGCCTTGTTCACTATACCATTATCTTCTAAAGCACATCCCACGAACGCGGCGGAGACTCTGCGGAGATGTTTGACTTCCCCTGGTGGAGTAACTATGATCCTCGATCAAAAATGGTCACCCGCGATTACCCACGTTTTTCAAAAAAGTTATTTGCCATTCTATTATTGACTCGAGCATATCCGAAGGTTTTTTTTCTTCATTTCCTGGAGGTAGATGGGCCAGCAGCCACAACCTCCGTTCCTTGACCGGCTTGTTGTTTGCTATCGCGATGGGAGTCTCGATTCTGGAAGGGTGAACTGGAGATACGTTTGTTGCTCCTTCAATCACATAAACAACAGGTATGGTGAAATATTTTCACTTCCAAGAGAGAGGCTTACAATTCTTTAAAGCTTACAGTGCCAGAGACAGATTGCCTTGCACTCATCTGCGGTTCCCACAATCGATCATCCCTGAACACCGCGATATACTAGACGTAACTTTGGGTCTCGAGCGTCTCGCTATCAAGCCTTCGGTCATTTTTATCCTCGTGTATCTGTTTCCCAGCTTTGATGCACCCTAATGCCACGTGCGCGGGAAACCGGAACTTTGGTTAAGAGGTGACGTACCTCCTGTCAGAAATCCTCCTCCGTATGTAAACGGCGGGACAGCATGGCGTTCGCGTGGCTGCCACGAGAAACTTTGATTCACCGATCCGGCCGGGAGCATTTCAACTGAGATCTCGGCCCCTTTTACACCCTCTTCAGTTTACAATTTCAAGTCCAGGATTCAGCCGCATCCTACCTTTCGTGATTCACGAATAATGGCGTATTCTAGCGGTTTATGGCGGCCAATCGGCTCAGAGATTGCTTCGGGTATTTAAGCAGGAGTAAACGACTAGGACACCTGCCCTTCGAATTTGCAACTCCCAGCATGTCCGACCCGCACTTTCTCTACACCCATACAGACGACAAGCCTACTGGGTCCTCGTCCTCATCGTCAGTGAGGCAAAGTATCAAATTGTGATTGACACTGACAACCTTTCTCAACACAGCTTCGGTCCCGAGTTTAAACGTGGCTACCATGTACTGGATCGAACCAGCTATTTGCCCCTCTATCAAGCCCCCCATGCAGCGAGCGCTGTCTCGCCTGAACTCCCGAGAAGTGCTTTTCCCCCGAATAACTGGCCAGCGGATGCGTCCATCCAAACCCAAAGGTTCGCAACTGCTGCACAGTTCGATTCGCCTCCATTTCCACTTCCGCCGACTTTACGTTGGTCCCCGATTCCTTCGCACGCTACAAACAACTCTCCACCTCATTTCGGTTACAACGCGAACCCAGGCGCCCATCACCTGGTTTCTGAGCATCGCCCAAGGCTAGTTGTTATGCCGACAGGGACTGGGGTTGCGCAATTTAGTGGTAGATTGATTGGCGCTCATACGTCTCATTACGATGCGTCGTCTGGCTTCGCTCGTGACAACTACACGGTTGAATATCCTCGTATCACACCAACCACCATCGGCACGCCGATTGTTCCGACGTATCTTGGCGCTGGCGCGTCAAGCGACGTGGACCCTGTCTTTGCCTCTGATCCGACTCTTCGGTGGTCGCCTGGCTACGCCATCACCGCATATCGACATGGACCCCAACCTGATTCCACTCTAAACCCCAGTCCCCCCGGAAACTTCGACTCAACATCGTATCATTCCCCACATTCCACTCCGTCGTTCTCGAACAATCATAGTTTCGCTTCTCCGCGTCCGCCCTCCGAAATGTCAAACCAGATTCCATCTCAGCCAATCACTACCGCTTCCATCGAGCAGTTTTACACGCTCACGGTCTCATCGGGGAATATCGAATTCCCGTACATCTCCGGTGCCGGGGAGATGCCTTTCTTCCAGTGCTTCTGGGAGAGCTGTGGGATTTGGATCACTTCCGACAAGGAAGCCGTCAAGGACCACCTGGCACGCGCCCACGGCGTGGTGTTCAACGGGCAAACGGCCGACTCGGCATGCTGCAAGTGGGTTGGCTGCTCATCATCTTCGCAAAAGAGCACGCTTGTCAGACATTTTCGAACCCATCTTGGCTTGAAGTGGTTATGCTCGGTGTGCAAGGGGGAGTACACGCGCCCAGACAGCGTGAAATGGCACGGTCGTAAAAAACCCCAATGTCAATCGGCTCAAGCCATCAGCTATCCTAGCGCGGCGGCCTATAGAGTCAATGGGATAAACGGGAATACCGTAACTTTGACCAAGATATTACAGCCATAGCGATATGAGTCGGGCATGATCGTTGTCAAGGGTTTCTTCGTAATTCTGATTTGTATAGTACAACGTATTGTAATACTTCCAAAAAATTGGACGCAACGTTTTCGAGGAACGGTTTATGATATGTAGCAGAGAAAACATAAGCAAGAAATAAGATGTGAGGAGGCCCCTCCGCATAACGGGTATCACGAAGTGGAGGAATGGAACATGGTGTCCGTCGTGTAAAGGGACCACTTTGGAATTAATGTTGAGGAACTGAAAGAGAGAAAGAAAGTAGAGGCGGGAATTCATGCCTCGACTCTTTCGTAAGGGGTCGGCATGGGATGCCACCGTGTGGAGAAGTCCTTTATATCGCTCGAACTTGGGGGTGGCAAACACTTGGACCCAGGATTCACGGACCTCTGCAGCCATTGGAGCAGGCTGTCGCACCACCTGTACAGCCACGTGCACCAACGCATGCACATGCGCACGGAGACCCTAGCGCCGAACGCCTGGCCCGTGACAATGAGGTCGTGTTGCTGCCTCGAGACGGTCAACTGAGGCCGAGCCTGGACATCGTAGAGTCTCCAGCCCGAAAGACAAAGTTCGAAACGTGTGAATGCCATCGACAATAACGTCGCGGGATGGGGTGTGGCACTGAGTAACCTTGGAGTCAATAGGCCTGTCTTTCCAAAGGGGAGCCTCCCCTCGTGCTTTTGTGCTTACCTTGATTGTCAGTTTCTTAGCCGGAGATTCACGTTCACTGGTGGGGGGAGCAAGGGAGAACTATCAGGCTGGTGCAGTGGGACTCACTGGTAGGCCGATTGGTCTTCTCTCTTTGGGATGACCAGCTTTATATCCCAGGCTGCCACACGTTGACAGTGCCACTACCAGGTGGCATCTATGAGCACACACCACAGCCGCAAGAAGCCCACCATAGGAGTAAAGCAGGAGGCGGCCAGCCCACGCGAGAGTATCCAATGGCAAATCAGAGTGTGGAGGGTATCCGAGAAGCGGACTTGGCGAGGGCGTCAGAACGTTTGGAGGGTCGCTGCACGACCCCTGGAAATAGAATCTGGAGAGTAACTTTAACCATGGGGGGTTGGCGCTGGGACAAGGCTGCAAGTGAACATCATGCAATCAATAACCGGTCAAAGCCGATCCAGCGCCGCACTGCCAGTGATGTGGTGCTTCAGAAGCACGGCGTCTGTAGGGCACATAGAGTAGTGTTGTACCAACGTGACGGCGTCGCAAGACAACTTATTGGATCCGTTTTGCCAGTGCATGCCATCATAGTGGAACAAAGCGGTAAATATTGTCGAATATAATATATGGATAGATATCATAGTGGGATTCCAGACGAAGGAGTAAAATGTAGCGAGCCAGCACCAAATATCTGAGAGCAAGAGTACATTGCAGATTATAAAGACCATGCTTGATGATCAAGGAGAAGGAAAGGAAACTCATACTAGGATAGCCAGTAGATCTCTAAAGTGTATGAAAGAAAGAAAAGGGAAACACATCATCAACAAGTGTTTGAACGATGACCAGCGCCTTGGGGATAGAGCTCTTGGACCTGCTTAGAGGGACGCTTCAGGCGCATGTGTACTTCGCGCACATGCCTGGTTATACTTTCACGGTTCAGCGACTTGTTACAGCCAGCCCACTTGCATGTTGTAAGGGAATTGCGAGAAATGTCTTTGATCTCGTGCCACTCGGATAGGTGTTCTGGGACACTTTCACGCGTGAGTGCCTTCTTACACACTGTCCCATCTTCATTTTTCCACTGGCAGAGAGGCTCACTGGGCGGAATCGAATGTTGCACGGAAGGGGGAGAAGCAGTGTAGAACCGACTTTGTACGGCCTGTGAAACCTGATTCAATAAGGTATGGGAGCCCAGAATACGGTGAACTTACCTCGGTGTTAACCATTTGAATGTTCTCCCCAGAGTATGATGAACCGTCGATCCTGACTGCGGGAAAGTTGACGGTGGGTGGATTCTCTGAGGAAAAACCAGCTTCTGGTTGACTAATACCCCAACGTGGCTGCGGGATACCCAGAACAAAGAATGCATTGGGACCCGGGATAGTCTATATCCAAAAGGTTAGCGATGAACATAAGCCAGATATCATGAATCCTCTTCACCTGGAAACCCCCTTCTATTTTTTGATCCAAGGACAAGGTTGGAGGGTAATAATTTGTGGTGTTCGATACCGGCAGAAGATCATAAGAGGAAGATGCGGAACTCCAAGAAACTTCATTGCTAGTATGTGGAGCATTGTGCATTACCTTTGAAGATCATCAACGTCGAGCCCGGTGCACGAACGAAAGTGTAAATACGTACGGGCTCTTCGGTGAACACCGTAGCTACGCCATGCTCTGGAGAAATCCATGGAACGTGAGACTGTGTCTGAACTTGGGAGGTACATGCAGCATCGGAATCATTCGAGTCGAATATATCCGGTGCGAGGAAAACAGAAGAATGGTCTTGCACGGCTACAAGGTCGAAGTTTGCTTGGTTGACAGGTGCGGAATAAGAACTCGTATCAAGATAGTAGTGGGGACCCAAACTGCTTGGTGAGCGAGACCCGTAGACCGATGCCCACGCGGCCCGGGTGACATCGAGATCCGAATCACTGTCTTCGAATTGCCAGTTGGGAGACATGATTGAATCGAGAGGATCCATCTTAGCGACGATGTCAGTGAAGGAAGGGGGGGAATCGAATCAAGGAAACTCGCGATTATATCTAGTGCTCCTGGCCATTGGCACTGGCAGCCTGCCAAAGGTTTGTACGGGAGAGACGGTTGGTCAAAGTACCCGCCTGCCAGTGCCAGCCAAGACACCATTGGCCTGCCTGGCCATTTTGATGCCTAAACTCACGCCTTCGTGGTTCGTGGGAGAATAAAATTTCCATTCAACAGTGACATCATGAAGGAGAGTGTACTATGGTTATGCGCAGGAGAATCTAGACGCACTGGGAGAAAGACTTTAACATCGAGTATGTCAGGAATAAATCAGAGAACTTACCTTTCCTCCAAAGCGATTCAACACAGACCCCCCCATCCCCACCTCTAGTGGAGAGCAACCGCGCCAAGTCCAGGCAAGGCAGCTGATTTTAAAGCCCTACCGTTGTCGAGTTCCAGTATCACAGCAAGCACAGCCGTGCCACTGCCAGTGCTTCAGCCATGCCAAAAAATATCGCATAGCTGGTAGGATACAGCAGGCCAGTCCACCCAGCTGGCCAACGATGGCCAATCGATTTGTAGAGACCCTTTTGATATCTATTTTCGATAACCGATCAGGTCAGCTGGTGGTGGTTTCGGATGGGCATGAGGCGACGGAAATTCTTGGCAGTCATGGCCGGGCGTAGACATTTAGGAATTCAACAGCATGAACGCATCGTTGCAAAGCGTTGCACTACGGACTCGGTTTGCCTTCGTTTCGTGGTAATCCGAAGTCATGATAGGATCAGATGGAAGCGTCGGATCCTCCATCGGGGTCGATCTCATAATGATTGAGAGAGGGATGGGTGCTGGTATTGGAGACGTACTAGTAGTACGAGAGATACATGTGGGAGAGAAACTTGAACTAGCCACGAACCAAAAATTCGGCAATCTAGTGTGCCTCAATATGGATATGTTGGTCGTGATCGTTGACTCGGCCGATGCGTTAGCAAATTCAAATTGAACGTACAAAGACTGGATAAAGATGCCCGTGGCAGACATATCAATCAATCAATTTGCGGATTCAACGCGGGGGTAGTGGAAAGGCGATACTCATGGTACCGTTGTTCTGGGGTGGCAACAGATAACCCACCTGGCAAGCAAAGACTTTGGTGAACTTGTCAAAAATGGTCTCATTGAACACCATCAACCGAGTAACCAATAAGAGCGGGATTATAGCATTATTAAATTACGATTATCATAAAGCCATTCCTTGCAACCATCAATGTTGAACCGCCGGCGGTCCCGCGCCGAAGAACAGCGAAGAGGGAAGAAATAATCCATGTGTCTCCCAGACTCCAGATGTAAATAAAAGGTTAGAGCAGAAAACGACCGAACCACAATTCCAAGGAATCTCATTCAGAGCCTTGCGCCTAGTCGTCTGGATGTACAAGTTCAAGGAGACCAATAAGCGTCAAATTCTGTTACAAGCGAAAGACGATCCACACCTAAACCTGTTAGAGGGTGCGCCTGGAACCCAAATGTATTTCGCGAACATGACGTGCGATACTTTCGCGTTTGATTTTAGCTTTGTCTCCTCTGAGTCTGCATCCTAACCATCTGCACGACACGAGACAATTATGTGCCATGTTCTCGATGTCGTGAGTCCTGAGATGTTGCGGAACAGTCTCCAATGTGATGTGTGCCCCGCATACAGCACCATCCTCCTTGACCCACTGGCAACATGTTCCTGTTTCTTTACGCGAGACTGATTGAACCGGCAAAGAAGATGTCCGAGTCGGGTGGTAAGGAGAGCTTGTAACGGAACGATCTCCCCGAGGCTTTCGACGGGTAGGTGGCACTTGAGGAGGGGAGAAACCAGAGACTGTAGGCTGGAGCGCCAAATCTGAAGGGAAAGAGGGGAAATCCGGCACCACGACAGCAGGAGCGGGTTGAATTTGTTGATAGGGTGTACCCATTGCGGAGTTAAATGGCTCGGTTTGGCCAACAAATGCCTGTGAGCCATCGTAGTGGAACAGTGGATAGGTCGAGTGGTCTTTGAATGCGTCGTGGACAAGCGAAGAGGCGACCTATACAGTTAGTATGCTGCATAAGTAAGTGATCCAAACACGGGTTGGAGGTATTTGCTCACAGCAGAAGGGCATCCTTGCAAACCGGTATGTATCAGTGAACGACCAGCATTCAAGGCCGCAGATGGTTGACGGGTAGTTGGCATGATAGTTGGTATTGGTCCAGAGTCTTGAGAATTTAAAAAAGGTGTATAGGATTGAACAGGCTGAAGATCAATTTGGAGAGGCCGACCATGGAAATCAAAGGGAGTGTGCGCGTTGGGATGAGGAGACATTTCATGAGCGGACGGATAAATTATGATGGGCGAAGGCTGAGTCCGTATGAAACTCGGGTCAACGTCCGGGAGAGGTCTATGATACGTTATTAGGTCGAACGAATGGGTGGCTCCTATACTCACTCTGGGAGCTGCTCAGGAGAGGCCGCGACAGCATTATAATGAACTTGGGTCAGCATGAAGCACCAGTACTCGTCTAACCAGGAGCTACTGTCAACAGTGTCGAATACACTTGAAGATGACATGATGATTGAGGTTTCGGACAAGCCTAACGTTCCGTCAGGGAAAAAATGGAGAAGACGAGGGAGAGAGGCCTTGGATGATGTATGCAGAGCAGCGATTGCAAACGTCATGGTTGCCTGCCAAAAAATTACGACCAAAGTCATTTGCCAACGGGAAGGCTGCCAATATACGGTGAAATATCCAATCCGATATTGAGCTGGCCAGGTGTTGGATAAATGGGGGAGTCAATACTTGGACGGCAGCCCAAATCGAGTCTGTTGGCATGTCCTTTGGAGGGCCTCCAATCAGCTTATCGTCGGTTATGTTTGTGCGTGCCCAGATCGCCTTGCGATACGTGAATTACGTCGCAAGGGGCCGCCAAAGGAAGAACCGTCTGATCGCATGGAAAAAGTCGACCAGAGAGCTTGCCTGGGAAAAACATAACCGACGGACGGGCGCTCTCCTGTTCAGCTTCATCTAGCTTCATGGTTTGCGGAAGAAAAATCTACTTGGCAACTCAAACGAGCAATCAGCTTATATTGGCCCACTTTCCAGTGGACACAGCTGCCTCACCCGGATAGCCTCAATGCCAGGATGTGGCCAGTGGCCACCGTACCTGTGTTACTAGTAGCAGGCGACAACTTGAATTACTGATAGTCCATCACGTTATCTACGCAGAACGGAACGGGATTCCATTGAGGACTCCTCAGCTGACAGCTGAGCAAGATACTTTCTTTAAGTTACTTACCGCACCGTCAGTTTTTGACATCCTCGCCTAGTTCGAGAATCAAAAGTTGGAAACAAATGCTTCCGCATTGTCGCCGACTCGCTATCCACTCGCTATCCACAAGGGTCATGCAAGCGAAGAATTGCCAATCGACTATCCAACTGAAGCCGTGACAGTTCATCTAAAGATTTCGGAATTGCGGAGAGCGAACTGGTTGGGTTGAATGTAAGTCGCTTGTTCCGCGCGGTGTTGGATACGAGTCTCCGTCGTGAACGGACGTTTGAACATGGCATGGCTAGCTCCGACCAAGATCATTTGACAGATGTCGCCCAATTAGTACAAGAAGATCGCTACCGCGAACCATACACGCCATTACTCACATACTACTTTGGCCCTGATTCAAATGATTTCCTTGTCGCGCCCAAGTCCCAACCCCACTCCAAGTGAACAGTTCCCCCACGACACTGTCGAGCCCACATTCTGATCGTCTTCTTTGCTCAATCAGATATCAAGGATGCCGCATGGGTTAATGGAGCGGACACGTGTATGAAAGCCGTGGTACGAGGTCATGCTTGCTCACTGCCCCCTGGGTCCCTCGCTTATAGGGATCGAGCATACTCGGAACATCTTTATGTTGGTAATTGGCGAGATGGAGCCCACTCCCTCCGAGTTCGAGGAGTCGTGCAATCCCTAACAATCTTCAACTCTTTCTCGAGAAGGGTTCACCTAAATGAAAGTGATCACCGGAGATATCATTGGCAACGCTACAACACCGGAGACTGTATAGTCATCACTTATCTTGCACTTACATGATGTACGTGCAGCTTGTAAGTTTTTTGCGTTATAGATACTTATTCAGATGTGATTCAGAAGATGCTATTCGTTGAAGGTGTATAAATGTTCCACGTCTTGCAAGTGTGTAGTATGTACCGTCCGCCTACGGGAACATCCTGCTGTTATGTGCAGTAGTACGAGTGAGCTAGATATGCCTACAATCTTGGTTTGGCGGAATTACGTCGATCCAGCCATCCCCAACCAGTGCGCTTGCTCCGTCACCGTCAGTCACGTCACATCATCCTCATCCTACCCATCGTCACCTCCCACCCATTCTCTTTCGCTCAGCGGGAGGGTGCGAAGACGTGACAGGACCTGAGGTTGCGCTTGAACCCACCGTCGTTCCCGAGGCCATTTATGTCGGTCGCGGTCTTCATCGATCGAGAGATGGGCATCGGCTGGGCGCGCGTGAGGAAGGAGGGAGTGGGGCAGAGAGCCTACGGGCGGCTCGGTAGCTTAGGTTTGCTGGAAAGAGAACACTTGCCTAACCTCATCGACCCGTTGAGGCCCGATGATCCGTTTCGTGCGCCAGTTTCTGAGTTTGAGAGTCTTGAAGGGGAACGGTATGCTAGACCTGTTTCGGGGTAGTGACTCTGGTGAGATTAGGAAGACAGTGTCAAGCGACCAAGACAACACACTCGACCATCTGTGAATGTAGTTGATGAAACCCAGGATAGTAGGAGAGAAACTAGTCAACGAAGGGATGCACCAGACAGAGGTCGAGTCGTCGATACAAGCAGCGGCAAGGCTATCTTCGTTCGCAGTCTCAGAACACGTCACCGTGATGACGCACACCTGGTTTGCTTGACGGCGACGTCGACAAAAGTGCAAGTGCACAGCATAGTGCTAGTCAGTGATGGGAAGGATCGACATTCCTCGATGATACGTTCCGAAGGGACTTGAGTGGCATATTTTTTGGCTGTTTCATCTTGTAAGCATCTCGCAACAGCAATTAGCATCAACCAAACATCGCAGTTGAAGGAAGCATGCAAGGACAATGATGGTAGGGATACAACCAGTGTTTTGACTCTCGTAGTCATGAAGGTGAACCGTAATCAAAAGGTTGTCAAGTTTGTCTACTACATATAGTAATGTTCTCACGGTTGATCTTCCATTATCACAACGTTAACGCTCAATTTTGGGACGCCGTAAATTCACGACGATTCAGTTCCAGCGGGTTTCATGTCGGGCCTCTGGTTTATTTCACTAACCCTATCTTATTCCAGGGCTGTTCAGGATTGCTCAAGACGCCTCCGGTGCCTCATTCTAGTCTGGGCGGGCCCAAAGTTTCTGGACTCGGGAGTCAGCATGGACCGCCTTTGAGTCCCTCGACCGACTCTTCATCGCGAACGCCAATCGCCGCGGGGTATCATCCGGAAGGCTTAACTGGCACCTTGCTTGCTCATCGAACGAAGAGCTATGGGTTGAAATGCACTACGCACACTGCCCGGTGGCAGTCCCAGCTATGATGCTGCACTACTATAGTACAGTCACTCCGAACTTCGGCTGCCTGCCTGCCATCGAACCATCGCTGCTCTCGCGAAGTCCGTGGATCCCAACTCGACGCAACTAGGTGACCTTGTCATCTCTTTCTCGCGACCAAGGGAGTCTGGTAAGTGTGCGCTACGTCTCTTTAGCCGATAACTGATTGAACCAGCAACGAAGATGTCCGAATCGGATGGTGAGGAGATCTTGGCGCGGAACGATCTCCTCGAGGGTCTCGACGTATACTGTTGGGAACCACAGGCTGGAACGCCGACTCTGAAGGGGTAAGAAGAGCCTCACATCACGCCGGCAAGGGCATGTTGGATTTGTCGATAGGATACAAGTATCGACGGCGTAGCACCACTGCCTGGTTGTGCAGTCTTTTAATAGTAATTAATAATTAATAGTGTGTTCCCTTTCCGTGGACTGGGGTGGCAAAGTCTTTTTTTCTCGCACGGCGAACTTGGTTCAAAACAGTAACTAGCACGGGACAATGGCCCTTTCAGGTGATCCCACCTGGTCCACAGCCATCCTCCAACCCTTGTCAATTCACCATGGGCTTAGCGCTGCAGCTATCTAACCTCCACCATCATCTTGCTGCCCTTGTTTGGCGGTTTATGTCCCAACCACATCCAGCCTACATACCAGGTCTCTTCACCGGGTCAGAGTACAGGGTCGAGACTCGCGCATGGCATGACATCCTTCGGGAAAATGCCAGCTCATGCAAACTCATGCGTCTAGAGTTCTGTAAGACAAGAGGCGAAAAACTTCATGAATTTCTCATACTATACTTCTCCCATCCCACCCACACAGTTGCCCGTGCGGTAGTTGTAGTAGACCGCGCAGTAAAAGACCGCTCTCAATCCTCTGTGCTTGTGTCACCCTGTGCTCCATACCAAAAGGCTGTGGAGGCGCTTGACAGGGTGCACGTCCTCGGTCAAGGCGACAAATTGGATGCCTACCTCTCTAAAACCTACGAACAATACGATAAGCTCTGCATCCTCACATACACATTACCAGACTCGGAACCGACACCTCAGCCTCCTTCTGCAATCCACCTTTCGACGCTTCTGCTCGTTGTCACCAACCACCAGCCAAATTACAATCTATACGAATACAACTGCTATTGGTATGCAAATACGATATTTGAAGCCTGCAAAAGCCTCTTTCCTGGATACCAAGAAGATTGCAATAAACATGGGGACCGCGGTCGATGCCGTTTGAACGTCCCCATGTGTGCCATGCACAGCCTTCCAGACATATGTCGCGAATACCATGTTGAATGGAAAAAAGTCGTGCAGCGGTGGAGGGTAAATCAAGGAACAATAACACAACAGGTAGGTAAATTGTATGATGAGTCTCATTTGGGAACTCACATACTTTTGCATCACAGGAATTGGAACGAACGCTCGAGGAGGAACGAAGAGCTCACGAAGTAGTGCAACAGGTGGGTATTTTGTGTGATGGCTTGCAGTTGGTATCATACATGCTTTGCCCGCACGACAGGAATGGGAACAAAGGCTAGCGGGGGCACGAAGAGCCCATGAGGCGGCGCAACGCACCCACGAGGCAGTGCAACAGGTGAGGATCAGGATCTTGTGTGATGGCTCTCAGTCAGTAACACATGTGGTCCCGCACAACAGGAATTGGAACGGAAGCTAGAGGAGGCGGAAAGGCGTTGTGAAGAGCTGCGAGCAGTTAGACAAACACCATTGAATGTACCCGCGGGCTGACAGGCTGGATCGAGCTCTTTTCGAGACCCGTTTCTTGTACTATCGGGCTTCTGTATCGCTTGGCATGCTACTAATTGGCTATATGCTATCGTACGCGTCCGTCGGTATTTCATTTCATTCCCAATGCTCTAAAGTCTACTCTGAGGGATAGGTATGGTGATAGGGTATGGCCTGTCTCAACTCTTCCTCCTTGTTTCCCAGGATGTCGACGCCAACCCGGTATCCATCGAATGATGGTTTCCGCTTTGTCGACCATTTAAATTTCTAGGGCAGTGACCAGCGCAGAGAGATTAACCGCAAGGTTGTTCAAAGACATTGACCGACCAGGATGCCATAGCGGGCGAAGGTCGAGGGCTGCTTGGGGGTAATACCCACCTGTATACTCGGAGCTGGTTGTGCCGAGTGAAGAGATGGACAACAAAGTTGTTCAGAAACACCATTGGGCAGGTGGACTCCCACGCGTCACTTGAAATCCAAGTGGTTCTCACGAATGTGCTGCAGGAAGTTCTTGCGTCATTTGATCTTTTTGTCCGAGTCGGCATCCTAACCATCCGCACGGCAAGAAATGGTCCTATGTCATGTCCTCCATGCCGCGAGCACTGAGATGTTGCGGAACAATCGTCCAGTGATGTTCGTCCGATGCACAGAAGAATCCTTGCAACCCACCCGCAGGCAAGTGTAGGTTGCCATCTCTTTAGGCAAGACCAATCCATCTGGAACAAAGATGTTCGATTGGGGTGCTAAGGAGAGCTTGTAACGGAACGATTCCCCCGACTTTCGACAGGCAGGGGTACTTGACCCGGGGGAACGAGAAACCATAGGCTGAAACTCCAGATCAGAAGCGCGAAAGAACCCGCACAACGCCGGCAGGAGCAAGTTGAATTTATAGACAGGGTGTACCCATAGCAGTATTAGATAGCTCGGGTTGATCCATAAACACCTGGGAGTTATTGTAGGTGGACTGTGGACAGGTCGGTTGATCGTGGGGGTAAGAGAATCCGTCAAAGAACCTACACATTTGGTTTGTTGCATAAGCAAGCGACGCAAACATAGGACTGAAAGTATTTGCTTACAGCAGAAGAGCATCCTTGAAACCCGTTTTGAATCGGTGAATGGTCAATGCCGAGAGTCCCAGATGGTTGGTAGGCAGTCGGCATAAATTGGCATCGGCCTAGAGTCTCGAGGGTTTAAAAAGGATGGACAATGTTGAACACACTGACGACCAGTTTTGAGAGGCCGACCATGGAAGTCAAAGGTAGTGTGCGTTGGGGTGGGAAGACACTTCACGAGCGGACTGGTAAACGGGGGAAGGCTGAGTCCATGGGAAACTCGGTTCGGGGAGCAGGAGAGGTCTATGTTGTGCTATTAGCTCAGGCGAGCAGATGGCTCTCATACTCACTTTGAGAGCTGGCCGGGAGAGGCCACGAAAGCCAGTCTCAGGTGAGGACAATCTTGCCGAATCTCGGCAGGGAACCAGGAGAAACTGAATATTCAGAAGAACGTCAGCTTTCTAATGAGCTTGGGTCAGCAAGAAGTAAGTGTCCGTACTCGTCTCGCAAGAAGCGAATGTCAATGGTGTTCAAGTTAATAGACACCTAAAAATGCACGATGATCGAGGTTTCAGGATTGCTTTCCAAAAAAAAAAAGGGCCAAAGCAACTGGAAAGCTGTCAATGTACGATGAGAGATCCAATCCGATGTTGGCCCAGCCAGCCAGGTGTTGGATAGGTGGCGGGTTGACACCCGGATCCGACGGCAGCCCGGATTGAAGTAGTCGACGTGTACTTTGGAGGGGTTGTCGTTGGTTCTGTGTGTGCATGCCCAGATCGCCTTGCGATATGTGAATCGCGTTGCAGAAGCTCGTCAAAGGAAGAATCATCAGAAAAAGTCGAACAGAGAAAGGGCGTGAGAAAAGGTCACACACTCCAAGTTGGATCTTGGGGACGTCGGAAACAAATTCTTCCGCATTTTCTCTGATTCTCTTCCCACTCAGATCTCTATTACAGGGGTCATGGAAGCGAGGTAACATTCCTCGGAGACTAAGTTTGACTTTGCTGTCCAATTGAAGTCGTGATAATTCATCGAAAATATTCGGAATTTGCGGAGATGATGGGTGGCCGGGAATATGCCGCGGTGTTGCCACCCGATTGATTATTGATAGAGCGGTGTGCATTGGGTGTGCACATTTAAATACTGATTTGCAACAACGGATCAGAGCATAGTCGGAGCCTACTACAGTGGTATGTATACTCAGGACCAGCGAGAAAAAAATCACAGGGGGTGAGAAATCAATCCACGATCATGCGCTAGCGTACCGCAGTCTTCCTCGACTGTTCAGAGTAGCACGAGCGTCGATCACCCGTGCATCAGTAGAGTAGGTGATCAGCGCCCTGAAGTTCGGCACAGATCAAACTCTGATCTCTCAGCATGCCGCCCGTAGGCGTCGCTCCGAACAATCCCTGTCCCGCAGCCCTGGCATTCCCATGTCTCCCCGAGGTGGATGTTTATGATCTGTCTTGCGATCGACTCCTTCATCGTGTTCTTGCCACAAGCAGACCAACGACAATCGACTCGTATTTTGTCCCCTCCGGGCTTCCCTCTGTGCCACTTTTGGATGTGCGCATTGATGTGCGACTTGTCGCCCCGGATCCATAGGTGACACGGCAAGTGATGCTCCTCCCAGCGACATTGGTGGACGGTAATTTTTCCATCGAATTCCATCAGAGCTTTAAGAAGTTCCTCCTCATCAATCCATAGCCCGTCGTACTCGATCGCACGAGCAGCACGTTTGCGGCGAGATGAGCTTCGGTCCGGTACACGATAGAAAGGACGAGAAAATGTTTCAAGGAAGCCGGTTGGTGCTGGGTAGGGACTCAAGTGGAGTGAGGTTGGACTGAACGATTGATATGAAGGAGTGTGACGTGGGATAGATGGTTCTGAAGATGGGTAGTGAGGGTGCGTCGCGTGTGAGGCGCACGCATGGGAGGGATGGGCGTGCGATTGGTCGAGAAAGGGATGAAGAGTGCCCCTCTCCTGATTAATGAGAGGTAACGGAAGCTGTCTGTCTGATGAAGCCGACCACGAAGTCTTAGAGGGATCGAATGCCGTGTGACTATCCCAAGGGGTAGCATTGTGACCTGGGACACAGGCAGAAGGAGAAACCGAGGTTGTATGGTTACCATGTCCCTCTTGCACCGCTGTAGGCGGGCGCGGGATGGACGGTACTTCTGCAACCGGTTGCAGGTCAGATTGATTCCATAATCCGACGTTGGGCATCTGTGTACTGCAAATCACAGTGAGCCATGAAAATTATATTTCATTCATAGATATCTACTAAGCTACGTGAGCGGAGGTCAGCATCCCAGGATCGTAGCTAATACACAATTAGATTGGTGAATGTGATCGAATGAGATGTCTCACTACACTTGGTTTGCATGCCAGGGGTATTGGGTGTCATCCAATGAGTGAGCGGTCTCTGACATTGAACCCTGTGGAAGACATGGTTGATAGCTGTGCCTGATTGAGGAACGTTATGAGGACGTGGACGCGACAGATAAAGGAACTACTCACATTACTAGGTTTGACATCCGCAGATTCAGATGGTTACCGTAGTATAGTGGCACTTTCATAGCGGTCAGTTGGTTACCGGAAGGCTCACGTCTGAAGTCCTCGTCGAGAACCATGTCGTTAAGGCCGGATGAGGTAAATGAGAGTCGAGGTTGGGGAGGGGTAGACATTGAGGACCGCGGCAGTCAATCTATCTGTGGAGAGGAAACTGACATGCAATCTGGAACTGGTATGTCGCAAATGGAAGTGTATTGCAAGCTTTTATACGCTCAGTCTTACTTGCCTACATGTATAAAGTTTCGTCATTATACTCGGCGATGACCCATTCTTGGCTTCAAGGCGGTGTAAGATGAGATCTTGACCCGCACCAGGCCCCGAGGTGTCGTTTATTATCGGCTAGACAGGTCGATCAGAGCGGACAAGGATACCACCCGAGAGAGACACGCCCAGAGTATACCTACATGTACTTGCTTGCTCCCGAGGCAGGCCGCAGGATGTAGGTGAGTGGGGAGCTTGCACTTGCACTGTCAGGGACGGGCAGCTGGAACCTCGTGGCAGCCACCGATGAGTATTAGCGCTGGCGATGCGCTGATTAGTACATCCATGAACTTCGTCAGCGTCAGCGCATGGCCGGATCACAGGTCAGCGTGGATAAGCGCGGGGAAGCATTCAAATATTCAAACCTCAAATCGATGCGGAGTAAACGTGCGACTCGGAGCACAAGCACGTAGATGCTGAAATTTGAAATAACCAAATCTAGTCCTCATCGACATTACATTATAGTACAACAATACAACTCATAGCAAGTGAAATACAGAGCCATTGTCTCCAATCTTCATGATAATTCGGCTTCTTAGAGCAAGTCGCATTGCAAACGCAAAATCTTGGTGAGTTCGATGCTACCTTTGAGCATACGGACGACTAGACAATGTAGACATAACTACAATGTACCAGCCCATGAGGACGTGAATAAGCAAATGTGCGATCAACATGCTTTCAATCGCATTACTTAATAAGTCAGTGTTAGTCAGTGTACTATCCTGTCACGGAATGAACTCACGAACAGGACTTCATTCAAGTTGAAATGTACACAGTAAGTACCCTGTCTAACATCTTCCCAGCCTCCCGTCGGACCGAACCTATGAAAATAAGAACAACCTTGCCCTGGAATCCTGCTTCAGTCTCCTCTGATGGAGCAAAGCAGGCATATTCATCTTTGTGCTTCCCAGAAGTCCCATACTGCAGCTGCATGCTTCCCCAAATCCCATGCCATTCCATGGTCACAGCACGACTGCCCTAGTACGGGGGGTAATCGTGTCGATACAACTGTGAACGATCCTTGGATATGGTGCCTCGCGGTAGGGTTTCGATGTCGTTTGAACGAGATCGGACTCGGAGATGGCTCTTCAATGTGGGCGCTAAATCTTGGCCAGAACTGAAGTTATAACTAGCTGGATAGCGTCGGCGATTCTGCACAGAAAGGGCAGAGAGCGCCATCCGGAGTTTATCAAATTACCGAAAACGTTCTCATTCGCTGTTCCAGCGTCTCAATGTTGGAGCAGTCACTGATAAACGCCTAGGAAATAGGGATGTTCCACTGGCAGGAGTTTCCATCGCTTCATTGTATCGCCCCTTGGGCTGCCACATATACCACTTTCGTCGTGCTTTTTTCTCAGGCAACGGGCCCCGTGGCAGGCGATGGCAGGGTATCTGCCACTTGGGCCGCTCAAAAATCGAGGTGGGTTGGACGTGCGTTTTGCGATTAGCTAAGAACCCCCTGCCAACCTGTGGTCTCGCCACCAATGTAGGTCCTAGCGTGTCATTAAAGTGCAGATCTGATACACGAGGACTATGAGGATAGGGTCCAAGGTCCACTCTCCGCGGGACGCTGGCCGCTTAGCCAGTGAGGGTGCCAGTTTCACGTCCGTTCCTGTGCGCTGCAATCCGGGGATTGTTTCCATGCCAGCGCCAAGGTTGTGTGGTGAGAACAAGGCTCGTGCGCGACGACGTAATGACACCATTACAAGTCATCGTTATTACCTGGTTACCTTTCGTCCTACCTCTCTGCTCAGTAACTCCCGCATCGAGACTTTGGTTACCTCGAGTTCTCTCCGCCCTAGTCTCATGAAGGACCCGTCAGTGCGTTGATGACTCAATCGTGTCCAGTTGATCCCTATCGCACTGATATGATACTGACCCCAGTAGCTTTAACATCGCGACTCCAATGGTAATCACTATTCAACCCTCTCTGGCTTCGTCCCAAGCAAGACTCGTCAATGCGTCAGGGTCGACGGTCGATGATGTCCGGATGATCCACTACTCTGTGGAATACTAGTGTCGCCTTCTTTGATTCTCGTGTACTTTCCGCTTCTCTCCTCAGATACACACTAATGCCGAACTCTTGAAGATCCGCGCCCGGTGCACCGCCACTCCACTCTGCGATCTCGATGATCGGTTGTACTGACAGCAGTTGTCAGAATATGTCAACGGGTACTATCATCGAGATTTGATCAGGTACAACCTGGTGCAGCAATTCTTGTCACTTGTATATGCGCCGTCTCGGAGGGGTCGGTATAGCTCCCCGATTGAACTGTACCCGTCGATGTATTTTTCCCACTTCTTTTCACTACTTACAACAAGACTGCCGCACGACAGCAATTTCGCGTGTAAGACTGGTGGTTAGATATGATACGGTCTAACTTGGTCAAAGACTCGAGTTGCATTGTGATATATGTACATCGAATGCCAGATCTCAAAGGTCAGCCTCAGCTGCATCAGCACAGAGGGAGGATAATTGTCGTATGATAACCAAACAGATTTTGTAACTATTATACAGAAAGAAACAAAGGAATCATGGATATTGTATGTAGGCTGCGTTCAAACCTCTAGCGACCTGCATAGCGAAACGT
The DNA here is from genome assembly GCA_015039435.1 of Imleria badia. Taxonomy (NCBI): domain Eukaryota; kingdom Fungi; phylum Basidiomycota; class Agaricomycetes; order Boletales; family Boletaceae; genus Imleria; species Imleria badia. Next base: position 119,252 of record MU130760.1, on the reverse strand, counting down.
GTGACCTCCTCGCTGCAATTCCTGGCGTGCGTCGATCTCCCTGCGTTCCGTACCATACACGATCGCAGCACCCGCCTCCCTACACACCTCGCCGCTCTCAACATGTTGATCGTACACATCCTTCCGTGAAAAAATCTCGTTGCAACCCTGGCAATGAAATTCCTCGTCCAGGTGAACAGTCACAAGGTGACGATTGATCGAGTCTTTGAGCATCGCTTTACTCGTAGTGCAACCGCCCCACAGACACTTGACCCTGCCGTCCGCGTGTTTATGCGTGTGCCATTTGCGGATGTGAGTACCGACACGAGATCTGGAACCAATGATCCACATCCCGCAGGGGTCGCTAGCCTTGGCCCAGTGACATTCGTGGACGCTGATCATACCACTGCCCTGGCCAGCTCCGCTGTAAAGATCGTCTTTATCGATCCACAGTCCTTCAATGTTGATGACAGAAGCACGTTGGCAGCGTCGACTTCTGGAGTCTTTCCTTTCTGGGGCCCGATAAATCACGACCGAAGCTTGCCGCTCGGCATAGACGAGATTTGTGATGTCTTCGGCAGAGCCTGGGGATGACGACGGCACGACATTGGTCATAGATAATGCGGGACGTTTGGGCTGGTGCACGAAGAAGCATTGATGTTCAGGAGAGAAATGTGGGACACTCACATCGGTACTGATGGTTGCATGATAGTGCGTAGTTGAGGTGGACAAACCCGAAGTCAAATCCAGTATTGATTGCGAATGCGGTATGACCTGCGGCTTTGGCGTTACCCTACAGGCCGGCGTTCCGTGATAAAATGTCCCTGTGAATCCATCAAAAACCGCTGTAATGATGTCATTAGTTAAATTGGTGTAAGTTCGGGAAAAAGCGTACCATTCGGGAAAGCATGAGACTCCGTGAAATTCGATGGAGAATGAGTTCCTGATGTCGCATATGAAGCAGAAAGGCTTGGTGAAGGTGACCATTGTTTTGTGTCCAATAGACCGGATGTATTTCTACTGTGGTGGTATTAGCGATGGATTGTACTGTGAGATATGGTGAGTTACCTTATGTCTTGATTTGCGGTATAGTCAGAGCTACTCGTGCGTTAGCGATGAGTAGAACACAATGTTTATTACTCACGCGTTTCCATCCTGACCAGAATAGAGGTACAGTGGAGCAAGGCTTGTGCCAGGGTAAAATTGCAAGTGGTTCTGCTGCCAGCCGTTCATCGGAGCTGCGGCATTCAAGCCATGCAGTGATTCGGAATGGCTTGCGACGAAAGACTTTGACTTGGAGGAAGATGAAAATTCGTTGCTCTTTTCATTAGATGCGAGGGAAGAAGCGGAACAAGGGAGTGCATGTATGATGATAGAGGTAGACCCCATGGGTCAGTATGAACAATCCCCCCCACCCCGAGGCATTTTATAGGTAACGTTCACGGTCATGCATTGGCATGGGACTGGATGGCGAAACAGAGTTGATCAGCGCGCCAGATCACAACGGGCATCAGATCTAGATACACCTGGTATCAACGCCACATTGCATCTGCGAAGTAGTTGGGGCGAGTGGCCGTTCCATGGACTGATGCGCACGGAGCGAGCGCAGATCTCATTGGTCTACAAGCATCCAAATGATCCGAAAAGGTGTCTCACGTACTCAAGTCGTTCCCACATTCCGTCCTTTCATTGCCTTGAAATTGACCAGATTACGGGCACGTGTGCTGGTCGTCGACATGTCCTAAAAAATGACGGATGACGGCTCAACGGCGGATTCGGACTTTCCCACGCTTCTTTGGGACGTTCGCCCTCCCGCTTACGCCCCACGCACTTTACCGTCACTATTCACCCACCCTTTCTCTTCCACTCAGAATTTGCCCCCCCAACCACTCATATCTTCTCACTATCATCACCATCGCCATGTCACGTTGTAGTACTTCATTATCCCCATCGTCCTCACCGATATCACCCCCATCCACGCTTCGTCAGCTCTTCCACTTGCGCCCTCTCGTCCTCTCGCCAGTCCCCCCCGTTCACTACCGCCATCACTGTGTTCCGCTTCCATGGCCATAGCGTGAACCCCCGTCACTCCTCGTTGCCTGCTCTTCCTTGCAGTTAGACATCAGTGTCACCCGGAGACTTCAAGAATGCCTACGTTCTTTTTGGTGCAGAGCGACAAGCCGTTGGGGAACAATCGGCATTCATTGATACCTACCTCTTCTCTCGACGTGCCATCGCTATCGGGGACCAACCTACTGAGAACGATCCAGATGGCAATGTGCAGACAAGCTCTCCGGAGACAGATACGAGGGGCAGACGGTGAGGCGTAGAGGGATGTTGAGTTTGAACACGGGGAGATGCATCACCGTTGTCGAGAATTCATTGCGAGTACTAGAATGCATGCTGACAGGGTAGTCGTTAGTGGCCCGACGACAGACAGATAATGTTATGTGTAGTTCAGTTTTTGATATTCGCTAATCAACCTACATTTGGAAAACGTACTTTCGTACTCAAAAGGGCAGGAGCGTTCTGCAACACCGTAGAGTTCGCGATTTGTTTGCAACTTTTCCATTTTCCATGGTTTCGGAAGCGACCACAGCTTGGCCAGATGCAACTTCTTTCGCACGATTCCTGTGGGTCGCATCATCGGTTCCAGTGTATATACACAGGTCCGCGCTAGCTACTTCGGCACATCCAGTGAGGAGCCCATCCGGTTTGAAGCGACTTTCTTTGCAATGGCCCACTCTCAGTTCCGACCTGCAACAAAGGTTAGCATAATCGCAAAGTGTCTCATTTGATCCGTTACACTGGCAGGATCAAGATCTGCTCAGTTCCAAGTTTCAGTAACGTTTGGCCGCTCAAAATCGCCATTAGGCTTGTACGAAGGTGAGCAAACCGCATATTCATTTCTACTCTGCATTTAACACCGTCTCAGGATTGTCTGTGGTATTGATATCGTGTGGTGGCATACAACAGAATTTAACATGTAAGCTACTCGGTATTATGTCTGCATGTATGAGATAAGTAGCATAGAGCGCTGCTTGTAGTCCACCGACCAATCTACCAAAGAAAGAACTCGGGAAGGTCAAGAGGTGCACGGTAAATAAGAGGTATTCGATAGAACGTGGAATGCTCAAAGCCATAGGCAAGCCGTGGGTGATGACGAATTGGGTAGTGCTTTGGTGAGTTTGCAGCGAGTTCTATGTATGCTTATTCTCGACGTGTTTCTTCCAGCTGTCTTTACGCGAGAAAGATGTACCAGCAGGACAATGGTGACAATGATGGCGTACTGGGTAATGCGTATCGACATGCCTCGGGAAGTTTCCCCGCTTTATTAGCGCCTCGCAGGCTGAGCCCTTCGTGGAGTCCATAAGGCGACAAATAACGGGTGAGTCTGCAACACCAGAGACTTGGTGTGTTGTACCAAGATGACGAAGGAATTCCGGCCTGTCAGGTGCGACGTAATCACACTGCGTGTGTGACCCCTGAGGATGCCAGGAACATGGATACGACCGGTTTTCCGGGTGAATTATCGGAGTCGTGTGAGAATGCGTAGATGGGCTTTCTAATGAGGGGGAGCCCAAACTAACGGGTGTTGTGGGGGAAATCGATGATGGGTTCGTCGGGTTATTGATTATGTGGTATCCTGTCAACTGACTGGCGTATGCTATCAGAAAAGCTTGGAATTCGATATCCTGGATGAGAAGAAGGTTCAATTCTAGTTCGCTCGCGGGCGCTGGAGAATGTACTCACCGCACTGATCTCGGACTGCACTGTGTTGGCGAAGGTTCCATCTACTGTCGACCCCCTGTGGATAATGCACACGTCAGGGTTTGTATGCTAGCAAATCAAATCAAACCGACGAATTTATGCCCGGACTCGTAACATCACGCGGCGTGCTGCGTCGGAGTCATCAGAAGTCGTCAAACTGTAGACGCGAATGGTCCTTACCCTCCAAGGAGTTGGTCGCGGTGGTCTGCTCCACTGCCAATGGACACGCCTTTGACTGTCGATTCTGGATGGAATGATGCACCTGGATCGCTGGCGTCTCCGGGGGCATAGTTGATTCCCGATGAAGTTACACTCTCAATTTGCCTCCCCATGTTGGTCCCCTATGTCGAGGTGATGAAGGTAGGTATAAATACGTTCCCAGGTTGTCTACCCTGGAACGCTATTGCCACCGTTCTATGGAACGTCTGCGGAAGGAATGATGGAGTCTTCTACGCCGCTGCAAAGGCACGCGATGTGAATGATACTTTGGAAGGATACTTTGATGGGTTTCTCAGAGCGGAAGCTTTCTGCGGGGCTGGACACTGCCGTACATGCTTTCTTGAACCGATGTGAAGAATCGTCACTGACCCTACTCGACCCTTCTGATGCCAGCCACCTGTGCTAATTGGATCCGATTTTCATTCGTGCCTGCCTTCAATAATTGTGAGGTGGGTCGAAGTTCTACAGCTTACTATCACTGCCTTCTGAGCTTCTGATGAAGGGTTGGCGATGTTCCCCTTGTTTGATGACCCTGGCGCATCTCACTGTTTAACGGAGCCCCACATCTTTCCGGGGTTGTTTTCTGGTCGTGCTACTCATCTGCGCGAAAATGGGTTGCTTTCTTGAATACCCGATAGACGTGACGTCAGGACAGTCATCGCAGAAAGACACCCCCATCTGATGCATGTATCTTGACTATCCAAGACGTAACTGATGGTGAGCCGGATCATGTACGGTCCAGGCAGTGGCTAATGATGCCTCCGTTGAGTCGACTCTCACCGCCCTCATTTGCGCTCAAGCCGGCAGCCAGCCGATGTGTTCCACACTTTGGTTTCAAGTTTCAATGATCAAAGTGTTTTTTTGCCGTAACGGTTGGCCACGTCATCGAACACACAAGGCGAAAGGCGGCCAGCCAGTTGCCTTGGCTTGATCCTATCACATTTCCATTATATGGTGCCTGGGTGGCCACAGAACAGCTTCATCAATGCGGCAGCGGACGAGTCGTGGCACGTAACTGTATTCGTAAGCGTAAGGTGAGCAGTGTCAGTACTGTTTCCATCAGACGTGCGTCTGAATGTTCTTATCCAAGTATACTGATTTCATTCAAGTTCTTTCTCTTTGATGGATTCCAACCATGTATGTCCCATTACGGGCACACCGTTTCGTTTTATCGTGGCCATGGCTAAATGCGGCAACTGATGAGCACCTGAATCATATCAGATCAATATAATTTACGTTGCCTTTCTGACGTCTGTGTAATGTCAAGATAAGAAACCGTGACGACTGCGGGGCGCATGGACGGACCATAAAGTACGTCACGCAGTCACTGAATTGGTCCCGTTGGCTGGGCTACCAAAGTACACGGCGGGCAGACGAAGAGGTAGACGTCATTTCCGCCAGGATCCGTCTGCGCACAGGCATCGACGTACAGCTAGCGAGATCCGTCAGCGCGTTGCCGCCGCGCCGTTGCGTCGTCTGAGGTGGGGCCCAGATCACAACCCACTCGGGATCAGTCCGAATTTCACGATATCGATGATAAAAGGGCAAAAATAAACTGCAATTATATTCTCAGATGGCCGTCCTTAAGATCTCACCCCCCAAAGGACAACGAACCATCTACTTATCGGACTCGTCACCTCACGTAAATAAATTCCGCGAGATCACGGTCTTGTTACCATAAAATACCTTGTGAGATACACCAATAAGAACACTGACCACAATACAGACGAACGCCAGTAAAACACTTCGCGTGATCTCCAACAAATTACAATGGGCCAGCCACAACCAGACAATAAACTAGGAAAAGAAAAACACGTAGTTGGTATCATGGGATGGAACGAACGAAATAACGGACGCACAGTATACCACGATATACAGTACGGAGTGCCCAGAACGAGGTCACCCCTTGCTGTGCTTCTTCTTCACGTGTGAACGCATGGAATCCACCCTGGAGAAAGACTTGTCGCAGTCAGTCACAGTGCACGGAAATGAGATGTTGAGATGGGTAGCAATATGGCGGCGATATGCGTCTCTCCGATACTGGTTCCCACAGGATCCTCTGTGTGTACACCAGTGACAGACCAGCTTCCGTTCGGCGGGTCCTTGCACGTTGTGCTCGCGCCCCAGGTGTCCAATCAAGTCGTCAAATACGGCGAAAGATTGGCCACAGGGTATGTCACCCATAAGCCACTTGCATCGATTCGCGTGGTTGGTTTTTGTCGTGACGCCTCTGTAGAGTTCTGTTAGAAACTCAGAGAAAGAAACAAAGGAGATGGAAACCATACCCAGAAGCGGGAGGATACCTTTCCATTGTCTGATTCACGTGGTAAAATTGGGCGTGCGCCAGCTACAAGCCTTTTCAGCGCAATCCCAGAGAAAAATAGCATGCGCGACCCTACTTCTTGAATGTAGTCGGTGTTGTGTGCCGTATTGTGCAAAGACGTGACTGGAGGCAGCGGCGGGGCTTGCTGGTTCAACAATCTTTACGAAATCAGCAGGGACTTGTGACTGAAGGAGAGGACAAGCTTGTGCTCACGGTACCGCAAAAGATGTCGTGGCATTCAAATGTTGCAGAGGAAGGGGAAGGAAGACATGGTTTGAAGGCATTGGAGAGGATGATGAGAGGAACGGGAAGCGGACTCGTGTGGTTTATATGACTACCTGGGCCCGCCATTGGCCAATCCACACCTGGCGGGCAGGAGTGCCGCCTTGGAGATTTCCGACCAAAACCGGCCACAGCTAGTACTCCCTAAAAGGTTCAGATAATGCTAGAATCATTGGAGAGCTCGTACATTTGAAAAAAAAAGTGGGTCTTTTGCCCAAATCAGTTCTGGCAGGCATTCCTCGCGGACATGAAGTGAGTCCCATCATGCCTCATGCACGATGGCCAGTCATTTCGATAGATCGATAACGATCTGCATAATCTCGATTCTGATGACCGGACCGGACCATAGCGACCTGGCGCAAATTGACGGAGGCTCGGCAGACACTGTATTAGAGGCCAGGAATGTAAAATCCTGATTACAGAATGACACCCTTAAGAAATAATCTGCAGGGTGGGTATGGGTGGGCGAAAAGATGCACAGTAAATTTTCGCACTCACACTATCCTTCTTATAGTGAAGATGAGCGCCAATCAATTGTCTCTTTATGCTATGGCGTGTGATAAGAATCGCACGTCTGCTGATACCAGCTTCTTTTTACTTGCTCGCTCCGCAGCTTGGGATCCTCCCCTTTTCCGCAAGACAAGGAACGGTAAATCAAATGGTCATCCCCTCACTAGGATAGAGAGGCGATACACACGATGAAATATGTCTAGAAATTGCTACTCCACGATGTTCGCGTGAGTGATCGTTGATCTCGCAGATCAACATGGAGATCATCCCTGCAAGCGATACCACTCCACTAGTACATTACTCAGGGTTGACTATAGAGTTTAGACAAGTCACACCTGCAGCAATCCCCGACATTGCATAAGTAAATTACCATGGAATTTAGGAGCTCGTCTCAGGTACAACACACGGCACTAAATGACACGACTCCCTTGAGAATGCCTACAAGCGACGAAAAGGCTGTAAGCTGCGGCATAACCGCACCTAATAAACCAGATGAGTTCGTTGGTATTCGGCTATTTGACACCGATTTATCTGCCAGGCCGCGGAGGTCAACCTGTTCTGCAATTCGCCGTTTGCGTCAGCCCGCTAGTCCAGACGTCCACAGCTCGCTCACATATATAATATCACCAACTTCGCCTGAGTTGCTCTTTCGTCCAGTCGTTCGCAGTGGAACATTCCTATTCGCCGGGAACTGCATCCGAGTTTGTTATGGACGACAAACCATAGGCTGGAGCGCCAAATCTGGAGGGACAGAGGCGGTACCGCGCCACTAGGAGCAGGTTGAATTTGTAGACAGGATGTACCTATAGCAGGGTTAGATGGCTCGGTTTGATCAATAAACAGCTGGAAACTGTGGTAGGGGGACTGTGGACAGCTCGGTTGGTCATGGATAGGCAAAGAACCGACCTACACAGTTGGTATGCTACATAAGCAAGCGACGCAAAGACAGGGCTGGTGGTATTTGCTCACAGCAGAGAAAATCCTTGCAACTCGTTATGCATTAATGACAACGTGAAGGATCGCAGATGGTTGGTTGGCAGCTGGCATAACCTGGCATGGATCCAGAGTCTCGAGGGTTGAAAGGGAGTGGATAGTATTGAACACGCTGACGATCAGTTTAGAGACGCCGATCATGGAAGTCAAAGGGAGTGTGTGTGTTGTGGTGGGAAGGTGCTTCATGAGCGGAACGATAAACGGGGCAAGTCTGAGTCCATAGGAAACTCGAATCAGGGACCAGGTGAAGTCTATCGGAGGCGTCATTAGCTCGGGCGAGCAGATAGTTCACAAGCTCACTTTGAGAGCTGGCCGAGAGAGGCCGCGAGAGCCTGTCTCAGGCGAGGACAATCTGGCCGAATGCCGAATGCCAGCAAGGAACCAGGGTAACTGAAGAACATCAGCTTCGTAATGATCTTAGGTCAGAAAAAAGCGTTCGTACTCGTCTCACCAGGAGCTACTGTCAATGCTGTTGAAGACACCTCATGACGATCGCCTTAGCGCCCTATTAAAAAGGTTTTCAGGTTTTGAAGTCGCTTGCCAAAAGAAATCATGGCCAAAGCAACTGGAAATCTGCCAATGTACGAGGAGAGATCCAATCCGATATAATATGGCCCGGCCGGCCAGGTGGCGTGTTGACATCTGGACCGCAGCCTGGATCAAGGCAGTCGGCATGTCCTTTCGGAGGGCTTATCGTGGATCTTGTTTGTGCGTGCCCAGGTCGCCTTGAGATATGTGCATCGCGTCGCAAGGGGCCGCGAAAAGGAAGAATCGTCTGAACACATTGCAAAAGTCAACCAGAGAGCTTGCATGGGAAAAAAAAAGTAAGCGACTGACAGATGAGTGCTCTCGTTGTAGCACAGTGTACATGCTTATATTAAATTACTGGTTTGTAGCAACGGACCCAGGCGTAGTCTGAATCCAAAGTATGTACGTATCATATACACTAGAACAAGGGAGAAAAAGTGCAGCATATGAGGAATCTGTGAAAGTAATCCACGTTTTTCATGCAGCAGCGTACCCCGTCGGTCCTCCTCCGCATTCCAGAGCAGCGCGAGCGTCAATCACCCGTACATCACCAGAGTAGGTGATCAGCGCCCCTGAAGTTTTGCAGCCATTGAAATCCGATCTCTCGGCGTGCCGCCTGTAGGCGTCGCTCCGAGTGATTTCTTTCCCGCAACCCTGGCACTCCCATATCTCCCCAAGGTGGATGTCTACAATGAGTCTCGCGATCGACTCTTTCAGCATTGTCTTGCCACAAGCCGACCAACGACAATGAACTTGTAATTTTTCCCCTCCGGGCTTCCCTCCATGCCACTTTTGGATGTGGGCATTGATCGACGACTTGTCACCTCTGATCCATAGGAGGCACGCGGAATGATCTTCTTCCCAGCGGCATTGATGGACGGTAAGCTTTCCATCAGGTTCTATCAGAGCTTTGAGGAGTTCCTGTTCATCGACCCGTAACCCGTCGTACTCGATCGCGCGAGCAGCACACTTGCTGTGAGATGAGCCAGGAGAATTCTGGTGTGATACACGATAGAAAGGGAGATGGGAACGAGAATATGTTTCAAGGGAGCCAGTTGGCGTTGAGTGAGGATTGAAGTGAAGTAAGGTCTGACTGAACGCTTGATGTGAAGGAGAGCGATGTGGAATAGATGGCTCTAAGCATGGACTGTGAAACTGCGTCGCGTGTGAAGAACATGCATGGGACGGATGGGCACTCGCTTGTGCGAGAAAGTGATGAAGCGTGCCAGTCTCCTGGTCAACGAGAGGAAACAGAGGTTGTCGGTCTGGTGAAGTCGACCACCAAGTCCTAGGGGGATCGAATGCCGTGTGACTATCCAAATAGGTACCATTCTGGCCTTGGGTCGAGGACAGAATAAGAAGTAGACATCATGTAATCACCATGCTTCTCGTTCACCGCTGCGGGTGAATATGGGGTGGCCAGTACTTCTGCATCCGCATGCGGGTCAGATGGATTCCTTAAGCCCAGGTTCTGGGGAATCCGTATGCTATAATCATAGTGAGACAGAGATTATATTCTGCTCATAGACACCTACTGGGCTACGTGAGTGGAAGCAAGCACATCAGGATCGTGACTGGAGGGACGATTAGATCGGTGAAAGCGATAGAATTATACACCTCACTACACTTGGTTTGCGTGCCAGGGGTATTGAGTGTCATAAAATGAGGAAGTGTTCTCCGGGATCGAATATTGTTGAAGATATGGTTGATAGTTCTCCCTAATGGAGGAATATTGTGAGGAAGTGGACATGACATGGACAGAGACCACTCACGTCGTTGGGGTTGGCATCCGTGGGTTCAAACGATAGCCGTAGTTTAGTGGTACTTTATAGCGGTCACGACGTGTAACGCTAGATGGCAAAAGGCGCACGACTGAAGTCCACATCGAAAGCCATGTTGTCCGGAATTGAACGTTGTTGAAGAAATGGTTGATAGTTCTCCCTAATAGAGGAACATTGTGAGGTGATGGACGTGACATGGACATACGGAGACCACTCACATTGGTGGGGTTGGCATGCGCAGGTTCAAATGGTGGTCATAATTTTGTGGCCCTTTCATGATGGTCACGATATGTCAATGTAACGTTAGGGAACGGAATCCTTACCATCGAAAGCCGTATTGCTAGGAAGAGATGGTGTAAACAGGAATCGGGGTTGAGGAGGGGTAGACATTGAGCGGTGGCAGCCAGTCTGCGTGTCGAGAGGAAATCGGCTGGCGTGCCGCAACTGAGAGCATGCTGCACGCTTTTATGCTCTTTGCCTGAAAGATTGCATTCGGGATTTGGTTTGGGGTTGTCATGAGCGTGCTGGAGAGGACGTGTGCAAAGATTTCGTTTTTCTAATCATGCAATTGTTTGGCTGGGCCAACGCAGTCCAAAAGCAATAAATTGAGAACCGGGTTTGGAAGGAGCTTCAAGAAAATATATGCATTTGGACGTTCCTAGTTTCGAACTCCGTGAACCCCCAAGCGAGTGTGCAAATTTGAAATTGATAAAAGCGCGCATCGCAGTGACGGCCTTTAGATCCGATGTTCTGGCCAAGGTCGTACACGTGGATGGACCGAAAGGCAGTACAGTACATGAATTCCCTCAGATCAGCACTCGACACATTAGAGGAGAAGCTTATAACGTCAGCGCACTCTGATATAGTCCTTTCTTGTCGACATTACATTATATCTGGGAACTGTTAGGACCACTCATGGGCCGGGTCGCGGCAAATCTTGAAACGTGGAGTTATCATATCAATAAACAACTTCAGCTCTTCAGAGTGAGTCGCATGGCAAGCAAAGTCTTTATGACATTGTTCACATCGACGACCAGACATATTCCGTGAGCGCGGATGTATGATCGATTTACTTTGATATCAAGCGCACCAGCTTTGTGTCACCTCCAATGGCATTGGCTACGACAAGATTTAGATCCCGTCGCGGAATGAACCGGCGAGGAGGAGGATATTTCGTTGGATTTTACAGATGGAGAGTACGCTGCCTAACCTTCAGAGTCCAGACAAGCTGCTACCCAATTACCCTCACATAAAATGGACGAACAACACAACCATGCCTCCCGTGGTCGAATAATACACTATTACCAAAAATCCCAATGTTTCCCGACTAGAGTCTTGCTTCAGCTATGTTTGATGGAGCAGAGCTCATCGACGTTCTGGTCTACAAGCGCTCCGTTACGGTGCACGTGGTGAGCCGAAGTTTTTCATCGATCCCCTCGAATGAGCACACTCGATACATAAGAGAAGTTTGCAACATCAGCACACCCGGAATCGGTTATTTCTCTTCGACATCCATTATATCTCATGGCAAACCTTGAAATATGGAGCTATCATATCTACAATCCTTTGAGCTTTTCAGACTGACTTGCATGGCATGCACACAATCTTGATCATCGAGTTTGATCACACGGACGAGCAGAGATATTCCGTATGCACATGTTTCAGCAGATTATTCTAAGCACACTGACTTTCGGGTTAACCTCGGATGGTTACAATGTGATTTTAGGTCCCGTCGCAGAATGAACTCACGAACAGCATATTTCGTTGGATGAGTACAGATGGAAAGTACTCAGTCTACCTATCTTTCTTTCATCCCTCAGGCTTTTGTGACGAGCGCCAAGACAAGCTGGTGACCCAACTATTCATCCTTAACATGGACGAACAACATATGGCCATGCCACCCATCGAATAACCCAACGACTTTGGGGCTGGAGTTCTGCTTCAACTATTTTTGATGGAGCAGAGCCGTTGTACTCACCTTTGTGTCACACCGAAGAGTCCCCTAATCCTGCGACCGCATCGAATAGCTTATTTCATGGTCACAGCACGACTGCCATATACCCATTGATCCCGGGTATCGAAAGTAGGGACTATATTATGGGAAATGGCGTCGATGGAGCGGTGGGGCGATTCTTTTATAGTGAGTCTGGTTGGCGACACTTGCTTAGTTGGTGTCGCGGAAGCTGGGAAGCTGTAGTAATAACTTGCGTGGTAACTGGGAAATTACATTCCATCAGCGGCCCGGTTATTGGTCCCGACTGATCCGTGCCGGCTACATCAGTTACCGGTTCACCGGTTCACTGATGCCTCCCCCGAAAGTGAGCAGAAACGCCCATTCGGTATCCATCAAATTACCGACAAGCGTACTCATTCGCTGTCCTAGTTAGCATACCCCTCAACACCCCCCTTAGAAAAGAGGTGTATTTCTGAGTTCTTGAATGGTTTCATCGAATCGTCCTTTGGACTGCACCTGCCACCAACCTGCCACACATACCACTTTCGTCTTGAAGATTTCTCAAGAAACGGCCCCCTTGGCAGGCGATGGCAGGCATCTGCCACCTGGGCTGCCGAAAAGATCAGGTGGACACTGAGCGTGCGTTATATCATTGGCTGATACTCCCTGCCATCCTGTGGTCTCATTATCTGGCTTATCTTTGTACAGCAACCTCCGTAAATCCACAGCAAATGTTAAGGGACGGTAGGTCTTAGTGTGGCATTCAGGCCATGTGTGATACACGAGGACTATGAGGATAGGGTCCAAGGTCCGTTCGGCGCGGGCAGCTGGCCGGCCTGGCCATGATGGTGCCAATTCCATACCACTTGCTGTGTGCTGCGGTCCGGAACTTGCTTCCGAGCAAGGGGCAGGCTTGTGCGGTGTGGTCGGCGTTCCTAACGATATCAAGGTATGCTACAAGCTGGTGGTCTCGAGTTCTCTCCGCCTTGGCCCTACACAGGACACATAAGTGCATTGATGGTCAGTCGTCCAGTTGATTCATATTGCGCGGAAGATTCCTGACTCCAGTGGTTTCAACGTCGAGACACCGATGGTCGTTAACCCTCTTTGGTTTGGTCTCGTGCAGCGGTTGACGGTCAATGATGTCAAGTTGATACACTACGTTGGTAGTGTGCTAGTGTCGCTTTCTTTGATTCTCAGGTACTGAATCTTCCGTTTCTATCCTTGATACAACTGATGGACTCGCAAAATCTTCAAGATCCTCGCATCGTCGTTGCACTGCCACCCCTCGATCATCGATCGCAAACGGAGCTCGATCGATCGACTCGATCACCTTTGGAAATTTCAACTACGGGCTGTCGCTACAGTATCCGAGTCAACAGCGACTATCATCAAGATTTGCCCTGATCCGGGACTTATCACTACTTATACAGCCGTCTCGGAGGCGTCGATACAGCTCGATCGATCTGTACCATGAATATTGTATTTGTATTGATTTTGTAATAGACTCATAGCGCGGATGCGATGTGGACCATGTGGTCTCACTTTCTTCCACCACTACAAACGGACTCCGCACGATAGCTAATCTGCGAGAAGACTGGTGGTACGGTATGATACGGTCCAACTTGGTCGAAGACTCGAAGGACATCGCGACGTAATATGTGTCTGTCGTCTTCATCGAGGCAGATCTCAAAGATCATCTTCGACTGCATCGGAACAGAAGGGGGATAATCATCGTATTTTAACAAAACCGATTTTGCAGCTGTTATACAGGAAAGAAGACGAAGAAACAAAGGAATCGTGGTACTACCAGGTTGCATCCAAAGCTCTAGCAACCTGAATAACGAACTGCGTGACCTCCTAGTTGTAACGCCTGGCGTGCGTCGATCTCCCTGCGTTCTGTACCATACACAATCGCAGCACCCGCCTCCCTACATACCTCACCGCTCTCGACATGTTGACCGTATACATCCTTCCGTGAGAAAAACTCGTTGCAGCCCTGGCAATGAAATCCCTCGTCCAGGTGGACTGTGACGACGTGACGGTTGATCGAGTCCTTGAGCATCGCTTTACTCGTAGTGCAACCGTCCCACAGACACTTGACCCTTCTTTCCACGTGCTTCTGTGCGTGCCATTTACGAATATGAGCGCTGACACGGGACCTGGAGCCGATGATCCACGTCTCGCAGGGGTCGCTGGACTTGGCCCAGTGGCATTCGTGGACGCTGATCATTCCACTGCCGTGGCCAGCGCCGGTGTAAAGATCGTCTTTATCGATCCACAACCCTGCAATATTGATAGCACAGGCACGTTGGCAACGCCGACGACCAGAGCTTGTCTTCTCTGGAGGTCGATAAATCATGACCGGAGGTTGTCGTTCGTTGTAGACGAAGTTTGTGATGTCTTCGGCAGAGCTTGAGGGCGATGATGGCAGGACATCCAAGTTGCTTGTTGAGGATGCAGGGCGGTCGGGCTGTGGCAGGAAGAAGTATTGATATCCATGGCTGAGGTGACAAATAAGAGATACGTACATCTGTACCGAGGCTTGTATGATAATGTCTCGTTGGACTGGGGAAATCTGAACTCAAATCCGGTATGGTTTGCGAGGGTGATATGACCTGTAGCTCTGGCGCTATCCCACGTGCTGGTGTACCGTCGGCAGGAAATGACCCTGTGAATCTACTGGAACCGACTCGAATGATGTCATCCAGCTAGTTTGGCGTGAGGGCGGGTTGAATAACATACCATCCGTGGAAGGATAGCCTATGTTGAATGGAGTTCCTGATGTGGCATACGAGGCAGAAAAGTTTGGTACCTGTGACCATTGTCTTGTGTCTAATAGGCTGGATGCTTTTCTACTTTAGAGGTCTCAGCGATGGATTGCAATGTAAAGGAAGGTTAGTGAGCCACCTTGTGTCTCGACTTGAGGTACGATCTGATTCTACGAGAGGGCTACGCTATGTGTTAGAGACGATTAGAACGTAACGTCTATCACTCACACATATTCGTGCTGGCCAGCATAGAGGTGAGCAACGCTTAAGTTAGGGTAAAATTGCAAGTGGTTCTGATGCCAGCCATTCATAGGGTATGCAGCGTTCGTGGCATGCAGCAATTGGAGATGGCTTGCGACAGAAGGACTTGGCGTTGGGGAAGATGAAAGCTCGTTCTGCCTATCATCGAGTGTGAGGGAAGAAGCGGTACTGGTGAGTGCGAGTGCGACGATGGGGGTGCCAGTGGATGCCATGGGTCAACTTGAATGTGAGGCATTGTAATTTATATAGCAGAACTGATGGTCGTTGTCTGGTATTGGAATGGACCTCCGGCGAGCTTCAACTTGTTGGTTTCTTTGACGATTTCCTTTCTCGACAGCAATTGGTACCGGTGCTGCATTGTAGCTCGGGCTGTTCCTCATGTACTCTAAAATTTTAATCTATTTGGTAGGGGAATCTCCTCGCTGCCAAGCCTCACCACCCTCCCACCATGTCCCCCTCCCTCTTTCGCCCCTACTCGAACTTCGCCATCCTGCCCCTCATGTCTTCTCACAGTCACACCATCGCTCTCACCAATTGCAGCTCGTTATCACCATCGCCATGACGCCACCATCGTGCTATTTCGCGCCCCATCGATCATCACCTCTCTCGCTTCGCCCACATTTCGTCGGCTCTGCCACTCGCGCTTCCCAGTCCACCATCGCAACCACCCGACACTTGTCAATCTTCATTGCCTGCTCCTCTTACTCTTTGTCATCAGTGTCACCATACGCGCATACACAATGTTCATGTCGTGGAACTAGTGCATTCAATGCTGGAATGCTTCGTTTTCGAGTGGGTGTGTACGGGTTGTTTTCGGTGCAGCACGAGAAATCTTGGGGAACAATGGATGGTCCATTGGTACTACTGCTCTCGACGTGTCAGTCGTCCCTATCACCATTGAACGTCGAACTACTGAGGGCGATCCAGTGATGCCATTGGCAATATGCAGATAGCCCATTGCCTTGACAGGCAGCGCGCGGCGACTCTCAAGCCAAGATCCGGTGATTTTCCACTTTCCTGCGCGCGCGCCTTGCTTGAGTGAAATTTTCTTCTGTTCGAGTCGCCGGCCAACTGATCAACTCTCCTCGCAGCTTTCCTCGCCTCACCACCCTCGCCTCCCTGCCATCATGTTCCCCGCCCCCTTGCGCTCACCCACTCGCAAGTACTTCTCCGTCTCGCCACTCATGTCTTTTCACTGTCATCCCCATCGCTCACCTTCCAACTGCAGCTCGTTATCGCCATTTCCATGACACGTTCTGGCGCTTCGCAGTCGCCATCAATTGCCATTTCGCTCCTCAGGCCTCATCGATCGCCGATCATCACCCTCTCTCGTTTCATCCGTAGTTCGTCAGCTCTGCAACTCGCGTCTTTTCGCCAATCCCAGTCTCCCATCCCCATCGCGCGATCATATCTTGTCATTAGTATCACACCATACTACGCGGACACACAGCGCTCATGTGGTGATTGAACTCGTGCTCGACGCAAGAACACTTCGTTCAAGTCTCGTGTGGGTATATCACATCGTCGGTGCGAAGCGTGAACCCTCAGGGGAATAATGGGCGGTCTTTCAGATTCCATCGGTACCTCAACTTTTGATGTGTCGGTTATCGGCATCGGCATTGAACGCAGACATACTGAGGACGATCCAATGATGGAATTGGCAGTGTGCAAACGAGTTCTCCGGAGACATGTCGGAAGGTGCGAGTGTCTTGATTCTGAAAGCAAGGAGAAGCGTTACCGTCGTTGAGATTTCATTGCGAGTACTAGAATACACGCTGACGGGCAGCGTAGTTCGATGTTAGTTCGGACTTGTGTTGTTCGCGTTTGCGGGGAACTTGAAATAATGAATTACTAGGAGCATTCCGCGTCCATGATGCTTTATGATAGTTTGCAGGAACGATCATGCTGTGTATCCATACCAGCTTTATTTGATCAAAATTGTTGTATCGCCACTTGGATCTCTGCTACAGACAGACTGTCTACAGTGGTCATCAAAGCGAGGAGCACCGTTCGGAGACTGAGTCAGCTATGCAATTGACGCCGTGACGGCTCATCTACCATTTTCAGAGCCGCGGAGGACGTCTGGGATATGAAGTGTGTGCGTGGAAGTAAATCACTCGTGCCGTGGTGTTGCCAGTGCAGGACAGTGAATAGATAATAAGCTTTAATTTATTGATAGAGCGGTGAACATATTACTGGTTTGTAGTAAAGTATCCGAGCGTAGTACTTAGTCTGAATCTACTTGGTATGTATGCAGGACAAGCGAGAAAAAAATCATAGCGTATGAGAAATCTGTGAAAGTAATCCACAATCATGCACCAGCGTTTCGCAGTCTTCCTCCGCTTTCTAGAGCAGCGTGAGCATCGATCACCCGTGCATCACCAGAGTAGGTAATCCGCGCCCCCGAAGTTCTGCAAGTGTCGAAATCTGACCTCTTGGCATGCAGCCCGTAGGCGTCGCTCCGAACGAACTCTTTCCCGCAGCCCTGGCACTCCCATTTCTCCCCAAGGTGGATGCTTGCGATGTGTCTTGTAACCGACTCTTTCAGCATCGTCTTACCACAAGCACACCAACGACAATCAACTCGTAGTTTGTCCCCTCCAGGCTTCCCTCCATGCCACTTTTGGATGTGCGCCTTGATGTACGACTTGTCACCTTTGATCCATAGGCGGCACGGTGAGTGATCTTCCTCCCAGCGGCATTGGTGAACGGTAAGTTTTCCACCGGGTTCCATCCGAGCTTGGAGGAACTCCTCTTGATCGATCCATAACCCGTCGTACTCGATCGCACAAGCAGGATGGTGAGCCGAACCAGCAGAACTTTGGTGTACACGAGAGAAGGGGGGTTGGGAACGAGAAATTGTTTCAAGGAAACCGGTTGGTGTTGGGTGGGGACTGAAGTGAAGTGAGGTTGAACTGAACGATTGATAAGAAGTGTGAAGTGGAATAGATGGCTCCGAACATGGGTAGTGAGAATGCGTCGCGTGTGAGGAACACGCATGGGATGGATGTGCGCACGATTGGTCGAGACAGTGGTGAAGAGTGCTACTCCCCTGCTCAATGAGAGGAAACAGAAGCTGTCTGTCCGATGAAGTCGGCCACAAAGTCCCAAGGGGATCGAAGGCTGTGTGGCTATCCCATTGGGTAGCATTCTGGCCTGGGTCATAGGCAGGATAAGAGACCGACATCACATGGTTACCATGACCCTCATTCACCGCTGGGGTGGACAACACTTCTCCAACCGGCTGCAGGTCATATGGATTCCATAATCCGAGGTTGTAGGGCACCTGTATGCTGCAATCATAGTGAGACATGAATGTTAAACTTCAATAATAGATACCGACTTCGTTGCATGAGTGGAGGTTAGCACACCCGGATGATGGCTGAGAGACAATTAGATTGGTGGATGTGATGGAATCAGATGTCTCACTCCACTTGGCTTGCGTGCCAGGGGGATTGAGTGTCATAGAATGAGCGAGTTTTCTCCGAGATTGAACACTTTGCAGGACATGGTTGATGGTTCTCCCTGATTGAGGAACGTTATGAAGACGTGGAGGCGACATACAGAGAGGGACCACTCACGTTGCTGGGGTTGGCATCCACAACTTCAAAAGGTCACCGTGGTTTTTGGGAACTTGCATAGCGGTCACGATGTGTAACACTAGATAGCAGAAGACTCACGTCTGAGGTCCTCGTCGAAAGCCATGTCAATATGAGGGGATGAGGTGGACAAGTGTCGAAGTTGAGGAAGGGTAGACATTGAGCACCGTGACAGTCAGTGTGGAGAGGAAACTGGCCCGCAACCTGCAACTGATAGATCGCAAGATGCAACCTTTTATACTCTTGGCCCTGCGCTTTGCTCGCATGACTAAAACTCCTGGGAGTTACACCCTCGGGTCAGTAAAGTTGGTGGAGAAGGTGGTGGCTTGCTGCCCTGATTCAAAATTACGGAGTATGACATGTCGGACATGTGCCATGTGGCACTTCACTGACACTGCCTAGCAAAAAAAATACCACATCTGCCGATCTCCGCGAAATTGAACGCCAGTTAAGTACTTTTCAAGGAATACTTAACTCAGATGCACACCAGCACTCTCGAGTCTCGAACGGGCTTTGGAACGAGCTTCGCTCGTTCTCTTTTTGGTATGCAACTGTTAGGTCAGTCAACCAGATTCAGACGCCTCCGATTTCATGGGTAACTAGACATTCTGGAATTTTGTTTGGCACAGCATGCACATGTGTTTGTCGCGGTGATAACGATATTTACGTCCGTTACCTCGTCCACGTGGATTCGAAAGGCACTTTATCGATCCCACGGTATATTTCCTTGCCAGTGTCTACAAGCACCAAGGTCACGGTACACCCTAAGCTAGTTGCTGCTCATCGACATCTGGCCTACAACAACACAACTCCTCGCAAGTGAAATATAGAGCTATTGGTATCTCCGTCTTCAGGACGATTCACAAAATCTTGGTGAGTTCGATGAGACGGGCGACTAGACATACCAGTCGATACGGACATGTCTACTAAGCGGATGTTATGATAAACATCCTTTCAATCGCATTAATATGTCAGTGTCAGACATGCCAGTGGGATTCGAGGTGTACCTCGAATGGTTACGGTATGTAGTACCACCATTAACTTTCGGGTCCCGTTGCGGAGTGAACTGGACTTCATTCAAATTGAAGTTTACAGATGGAGAGTACCCTATTTAACACCCTCCCAGTCTCCTGTGACCGAACCTGTGAAAATACTAACGACTTGTCAATGGACGGAGCCCTGCTTCAGCCTCCTCTGATGGAGCAAAACCGTTGTGCTCAACTTTACGCCCCCCAGAAGTCCCGTGCTGCAGCTGCATGCTTTCCCATGTACCATGTCATTCCGTGGTCACAGCATGATTGCCCTACCAACTGAGTGACATGCAATCGGAAAGGCAATCGCGTCGCAACCATGGGGAACGATCGTTGGATATACTGTAGTGCTTCGTGGTAAGGATTCGATGTCGTTTGAATGAGATCAGATGACTCTTCAATGCGGACGCTAAATCCTGACCAGAACTCAAATCATCACCATCTGGATAGCGCTGAGCAATGCTGCGCAGAAAGGGCAGAGAGCGCCCATCCGGACTTTATCAAATTACCGAAAACTTTATCATTCGCTGTTCCAGCGTCTCAATGTTGGAGCATCTATCAACAACACCTAGAAAATAGGTCCATTTCCAGGTTATTCCACGAGCTTCCATGGCCTCATTGCATCGCCCCTTGGATTACGCCTGCCACCCTCTTTCGTCGTGAAAATTTCTTTGACAAGCAACAGCCCCCGTGGCAGGCGATGTCAGGGTATCTGCCACTTGGGCCGCTCAAGAGTCCAGGTGATCGGATGTGCGTTTCGCGATTAGCCGAGAACTCCTTGCCATGATCCTGTGGTCTCGCTACCGATGTATGTCTTAGTATGTCACTCGGGCCCACGTGTGATACACGAGGAGTATGAGGATAGGGCCCAAGGTCCTGTCTCCAAGGGACGCTGGCCGCTTAGCCAGTGAGGGTGCCAGTTCACGCCAGTTTCTGTGTGCTGTAATCAGGAAGTTGCTTCCAGGACAGGGCCAAGGTTGTGAGGTGAGAACAAGGCTCGTGCGCGACGACGTAACGATAACATTATAAGTCATTGTTATTACCTGGCTACCTTTTACCCTTCCTCTCTGCTCAGTAATCCCCTCGACGAGCCTTCGGTGGCTCGAGTTCTCTCCCCTTTCCTTCATGCAACTTGATGCAAGACCCGTGCATTGATGGTTAATCCGACTCAACTGTGCCCAGTTGATCCCTATCACGCTAAATGTATCCTGACCACAGTAGTGTTGGAATTTGGCCGAACGTCCTCGAAGCCTGTCGAACGACGGGGAATCATTGGCACTACAAGTAGCCTATCTACGAGATGTACCTCATCCGTTTGCAACGACTCGAACTCACTGCCGTTTTTTCTAGTCAAGCCAAACGACCTGCATCATGATCGCGTACCAACGAGTAGCTTCAACATTGCAACTCCGATGGTTCCCACCTCTCTGGCTTAGTCTCATGCAAGACTCTTTACTGCGTCATGGTCCACAGTCGATGATGTCCGGATGACCCACTAGGTTGTGTAACGCTAGTGTTACTTGCCGATTCTCAGGTATCTTTTTGCTCCCCCCTTCGGATACACTACTCCAACCATGGTTGTACTGCCACTCCACGATCATCGATCACAATCGGAGCTCGATCGATCGATCGGCTGTATTGATCGCAGTGAAATTCAAGGAACATCAGTGTCGGAACCAATCAACAGCTACTTGTATATGCACCGTCTCGGAGGGGTCGATATAGCTTCCCGATCGAGCTGGGTGACCCGCATCCATGTATTCGTCGAAACGCGGATGCAATGTGTTTCCACTTTCTTTTCACTACTGCAACCCGCACGACAGCAAATTCGCCTATAAGACTCAGGCTGGTGGTTAGATATGATATGATCCAACTTGGTCAAAGACTCGAAGTGCACTGCGATACAACAAGTACATCGAACGGCAGATCTCAAAGGTTCGCTTCAGCTGCAGCGGCACAGAAGAGGAGTAACCACTCCCACGTTTCTCATAGTATGATAACTACATCGATGTTGTAACTGTTATACAGGAGAGAAGATGAAGAAACAACAGAATCACTTAGACTAGAGATCTGCATAACGAAACGCATGTCCTCCTCGCTCCAATGCCTGACGTGTCGATTACCCAGCGCTCTGTGCCATACACGATTGTAGCACCCGCGTCTTTACACACCTTGCCGCCCTCGACATGTTGATCGTACACATCCCTCCGTGAAAACACCTGGTTGCAGCCCTGGCAATAAAATCTCTCATGCAGATCAACAGTCACGACGTGATGGTTGATCGAGTCTTTGAGCATCGCTTTACTCGTAGTGCAACCGTCCCACAGATACCTGACCCTGCTGTCCACGTACTTCTGTGAGTTCCATTTACGGATGTGAGCACCAACACGAGATCTGGAGCCCATCCCGCAGGGGTCGCTAAACTTGGCCCAGTGACATTCGTGGATGCTGATCGTACCACGACCGTGGCCAACGCTGGTGTAGAGATCATCTTTATCGATCCGCAACCCTTGAATGTTCATGGCACAAGCACATTGGCAAAGTCGACGGCCAGAGTCTTTCTTCTCTAAGGGGCGATAAATTACAACTGGAGCTTGTCGTTCCTTACAGACGAAGTCTGTGCTGCCATTTGTAGAGCCTGAGGACGATGATGATACGTTCAAGTTGTCCGTAGAGAATGCTGGTTGGGCTGGTGTAGGAAGAAGCATTGATATTCCAGAACTGCGGAGACAATGGGGGATACGTACATCGGCACCGAGGGTTACACGATAGTGTCTTTTTGGACTGGGGAAACCCGAGCTCAAATCTAGTATTGCTTGCGAGTGTGGTATGACCTGGGGCTCTGGTGCTACCCCACGTGCGAGTATGCCATCTGGAGAAAATGACCCTGTGAGTCCATTGGAGTAGACTTGAATGATGTCATCATTTAAGTAGATCGGCGCGAGAACGGGAAGCGTGATGGACGGAGTTCCTGATGCCAGGGTGACCATTGTCTTGTGTCCAATAGCAAGTTAACGTTGATGTGCCACCTCGTGTTTTGACCTGGGGGATGTCCAGATTATATTGGAGGGCTACGCTACGTGTTAGCGGCGAATGGAACACAACTTGAACGTTTGTCACAACCTGGATAAAGATAAGGTTGAGCGCCAGAGTAAAAGTACAAGTGGGTCATCACTGATCAACTTGGATGAAAAGAAAGTTCACTTAGTGGTGCGAGAGCTGAACCTGGAGCGCCATTCAAGTAGATTTCGGCCGCTCAACTGGCAGTTGTGCTGCTGGGGGCACCGAGTGATGCGATTGAATTTGAATTTGAACAGGCGTCAGATTAATCACCGACGCTCCAACCCCTTCGCGGCGCCACCAAACGTTTGCACTCCGCACGACCCGGCAGTTCCCTTGATGGTGCCCCGCGTCGCCCGGACCAACCCACTGGAGAGATCGTCAAACTCTCTCTTGAAACAATCGAGATTGTTGTCTCTTTCTTTGCTCGCACTCGTTGCCCTCTTTCTTCACCATAACCGTCCGTCTCCCCAATTGCTCTTCCTGGCAGTTTTCTATCACGACGTCACCATCGCTATTTCACGCTCCCTCTCGACTACTTCTGGCACTTTGCCGTTATCATTACCCCTGCATTGCCGCTCCTTCAGGGTCGCCCGCCCCTGTCGCTCGCCCCTTTGCGCCCCACCGTTTATGTCTCCACGGTACCATCGTCACCCCCTGTTGTTCCTACTCGGCGTCGTTATCACCGTCTCCATCACCTATCCCCTTTCGCTTTCTCCGCGCTCCGTCGTTTCCGTCACTTGCGTCTATTCGCTGATCCCCGATTCACTATCACCCAGATGAGCGATGCTCATGTCGCAATTGAACCCATGCATTCGATTTAGGAACGCTTCAACTTCGAGAATGCACGCATTGTTTTCGGTACAGAGCGAGAAGGCTTGCTGGAACAACGAGCTTCCTTCTGGTTCCATCGGCACCTCTCCTTTTCACATGTCTGTTATCGCCGTCACTATCTGACGCCGACGGTACTGGAGACGATCCGGTTATGGAAATATCCAGAAGCGTCACCATTATCGATGATTCACCGTGAGTACTGAAATACACGCTGACAGGGTATTCTTTCGCTAGTCCAATCTTAGTTCAGTCATTTGTTGTTCGGATTGTCAGCGAATGAGCAACCACCTCGAGGCCACCTTCTTGACCTTGAGTGATGAGGTCTGGGTTGAATATAGTACCGTCACCATCCAGGAGACAGATGACGCATTTCTCGTGTCCCTGGGAGAGCGATGAGGGGGGGAGGGGCTCCGAAAAGAATGGATTGGAAGAGGTAGGAGCGTTCCGCGTCCGATGCTTCGTGATTCGTTTGCGGAAGCGATCACAGGGTATCCACAGAACCATAGCAGGCGTTTGCGGCTCGCTTGATCAGAATTGACGTATTTCCCAATCGGATCTCTATGACAGGGCATTAAAGCGAAGAGGGCCGATAACGCTGCTCAGAGAGTCAGTTGGTTTTCCCGTTGAAGCTGTTTGCTCATCTAAGATTTTCGGAGGTAAATCGCCTGGGACACGGTGTTCGATTCCATCTGCAGGACAGTGGATAGATGATAAGCCTATCGATAGAGCGGTGAACATATTACTGGTTTGTAGCAGCGAATTCGAGAAAAATAGTCCGAGTCCATAGTATATATACATTAGACCAAGCGAGAGAAAATCGTCGTGTATGAGAAAGCTGTGAAAGTAATTCATAATCATGCATCATCGTACTGCAGTCTTCGTCCACTTTCCAGAGCAATGGGTGCATCGATCACTCGTGCATCAGTGGTGTAGGTGATCAGCGCCCCTGAAGTTTGGCACGCATCGAATTCTGATTTCTCGGCATGCTGCCCGTAGGCGTCGCTCCGAGCGATCTCTTTCCCACAGCCCTGGCACTCCCATATCTCCCCAAGGTGGACGTTGACGATGTGTCTCGCGATCGATTCTCTCAACATCATCTTACCGCAAGCACACCAACGACAATCAACTCGTGATTTGTTGTCCCCTTCGGGCTGCCATCCATGCCACTTTTGGATGTGCGCGTTGACGGCCGACTTTTCACCTCGGATCCATAGGTGGCACGGCGAGTGATCTACCTCCCAGAGACATTGGTGGACGGTGAGCTTTCCATCAGGTTCTTTCAGACCCTTGATGAGTTCTTCTTCGTCGATGCATGCACCGTCGTACTCTACCGCACTCCGAACACGTCTGCGGTAAAATGAACCAGAAGAATTTTGGTGTGGTACATGAGAGGAAGGGTGATGTTCACGCGAATCTGTTTCAAGGAGGCCGGTTGGCATTGGGTGGGGACTGAAGAGAAGTGAAGCTGGAGTGAGCGATTGATGGGGAGGAGAGTGTTGTGGAACAGATGGTTCTGAGCATGAGCAGTTGGAATTCGCCGCGTATAAAGAACCAGGATGGATTGGATACGGACTCGCTTGGTCGAGAGAGGGATGAAAAGTGCCACTCTCCTGGTCAACGAGCGGAGACAGAGGTTGTCTGTCTGGTGAAGTCGGCCACACAGTCCTGCCAGTGGTGGGATCGAATGTTGGGTGACCATCCCAATGGGCAACATTCTGACCTGGGTCATAGGCAGAATAAGAACCCGACATCACATAGTTACCACGCACCACATTCACCTCTGTAGGTGAACACGGGGTGGACGGTACTTCTGAAACGGAAGAAGGCGGAAGGGAGGGGTAGGTGACAGATGAGGTGGACAAAGCAGAATACTGGGTGGTGTTCCATGAGGGCAGATTCTGGTGCGAGAAGGCAGAGTGGGCGTTGGGAGAGGTGCTGGATGAGTAAGATCGAGAGGGAGGGGAGGGAGGGAAGTGATCATGGGATAGATGAGAGGACCTCTCGGTGGGCTGAAAACGACGCTCGTCAGATGGGGGAGAGCGATCCGGGGACATGATCGGACGAGGGAGAGGTGACAAGGAGAAAGTGGGCGAGGACGGGGGAGATGAAGCAAGGGACGGTGAGGATATTATATAAAGAGGATCAGAGATGAAATTCATTGAGGTCACTTGGATAAACCCGACGAGCGGGGCCGCTTCCCGAGAGGGAGGGCAGATCTCAGGCTCACGAACCCAATCTACATGTTCCCATAAACACCTAGGCACGTGCCTAAACCCTTACCACATTTTTTTCTATAGATTAAGAGCTCTATAAGTAGTGATTAAATGAACTGGCTCTCAGAGGCAATGTTGTCTTCCGCGTCATGGCTGCAAATGTTTGCACCTGTCCACGGCCAGTGCCAACCAGTAAATTGCTCGGTCCAAATCGTGCTTATTGTTGACTAATTCGGCTCACCATGCTTGGCAGATTCCTAGCCAGAGGAGACGTCTCCGCCGAGGTAGCCAATAAGTCAAAACTCTGAATCCAAGCTCGGAATTGATACTGACTGAGAATATAATGTTACTGGCTGTCTACCAAATTCAAATTGGAATAGTCTCATGGAGGGCATGTAGATGGCCGTGCACTAGGCACATACGCGCGGAGGGCGACGCGGTTGGCCTACGGTTAACCTGTCTAGGTATGAGTCACTCGGGCAACGACGAGCAACGGGAAGGCAGTGTTCGATTGCCCATGGATGGAGAGCGTCGGAAGGACTGTCCTTGCATCAAACGCTGAAACAGGCATCCCTTGCTGATCGGTCGAAATGGTTGAAAGGAATGGGTGGGATGGGAGGAAAAGGGCGTTGAGAGCGGAATTTCTGGATTGGGGGGGCCACCGGACGAGTGGGAGGCGTGATCAACATCGAGCTCCATATCGTCAGGATCGAAGCCACTGTGGTGAAGATGGTGCGGCACACACGTATCGTAACGAAACGTGGCAAGAGAGCCACGTGACTGGGCCGGGTGGGATGAGCGACGTGCTGTGGTGAACGTTCAGACTTGTTTTATTTTTCTGGTTCGAAACACACACCGAGACAGGCCACGGGAGGCGATGTGGTGGGTAGGTCCAGCGCTGTGATGAACATGCGGTCTCGGGGAGCGGTGGACTGACCTCATCTATATATCCCATACGGATGACCAGGTGGGTGGTGGGCCCAGGTAAACGTTTTCATACCAAGGACACGGCGCGACGACGCCAACCCATTGGCATCCATATTATCTCTGAGTAACAGTTACATTTTCGGTCCCTTACGCACGCCACCGCCACCACCAAACCCCTGTACCTATGGGGCGCTGACGCTCACACCGTGACCGCTCCGTGCCAAGCCGTTCTCGCTGAGGATATCCATGCAACCAACCCTCATTAGGGGAGCTCAAACTCATGTGGTATTATGAGCTGACACATTTCACTGTTGTAGCCAGATTAAATCGGAACAACCTCACTCCTATTGGTATACAGGCCGCTGAGATGGATTCCTTAATTTGAGGTTCTAGAGCTCTTGTATGTTATACATCATAGTGAGACAAAGATGTGGTTACCGTAGTTTAGCGGCACTTTCATAGCAGTCACGACATGGAACGCTAGATAGTGGAAGGCCCACGTCAGAAGTCCTCATTAAGAGCCATGTTACCAGATGAACAAGAGTCGAGGTTGAGGAAGGGTAGACATTGAGCACCCTGGCAATCAGTCTACCTGTGGAGAGAAAAACGGAGTGTGATCAGCATTGACAGCTAGTATGTCACAATGCGAGTAGATTGTAAGCTTTTACACGCTTGGGTTTGCTAGCCTACATGGTTGTAGAGTCGGATTCCTGATATCGGATTGGCAGATCTAGTATTGCCGATGGATCTTCAGATTGGCATGACCAATGTCAAGTACGGTGAATATGACCCATATGGCATAAACTTTGTCATGCATCAGCCCAGGCCGCAGGCCCGCCTGGGGCAGCGGAGGTAAGCGCAGGAAAGCGCTCACAACGCCTCATTGATCGGAGTACTTCTACGTAGGTGTCGAAATTTCAAATAGACTGAGGGGCGACTCGGGCGACCCGGGCGACCCGGCTCGTCCAGACTCGGTTTACCCATAGACGGATTGGTCGCCTGTCCGTCAGTGTCTAAAGGTACTGTAGTCCACATCTGTTGACCACGTTCAAGTTGTGTCCATAGAGAAGCTTGGAATTCCAGTACATCGAGGGATAGTTGCTCCTCATTGCAATATAGCATTCCACTACTTAGCCTACAGCGGTATGATAATTCTATCATCTTCACTGGCATTTTTGCGATGATCCAGCTATTCAGACTGATCTCACTGACTCAGCACAAAGCCTTGGTGAGTCCGATCACACGGGTGACTGACATAGTAGTAGCCCCTCAATGTATGACCGACATGCCTTCAATCGCATTAAGTGACGAGTGACGAGTGTCAGGATGTACATCAGATTTGAAGTGTACCTCGAATGGCTACAGTAACACCGTGTCTATAAAATTTCGGGTCCTGTCGCGGAATGAACTCGCGAATTCGGAATCGGACTCTATTGAAATGTACAAATGGAGACTGCACTGTCTAACATCTTCACAGCCTCCCGTGACCAAACTGGCGAAAATGCCAACAACCTTGGATTGGAATCTCTTTCAGCCACCTCTGATGGAGCAGAACCGGTACACTCACACTTGCTAGGCAGGCCCGGGAATCCCCTACTGCAGCCGCATGCTTCCCCATATACCATGTCATTCCGTGGTCACGGCCCAACTTCCCTGGAAGCTGAGTGACATGCTATCGTAGTAACCTGGTGGGTGATCGCGTCGATACAATGTACTAGTGGGCGCTAAAATGTACTCAACCAGCTGGATAACGCTGGGAAATTCTGCACGGAACCGGCAAGCATCCCTAGAAGTATGCATATTTACAGGGTATCCCATGACATTCCATGGCTTCAGTGCATCGCCCAATGGACGGCACCGGCCGTTCCAGTTTCGTCGTGATTTTTCTCAAGCAACGGCGCCCTTAGCGAGCTGTGGCAGGCACATCTGCCACCTAAGCCGCTCAAGAGTCCAGGCTGGTCCAGGCGAATGTTAAACGTACATTGCTTGACTGGGTGAGAACTCCATCCATGTTTTGCTCTCGTTATCTAGCTTATCTTTCCGCAGCAACCTAGGTCCGAGTATGTCATTTGAGTTCAGGGGTAATACACGAGGACTACTATGACGATAGGGTCCAAGCTCCGCTCGCCGCAGGAAGTTCGCCGCCTAGTCAATGAGCGTGCTGGTTTTACGGCACTTTCTGTGTGCTTGCGGTCCGGAATTTGCTCCCAGCCGAAGAGCAATGCTGCGTGGTAAGACCCACGGCCGTACGACGTAATTGCATGTTATTACCTAGCCACCTTTCGTCCTGCCTCTTTGCTCAGTCCACCCGCGTCGAGACTTTGGTGGTCTCGAGTTCTCCCCGCCTTGCCCTCACGCAGGACCCGTCAGTGCATTGATAGTCAATCCGATTCAATCCTGTGCGTTTGATCCCTATCGCGTTGATATCCTGAGCCCAGTAGCTTCAACGTCGAGACTTCGATGATCTTCAAACGTCAACCCTCTCTGGCTTGGTCTCATACGGGACTCTTCACTGCATCACGGTTGATGGCCAATATTGTCCGGTTGATACAGTACGTTGTGTCATGCTAGTTTCGCTTTCTTGATTCTAGGTATTAGACCATCTGATCCTCTCCTCGGATACATCTCACCGATGAATGTTGAACCCTTCAAGGTACACGACGCATCGTTGCCGCTCCACGATCATCGATCACATGCACACTCGGAATTGGAGGTCGATCTATCGATCAATCAATTCGATTTCTTCAACTTTGCGCAGTTTCACTGCACCTTCCGTTCCGTGTCAGAATCCGTCAACAGCTATCATCGATATTTCATCAGATCCAGGAATTCTCGCTGCGGCGTCTCGGAGGGGTCGTGTACTTCCCGATCAAACTACCAGTGTACCCATCACTGTATTTGTCATATCGTAGATGAAAAATACGGTACTCCCACTTCCTTTCTACTGCAGCTGGATTGCCGCACGAAGGGAAATTAGCGTAGAAGACTGGTGGCGAGACATGATATGGTGCATCGTGACACTAGTATGATATGCCTGCGTTTTCGTCGAGCGGCAGATCTCATACCTCAACTTCATACCGCATTGGCACAGAAGAGGTACCATTCTCATCGTATGATGACCGGTCCCATATTATATAAGAGAGAAGATGGAGAAACAACGAAATCGTGATCCTACAAGGCTGCATCCAAAATTCTAGCAGGCAGAATAACGAAAGACAGATCTCCTCACTCCAATGCCTGGCGTGTGTCTATCATCCTGCGCTCCGTACCATACACAATAGCAGAACCTCCCGGGTCCTTGCACACCTCACCGCTCTCAACGTGTAGATTGTATACATCCTTCCTTGAATCCTGCCAGTGGTTGCAACCCTGGCAATGGAATCCTTCTTCGAGGTGCACACTGGCACTCGCAATGTGGCGGTTGATCGAACCTTCGAGCATCGCTTTACTCGTCGGGCAACCATCCCACAGACACCTGACCCTGCCGTCCGCGTGCCTCCGTGGGTGCCATTTACGGATGTGAGCACCGAAACAAGATCTGGAGCTTATAATCCACGTCCCGCAGGGGTCGCCTAACTTGGCTCAGTGACATTCATGAACGCTGATCATACCACTTCCGTGTCCAGCGCCTGTGTAGAGATCGTCTTGATCGACCCACAGCCCTTCAATATCGATGGCACAAACGGATTGGAAATGTCGGCGCGCTGAGTCCTTCTTCTCTGGGGGCCGATAAATCACCACCGGAGCCTGCCCCTCGTCATGGACAAAGCTTGTGATGTCTTTGGTGGAGCCCGAGGACGAAGATAGCACGTAATTGGTAGTAGAAAATGTGGGGTAGTCGGGCTGGTGCAGTAAGAAGCATTGGTATCCAAGTGACAAATGAGGGGAACTGACATCGGTACCGAGGCTTGCGTGATGGTACCCCAGTTGACGTGGTTTTGGCGCTGTCCTACGAGCCGGTATGCCGTTGGAAGAAAAAGACCCTGTGAATCCATTGACTTGAATGATGTCATTTGGGCAGATTGGCGCGAGGACAAGAATAGCATACCATCCGGGGAATAAGAGCCCATGATGAACGGAACCCCTGATGTGGCATACGAAGTAGGAAGGCTTGGTAACGGTGACCATTGTCTTGTGTCTAATAGAACGGCTACTTTTCTTCTGTAAAGGTATCAGCGATGGGTTGTACAATGAGGTAAGGTTGGTGGACCACCTCGTGTCTTGACCTGAAGATGACAGATGGTACCGGAGGGCTAGGCAACGTGTTGGCAGCTAATGGAATACAACGTCTCTCACTCACGCATATCCGTCCCAACCTGGATAAAGGTAAAGTTGAGCGCCAGGGTAAAATCGCGAGTGGTTCTGCTGCCAGCCATTCAAAGGGGGTGCAGAATTCAAGACATGTAATCGCTTGCGAGTAAGGACCTCAACTCGAGGGAAGGCATGTCATCAGATGTAAGGGAAGAAGAAGCGCTGGTAAGTGCGAGTGTAACGATGGCGGCAGACCCCATTGGTCAGTCTGAATGAGCATTACCCTCCACCTCGAGGGATTTTATACCATAGGCACGGTCATGTCAGGTAGTATCGGACTGGCGAAACAGAGCTGGTCAGCGAGCCCATTGCAACGGCCGACTCAGCCACACTGACGGCCCACCTTTCCCACGCGTCTTCTTTAGAGCACGGCTCCTGTCTCGCTCCCTTTGCCCATTGCCCGTTCCCAATCTCTCCTCGCGACTTCTTCACCTCACCAGTAAGTATGGTGTCCCCACGCACTTTACCCCAGCCCCGTTCGCTCCCACTCGCACTTCTCCATCCAGCACCCATGTCTTCTCACTGTCATCACCCTCACTCACTCCCTGATTGCAGCTCGTCATCACCATCGCAACGGCACGTTCTAGCACTTCCCTGTCGCCATCATCCATGCCATATTGCCCCTCACCATCGACCCCCTCTCACTTCATCTGCACCTCGTCAGCTCGGTCACTCGTCCATTCCTCAGTTCACTACCGCGGGTCACTGTCTCCTGCACCTTCCATCGCCATCGCCCGAGCCTTGTAATACTTCATTTCCCGCTCTCTCTTGCTCTTCCTTGTGGTTTTTTTTTTGTTATCGCTCATGTCACGATTGGACTTGCATTCGATACAGAGATGCTTCATTTTCCTGAGAAATGGTTACGTTGCGCATTGTTTTCTCTGTACATTTACAAACCATGGGGGAGCCATGGGCATTCATTGGTACCTCTGCTTTCGATGTGTTGGTCATCGCTATTGCTGCGGGGCCCGTCGACCAACTGAGAATGATCCAGTGATGGCATTGGTACTGCAGAAGGAATCCGGAGACATACAAGGGGTGTGAGATGCAGTGACATGTAAGTGTGATCACAAGGAGAGACGTCATTGTCATAGAAAATTCACTGCGAGTAAGTTATTGATTCACGCTGACAGGGTGGTAGTAATTAGTCTGTTGTTAGTTCATGCATTTTAAATTGCTCGCTCTACCACCGGCCGGGAGCCCACTCGAGCTTTGAAAAATGCACTGGAAAAGGCAGGCGCGTTCCGTGGCTTCGTAAATTAATCGTTGAACTCGGCCGAAGCCTCGACTACACCCAGATCTATGTAGTCAGATGCAACTTGTTTCGCACGTTCTTTTTGGGCCATTATCATAGGTGCTGTTCGGTTCCAGTGTGCATACACAGGTCTGCACTGGCTACTCACGTCACATCTACGGGGCACCCATCTGGATTTGAAGCGGCTTTCTCTGCCATGGCTCACTCCAACCTGTGACAAAGGCTAGCATAATACAAAGTCACATTATCCTGGCAGGATCAAGGTCTGCTCGGTATCGAGTTTCAGAAATGTTTGGCCTCTCAAAATCGTCCAGCTACGGTCTGTATGAAGGTGACCAATTCGTATGTTTTCTCTACTCTGCGCTGAGACCGCTTCAGGATTGCCTTCGGTATTGATACGCGTGGTCATTCGCACCCGAGCACCATATGTAAGTTACTTGGTATTATATCTGCCTTTAGGTGATAAATAACATGGCGCGCTGTTTGTAGTTTGCTGTTCGCAGACCAATCAACCAAAGGCAGGACTCGAAAAGGTCAAGAAGTAGATGATAAATACGAGTTTGTGAGAGAACGTAAAATGCTCAAAGCCAAAGGCAATCACTGGGTAATGAAGAGTGTATTATTTTGGTGAGTCTGCATCGAGTTCTATACATGCTTGTCCATGACATGTTTCCTCCAGCTGTCTTTGCGCGAGAAGGATGTGCCACTGGCAATAGGACAATAGTGGCAGTGATAGCGTGTGGGGTAATGCGTATCAATATGCCGAGGGAAGTTTCCTCGCTTCATTGGCGCCTCGCAGATTGAGCCCACGGTGGGGTCCATCAGGCGACAAATAACAGGTGTGTCTGCAGCTCCACAGACTTGGTGTGTTGTACCAAGATGACGAAGGAGTGCCGACCTGTCAGGTGCAACGTGATTACATTGAGTGTCGGAACCCTGAGGATGCCAGAAACACAAATACGGCCGGTTTTCTGGCCGAGCTATCGGGCCCACGTGAGAGTGAGTAGATGGGGATTCTGACAAGGGGGACGGTGAACTGGTGTGTGTTTTGGAGGGAATGGAAGACAGGTTCGTCAGGTTATTGTTTATGCAGTATCCCTCCAGCTGATTGGCGAATTCTATCGCAAAGGTTTGGAATTCAGTGTCCTGGATGAGAAGAAGGTTCAATACTGCTTTGCTCGCCAGCCCTAGAGAATATACTCACTTCACTGATCTCGGACTGCACTGTGTCGGTGAAGGTTCCACCCACTGTCGCTAACTCCCTAGGTAACATCAATGTCAGGGTTTGTATGCTAGCAAATCAGATAAAACTTACGAATTTATACCCAGACTCGTAACATCGTGCGCCGTGCTGTGTCGGAATCATCAAAAATCGTTTAACTGTAGACGCGAATGGTCCTTACCCTCCAAGGAGCTGGTCGTGGTGGTGGTCTGCTCCACTACCAATGGATACGCCTTTGACTGTCAATTCTGGAGGGAATGACACATCTGGTTCGTTGGCGTCTCCAGGGGCATAGTGAATTCCTGATGAAGTTACGCTCACAGTTTGCCACCGCATGTTGGTCGCGCATGTCGGGGCAATAACAGTAGGTATACATATGTCCCCGTACGCCCGGTTATCAAGATATTGCCAACTTTCTGTGGATCGTCCGCGAAGGGAATGATTAAGTCTTCCACGCCGTTGCTAAGGCACACAATATGAATCATGCTTTGGAAGTACACTTTTATGTGTCTATCAGAGCGGAAGCCTTCTGTAGGATCAGACACTGCCGTACGTGTCATCAGTCAACGCAAAGAATAGTCAATGACTCCGCTCCTGATGCTAGCCACCTGTACGAATTTGATCCGATTTTCATTTGCGCCTGCCTTTAATTGGGAGGTGAGTTGGAATGCTCGGGTGAGGTCGGGACGAGAATGGATTGACGCTCTACAGCTTACCATCGCCTCGCCGAAATTACCTTCTGAGCACCTTCTGGTGAGGGAAATGTTCGCAATGTTCGCATTGTTTGGCAACGCGCATCCCTCCGTTTGACGGCACCCTACAACCTTCCAGGGTTGTTTTCTGGCCAGCTACAAGTCTGCGCGAACATGACCCGCTTTCCGTAAACCCTATAGACCCGACGTCAGGACACGCATTGCAGAGACGACACCCACCACAGTGTC
Source organism: Imleria badia (assembly GCA_015039435.1). Lineage (NCBI taxonomy): Eukaryota > Fungi > Basidiomycota > Agaricomycetes > Boletales > Boletaceae > Imleria > Imleria badia. The sequence continues at coordinate 84,487 of MU130760.1, read as the reverse complement.
AGATCCATGTATCTTTGCTTGCCTCAGACATGACTGATGGTGAGCCGGATCATGTACGATCCATGCAGTGGCTAATGATGCCTCTGTTCAGTCGACTTCCACCACCCTCATTTCCGCTCAAGCTGGCATCCAGCCGATGTTTTCCACACACGTGTTTCAAGTTTCGATGTCCAACGTGTTTCGCCATAACGGTTGACCACTTCATCGAACATGGAAGGCGGAAGGTGACCAATCACCTCGGCTTGATCTGATCACGCTGCCGCCGCAAGGTGCCTGGGTGGTAACCACCAAACAACTTCATTGATGGCAGCGGACGTCGTGGAACGTAGCCGCATTTGCAAAGTTGAGTTATATTGTTGGTAGTCCATCAGATGTAGGTCAGAATGTTGTTGTTGACATCCAAGTAAAGTGATTTCATTATCTCTTTTGGATGGAATTCAACCCGGAGTATCCCATTACGGGCAAGCGGTCTCGTTTTATCGAGCCTTTTGCTAATTGGGGCAACTGATAATCGAATGATCCATATCAGATCAACAAATTTAGATCGCCACTTTGCGTTATGGCGTTCCATCAAGGCCAGACCTCCATCGACGACGTCTACGGCCACAATCAACGATAGGGCGCATGGACGGACCACAAGGTGAGTTACTCGGTCATTCACTGAATTGTGTTAATAATTCTCGTTGGCTGGCCTAGGGCCCTAGGTCCCTACCAAGGTACGCGGCAGGCAGACGGCGAAGGTAGGTATCGTTTCCGCCAAGAGATCCGTCCCGTGAATCGGTAAGGTTCCATTTGCTGGCGGCGGCAACTACTTACAGCTAATGAGATAGACCCAGCACGTTGCATCGTTCTATGTAAGGCCCAGACCACAACCTACTCGAGATCCGTCGCGTCGGAATTCATTTGACGATATCGATAATGTTAGCCCAGGGGGCTGGGCATTCAATACAGCAAGAATGAACTGCAATTATATTCTCGGATGGGTCCGTCCTCAAGGTACTTCCCAAAGGACTACAGACCGTGCTTATAGACTCTTCACCTCAACATAAAATACTTTGAGATACACCAATAATATAGGAATGCTGACTAAAATATGGAAGTACATATAATGCTTCGTCTAACCGCTAAAGATGGGCCAGCCAACAACAAACAATAAACTAGGAAAAGGAAAACACATAGTTGGAATAATGGGAAGCCAGAAAGGAAATAACGGACACGCATTATATGATAAAATATGGTGTGCACAGATGGAGGTCACCCCTTAGTGTGCTTCTTCTTCACGTGTGAACGCAGGGAATCCACCCTCGAGAAAGACTTGGTGCAGTCGGTCACCGTGCACGGAAATGAGATATCGAGATGAGTAGCAATGTGGCGACGATATGCGTCTCTCCGGTACTCGTTTCCACAGGATCCTGTGTGTGTACACCAGTGACAGACCAGCTTCCGTTCGGCTGGTCCTTGTACGTCGTGCTCGCGTCCCAGGTGTAGGATCAAGTCGTCAAAGGTGAAGAAACATTGACCACAGGGTATCCCGTCCACAAACCATTTGCATTGATTCGCATATGTTGTTGTCGTGACGCCTCTGTATAGCCCTGTTAGAAGCTCAGAGAAAGCAAGGGGATGGCGGCTTTACCCAGAAGCAGGAGGGTGGCTTCCCGTTGTCTGATTCACGTGGTACTGTGGGGCGTGCGCCAGCTACAAGCCTTTTGAGGGAAATCCGAGAGGAAAATATAATGTGCGACCTTACTTCTTGCCTGTGGCTAGTGTTGTGTGCCGCGTAGTGTGAGGACGTGACTGGGAGCTGCGGTGGGGGTTGCTGGTGCGACGATCTTTACGAAATCAGCAGGATTTCGAAGGAGAAGACAAGATAGTACTCACGGAACTGCAAAAGATGTCATGGCATTTAAATGTTGCAGAGGAAGGGGAAGGAAAATATGGTTTGAAGGCATTGGAGAGGATGATGAGAGGGGCGGTGGGCGGACTCGTGTGGTTTACATGCACTACCTGGGCCCGCCAATGGACACCTGGCGGCACTCCTGCCGCCTTGGATATTTTCGACCAAAACTAGCCACGGCTATAGCCCCAAATGTTGAGATAATCATGGAGTGCACCTACATCTGAAAAGGTGGGTCTTTGGCCCAAATCCGTTTTGGCAGGCATCCCTCGCGGAAATGAGGTGAGTTCCTCTCGCGCCTCGTGCACAACGGTCTGTCATATCGATGAATCGATACCGATCCACAGAATCCCGATTCCGATGACTAGATCGGACTATAGTGAGCTGGAGCAAATCGAAGGAGGGTCGGCAAATGCTGTGTTATAAGCCAGGATTTTTAAATCTTGATCAGAGGAAGAAATAATCTGCAGGGCGGGTGGAAGTGGGCGAAAAAAAGATGCACAATAAATTTTCGCACTCACGCCATATCTTCTTAAGGCCAGCAATTGATCGCTTGATTATGCTTACGGCGTGTGATAACGATTTCACGTCCGCTGATATCAACTTCCTTTTGCTTGCCCGCTTAGCAATAAGTATGTGAACGCTTCCGTTCGCCGCAAGACGAGGAAAGTCAAAATTGACATCCCCTCAACAAGGCACACACCTGCAACAATCCCCGACCTTGGATACGTAAATCACCATGGAATTTGAGAGGTATAACACACAGCACTAAATGACTTGAGCTTTGAGAATAGATACCTACAAACGACGAAAAGGCAGCAGCATAACCGCACGTACCTCCACCTCAATGAGCTATATGAGTGTGACAAGGTCGTGCCTGGTGGATGTTGTCCGCGATGGAAAGTGGTGATAACATATGGTGAGCAATGCCCATCGGTAAAGGGTAGAGGATGGACGGCACAAGAGACCACCACAGCAGAGGAACTGAGGTTCGGTTGTGAAAGGTTCAGGGATTCGCTGGGCTAAACAAGGTTCGTGGTATCATTGAAATTGACACCTCTGGTGTGTCACCCGCCGAGAACAGTTGGTCTATGAGCATGAACGTGTCCGTTGTGAGCCCGTTGGTTATGTTTAGTAGATCGGCGCGAGATCCGGGGAAGCGTATGAACGGAGGTCCTGATGGGGCATACCAGGCGGGTGACTATTGTCTTGTGTCCAATAGACCGAATGCCTTTCTACTGTTGCAAATGCGTAGATAGAGGTAGATCCTATGGGTCAACTTGGATGGGATGCATTCTAATTTAGACAAAAGATCTCATGGTCATCGTCTGCCATTGGAAGGTAGAGCCTGTTGGTGCCACCAGCATTAGCATCTCTGCAGCGATGTCGCAAGAGGTCCCACTTGAGAATCGCTTGTAAGGCTTATCAGCCAACTTGAATGAGAAGAGGGTTCGCTGAGTTGCACGAGAGTTGAACCTGGAGCGCCGTTCAGATCGATTTTGCCGTTCGGCCGCTCAGCGCTCAGCTGGCAGTTATGCTGATGGGGGCGCCGCGAGTGATGCGATTGAATTTAAATTTGAACAGGCATCAGATTAATCACCGACGCTCCACCCTGGAAAGTTTCCCCTTCGCGGCGCCACCAGATGCGACTCGGCAGTTCCCTTGATGATCGATGGCACCCCGTGTCGCCGGACCCAGAATGACAACCCACTAGAGATCTCGTCAAACACTCTTGAAACAACCCGAGAGCGACGGTTGAGATTGTTGTCCCTTCTCAAACTACACACGTTCTTGCTCGCACTCGTTGCCGTCTTTCTTCACCATAACCATCAACTGCACCATCACGTCACCATTGCTCCCTCTCGCACTTTGCCGTTCATTACCCCTGCCTTGTCGCTTCTTGTGGCCCGCCCCTGTCGCCCCCTTGCGCCCTACCGTTTATGTCTTCACGCCGTCCTTCTGGTTGTTCCTAATCGGCGGCCATTACCACCGTCACCATAACCCGTTCTTCCCATCACCCACCCCTCTCGGTTCCTCCGCACTCTGCCATTTCCGGTCACTTGCGCCTATTCGCTGATCACCTGATTCACTATCACCGTCACCGTACGCAGATGCACAACGCTATGTCGCAATTGAACCCGTGCACTCGATTTAGGAATGCCAGTGCGCCATCTTCGAGAAAACACGGGTATGCACGCATCGTTTGCGGTGCTGAGCGAGAAGCCTTGATGAAACAATGGGCTTCCTTCTGGTTCCATTGGTACCTCTGCTTTTAAGGTGTCAGTTATCGCCATCACTATCGAACCTGGAGACGATCCAGTTATCCAGAAGCGTCACCATCATCTATGATTCACCGCGAGTACTGGAATACACGCTGACAGGGTATTATTTCGTTCGTCCAATCTTAGTTCAGTCTTTTGTTGTTCCGATTGTCAGCGAATAATCAACCCCACTTTGAAGAACGTACTGAAAAGGGTAGGAGAGTTCCGCGTCCGATGCTCTATGACAGGGAATCAAAACGAAGAGGACCGATGACGCCGCTCGGAGAGTCAGTTGGCTTTCCCGTTCAAGCTGTGTTTGTTCATCTAAAATTTTCGGAGGTAAATCGCCTGGGACACGGTGGTGGATTCCACCTGCAGGACAGCGAATGGATTATAAGCCTATCGATAGGGCGGTGAATATGTTACTGGTTTGTAGCAACGAATTCGAGAAAAATACTCTGAGTCCACTTTCCGTAGTATGTATACATCAGGAGAAGCGAGAGAAAATCATAGTGTATGAGAAATCTGTGAGAGTAATCCATAATCATGCACCATCGTACTGCACTCTTCGTCCACTTTCTAGAGCAGTGGGAGCGTCGATCACTCGTGCATCAGTGGTGTAGGTGATCAGCGCCCCTGAAGTTCGGCACGTGTTGAATTCTGATCTCTCGGAATGCTGCCCGTAGGCGTCGCTCCGAACGATCTCTTTTCCGCAGCCCTGGCACTCCCATATCTCCCCAAGGTGGATGTTGACAATGTGTCTCGCGATCGACTCTCTCAGCATTGTCTTGACACAAGCGCACCAACGACAATCAACTCGTGATTTGTCCCCTCCGGGCTGCCACCCATGCCACTTTTGAATGTGCGCGTTGATGGCCGACTTTTCACCTCGGATCCATAGGTGGCACGGCGAGTGATCCTCTTCCCAGAGACATTGGTGGACGGTGAGCTTTCCATCGGGTTCCCTCAGACCCTTGATGAGTTCTTCTTCATCCATGCATATACCGCCGTACTCGACCGCACGAGCAATACGTCTCCGGTAATATGAACCAGAAGAATTCTGGTATGGTACATGAGAGAAAGGTAGATTTTGACGCGAATCCATTCCAAGGAAGCCGGTTGGCGTTGAGTGGGGACTGAAGAGAAGAGAAGCCGGACTGAACGATCGATGGGGAGGAGGGTGTTGTGCAATAGATGGTTCTGAGCATGGGAAGTCGGAATGCGCCGCGTGTAAAGAACACAGATGGGATGGATAGGGACTCGCTTGGTCGGGAGAGTGATGAAAAGTACCACTCTCGTGGTCAATGAGCGGAGACAGAGGTTGTCGGTCTGGTGAAGTCGGCCACACAGTCCTGGCGGGATCGAATGTCGTGTGACTATCCCAACGGGTAACATTCTGACTTGGGTTGTAGGGAGAATAAGAACCCGACATTACATAGTTACCATGAATCACGTCCACTTCTGTGAGTGGGCACGGGGTGGATGGTACTTCTGCAACGGAAGGAGGCGGAAGGGAGGAGCAGACAGATGGGGTGGACAAAGGGGAATACTGGGTAGTGTTCCATGAGGACAGAGTCTGGTTTGGGAAGGCGGAGTGGGCGTCGGGAGAGGCCCCGGATGAATAAGACAGAGAGGGAGGGGAGGGATGGAGGTGATCATGGGATAGACGAGAGGACCTTTCGGTAGGCTGAAAACGACGCTCGTCAGACAAAGGAGAGCGATCCAGGGACATGATCGGACAAGGAAGAGGTGACAAGGAGAGAGGGCGGGGACGGGGGAGATGAAGCAAAGGACGGCGACGATGTTATAAGGAGGATCAGAGATGAAATTCATTACGGCCACTCGGACAAACTTGCACGCGCGGGGCGGCTTCTCAAGAGGGAGGGCAGATCTCACGAACCCAATCTACATCTTGCATAAATACCTAGCCACGTACCTAAATCCTTACCATATTTTCTATAGGTTGCTTAAGATCTCTGTAAGTAATGAATGTCGGAGGCAATGATGTCTTCCGCATTATGGCTGCTCTTGTTCGCACCTGTCCACGGCAAGTGCCAATCTGTAAATTGCTCAATCTAATTCGTGCTGAAAGTTGTGAACTTAATAATTAATTTGGCTCATTGTGCTTGGCAGATTCCGGCTAGCCAGAAGAGACAGCTCTGCCGAGCTAGCTAATAAGTCAAAATGCTGGTGTTTTTTTTGTATCCACTCGGAATTGATATTAACTAAGAATATAATGTTATTAGCTATCTACTATATTCAAATTAGAGTATAGAATACTGTCATGCGCGCGCATGTGTGATGGCATGTAGACAGGCGTGCACTGGGCACGTACGCACTAAAGGCAACGCGGTTAGCCTGTTTAGCGCAGGGATAAGTTACTCGGACAACGGCGAGCAACGGAAAGGTAGTGTTTGATTGTCCGTGGATGGAGTGCGTCTGAAGGGCTGTCCTTGCATCAATCACTGAAATAGGGGCGATTAATCTTTTGATCGGCTGAAATAGTTGCAAAGAGCGGGTGGGATGGAAGGAAAAGGGTGTTTCGAGGGAGATTCCGGGAGGGGATAAACTACCGGACGAGTGGGAGGGCGTGATCTGCATCGAGCTCCATATCATCAGGATCGAAGTCACTATGGTGAAGATGGTACGGCGCACACGTATCGTAACGAAACGCGGCGAGAGGGCTGAGCATGGGTGGATGTGGTGCACGCGTGCTGCGTGCTGCAGGTGGGATGGGCGAGGCGTTGTGGTGAACGTTCAGTCTTGAAGAGTAGTGGAGGACTTACATGGTTCGAAACACATGCCGAGACTTGTCACGGGAGGCGCTGTGGTGGGTTGGTTGTCTGCGCTGTGGTGAGCATTCGGTCTCAGGGAACAGTGGACTGACCTCGTTTATATATATATCGCATACGGGTGGCCTGGTGAGCGGTGGGCCCAGGTAGGCACTTCCATAGGTAATACGTCGCGTCGTGTCCTTGAACACAGGTGTGTAGACGGCGAGCGGTGGTTTGAGTAACAGTTCCATTTTCAGTTGCTTACACACGCCACCGCCGCCACCAAATCCCCCTTGTACCTGTCGGCAATGAGCCGTTCTCACTGAGGATATCCACGCAACAAGTCCTCATTAGGGAAGCTCAATCTCATGTGCCATTACATCTCACCGTCGGGAGGTTTTGTTTTGCTTATAGAATAAAGAGTTTAAAATAGAAAATACCCCTGAATAATGGGCAAGGTAAGTAGTCGCTGTAGCTAGAAAGAACTCTACTCCCATTGGTTGACATGCCGCTGATGCTGCAGGTGAGATGGATTCCGTAATTCGAGTTTTTGGGGTTTTGGGGTACTTGTATGTTAAAAATCATAGTGACTTGGAGAGAAAGACTGTATCTCGTTCATAGATATCTACTAGATTGGGTGAGCGGAGGAAAGCAAACCAGAATTTGAATCGTGACTGAAGAGATCAATAGGTCGGCGAATGCAATGGAATCAGATGGCTCACTACACTTGGTTTGCGTGTCAGGAGTGTTGGGTGTCAATATAAAACGAAGGAGCATTCCCTGAATTTGAATGATGTGCAAGGCATGGTTGATGGTTCTCCTTGATTGAGGAGGATTTGGACGTGGCAGTATTACCAAGGGACTCCTCAGAGTCACGTTATAATACTGGGGTTAACATCCGCAGATTAAAATGGTTACCTTCATAGCAGTCACGACATGGAATGCTAGATAGCGGAAGGCTCACGGCCGAAGTCCTCATCCAGAGCCGCGTCGTTAGGGCTGGATAGATGAACATGAGGTCGAGGTCGATGAACTTGAAGGATAGATATTGAGCACCGTGGCAGTCTGACAGTCTACCTGTGGAGAGAAAACGGAGTGCGATCGGCATTGACAACCGGTATGTCACGAATGCGAGTATATTGTAAGCTTTTACATCTTAGTTTTGCTAGCCTGCATGGCTGTAGAGTCGGACCTGGAGTGGGAGATCATCTATCGCCGATAGATCTTCAGATTGTCATGATGTCAAGAACGGTGAATGTGACCAATATATGTAGCATAAACGTCGTCATACATCAGCCCAGGCCCGCAGGCCCGGTTGGGTCAGCGGTGGTAAGCGCAGGAAAGTGTTCACCTCATTGATCGGAGTACTCCCACGTAGATGTCGAAATTTCAAATAGACTAAAGGGTGAGCCGGCTCGTCCCGGTTTACCCATATTGTAGTCCATTGTTGACAACGTTCAAAGTTGTGAAGCTTTGAATGTCAGTACACCAGTACACCAAGAAGTACCAGTAGTTGCTCCTCATCGCTTCTAGACTGACTCTCTCACTGTAAGCACAAAGCCCAAGTTGGTGAGTCCGACCACACGGTGACTGACATAGTCCATGACTCATTGAAGGCCAGTGATCGACATGCCTTCAATTGCATTAAGTGATGTGTCACTAGCGTCAAGGACATTGAACTGAAGTGTACCTCGAATGGCTACAGTAACACCGTGCCTCGTCGCGGAATGAACTCACGGATTTGGAACCGGACTCTGTTGAAATGTACAAATGGAGACTACACTGTCTAGCATCTTCACAGCCTCCCGTGACCAAACCAGCGAAAATGCCGACAACCTTGGATTGGAATCCGCTTCAGCCACCTCTGATGGAGCAGAACTGGTATACTCACCTTTTCTGGGACCTAGGAGTCCCCCACTGCAGCCGCATGCTTCCCCAGATACCATACCGTTCAATGGTCACAGCCCGACTTTCCTGAAGACTGAGTGACATGCTATCGGAGTAGTATGATGGGTGATTACGTCGACACAATGTGCCAGTGGGCGCTGAACTTTGACAGAACTCAACAGGTTGGATAGCGCCGGGAGATTCTGCATGGAAAGAAGCATACCTAGAAAGTAGGTATCGCCCAATGGCTGGTACAGGCCACCAACCTGCCAAACATACCAGTTTCGTCGTGAAAATTTCTCAAGCAACGGCGGCGCCCTTAGCAGGCACATCTGCCACATAGGCCGTTCAAGAGCCCAGGTACTTAGGTCCGCGTGAACGTCGAACGTACATTGCCTGATTGGATGAGGTCCCGTTATCTAGCTCGTCTTTTCGCGGCAATCTAGGTCCTAGAAGGTCGATCGAGTGCAGGGATGGTACACGAGGACTATGAAAATGGGGTCCAAGGTCCGCTCGCCGCGGGGCGCTGGCCGTCTAGCCAGTGAGGGTATTTTCACGCCACTCTGCGCACTGCGGTCCCGAAATTGCTTCCAGGCAAAGGGCAATGTGGCGAGACCGACGTTCGTACGGCGTAACGATATAATCGCTTTCATCCTGCCTCTCTGTTCAGGCGCCCCCGCGTCGGGTCGTTGGTGGTCTCGAGTTCCCTCCATCTTACCTTTATGCAGGACCAGTCAGTGCATTGATGGTGAATCTGACTAAATTGCCTCCAGTTGAGACTAATCGCGCTGGTATCCTGACCCCAGCTACTCCAACGGTCTTCAAACTTCAACCGTCTCTGTCATGCAGGACTCTTCACTGCATCACGGTTGATGGCCAATATTATCCGGTTGATAAACCGTAATGCTAATTTCGCTTTCTTGATTCTCAGGTATTGGACCTTCTGCTTTCCTCGCATACACCTCACTGATGAACGTTGAACCCCTTAAGATACACGACGGACGCATCGTCGCTGCACCGCCATTCCACGATCATCAATCACATGCCCAGAGGTCGATCGATCGATCGATTCGGTTTCAACTTTGCTTTCACTGCACACTGTTGGTGCTTCCGTGTTAGAATCTGTCAACAACGACTATCATCGATATTTCATCAGGAAAATTTCCATATCGCAGATGAAATACGGTGTTCCCACTTTCTTTACTACAACTGGGCTACCGCACGAAGGAAAACGAGATATGATATGGTCCAACTTCAAGTTGGCCGGAGTGCATCATATATTGTGTCTATGCTTTCGTTGAGTGGCAGATTTCATAGCTCAACTTCGGCTGCATTGGCACAGAAGGGGGATAATCGCTATCATTACCTGAGTCGTTTTTCTCTGGGGGCAGATAAGTCACCACTTGAGCCTCCCGCTCGTCATGGACGAAGCTTGTGATGTCTTTTATAGAGCCTGAGGACAATGATGAAATGGTAGTAGAAAATGTGAGGGTCGGGGTGGTGCAGGAAGAAGTATTGATATCCAGCCTGAGGAGACAAATGAGGGATACGTACATCATGATCGGTACCGAGGCTTGCGTGATATGGGCCGATGTGAACATGACCCTGTGAATCCATTGGGAACGACTTGAATGATGCTATTTTAGTAGATCGGCGCGAAGACAGTAATAGCATACCATCCGCGGAAGCATGAGAGCCCATCATAAACGGAATTCCTGATGTGGAATACAAGGCAGGAAAGCTTGGTAACGGTGACTGCCGCTGTGGAAACGACTTGAATGATGTCATTTTAGTAGATCGGCGCGAAGACAGTAATAGCATACCATCCGCGGAAGCATGAGAGCCCATCATAAACGGAATTCCTGATGTGGAATACAAGGCAGGAAAGCTTGGTAACGGTGACTGCCGCTGTGGAAACGACTTGAATGATGTCAATTTAGTAGATCGGCGCGAGAACGGGAATATACCATCCAGGGAAGCAGAGCCCGTGATGGACGGAGTTCCTGATGGGGCATACGAGGCCGGATTTCTACAGAGGTATGCAGATTTTATAACGAGGTAAGGTTGGTGCGCAACCTTGTGTCTTGACATGAGGTATGGTCAAATGGTACCGGAGGGCTATGCTACGTATTATCGGCGAATGGAACATAACGAGCATCACTCACGTATATCCATCCCAACCTGGATAAAGGTAAAGTTGAGCGCTGAGGTAAAACCGCAAGTGGTTCCGCTGCCAGCCATTCAAAGGGGGCGCAGTATTCAGGACATGCAGTGATTCGGAATGGCTTGCAACTAAAGACCTTGACTAGGGGGAAGATAAATTTCGTTCTGCATGCCAT
>MU130760.1:0-72622 GCA_015039435.1 Imleria badia | reverse complement strand
TCAGAAATCAATATTTGTCAGCGGTCTGAATGTTTGCCCAAATTTGAAGTTTTCGCAAACATTTTGCTACAGTCAGAATATTAAGTTTATTTTCACATTCAGATTAATTTTATGCGTGAGTAAATACTTAAAAAACTCGCACACATCCAGAACTCAGAACAAACTTGAAAATTTGTCAACACTCAAATGGTAAACTATATTTTATTTTTGTGATTCACGTCTAGAGTAACATTTAGGTCCGTGTTAAATATTGCTAACGCCGTGGTGTCAGCTGCTTTGCAGATGAAATACGTTATCATCAAGCTTTCTAGATCTGATGGCCGTTGCGGGCTTCAGCTCTGTTTCGCCGCATCCAAAAATACCTCGAGATGGAGGGAGTTGTTCATTCAGATTGATCCATGGGGTTTTGCCTCCATCGTTGAACTCGCACTCAAAAAAGTACCCCTTCTTCGTGCCAGCTCGGATTACTTCGGGCTCTCTCGATTACCGTGTATGTATATTACTTCCGCCCGTTGGTATGCTATCATAAACGTTTGTCTCTCTATCCAACCATCTACGCGTCGCCCCACTGCCCTCTGCACGCTCTATCCGATCGGGTTATAATCCTTCCCAGTTTGATCTGTAGTCGAATCATCTCCCGGTTCGTGCTGCTGGATGGGCTCACCGAACGGAAACCCAACACTGGCAGGCACTGCATACCTCTTCTTCAACATTCTCTCCATTCTCACGCTCTCTCTGCACCGACCACAAGCCGCAATGTCACGAGAGTCACGCTCAGCGGCTCGTTTTGGCTCGTCCTTATGTGCCCCTCCTTGCCCGTGGCACAGTTAGCCGGTACTAGCGGTGCACGCTAGGGACTCGTTCCTTGTTTCACTATCAGGCTGTGCATCTGTTAGTACTAGTAGTCTTAAGGGATCCTTGTTGATATCATATGCGCCGCACAACTTCTTAGCTACTGTGATAATCAATGGATCTATCCACTGGCTCATCGTACCGATCAAGTAGGGCCCGAACTATCAATATTGATCATTCTTCCCTCAGAGTAGTCGTGTCAGCCACCTTGCAGGACCCGTGCGAGCTGATGTGTCTCCACACCATCATGCACTCGTGTTTCAATTTCCAGCTCCTAAGTTCCCAAGCCAGCTTCATCCAGACATAATGTGGCTCACGACCATCATGATATGTGTGGCAGCGAGTCATAGTATATTTCGTGAATCATAACCATACAATGTGGAGGGGGCGGTCCTCGTGCTTCGAATAAAGTCTGAGTAGTGTACATCCGAGGTCCCCAGTGACATTAGTACTGTCAGTCAATCCTACCGGTCAATTCGGTCAGGCTTGGGTGAGAAAAGTTCCGCGACAGCTTGCCAAGCTGTTTCGGAACCACCCGCTTTGAAAAGGTCGGGATGGGAGGAAGTAATCCATCTCAATCTCCCCCCGCGCACCACGCTCGGCTTCAGTCCACCTAGCTGCGCCAGGAACTTCACCCTTCGAGGTTGGATTGTGTCTTCAGATATTTTGCCCTCGTAGCTGAGGACGGTATGTACTCTCTCGGGGAGAGGAACGAAATTCTGCGGGAAAGCGAATGCGAAAGTATTCAGGTGGTCCTAAATAGTAGTAGATTCGTAGTTAGGGTTGGTTTCAGTTCTATGCATGTAAATGGTCCCCGCAAGAGTGGACTTGGATCTAAACAGACAGACTGTTGGATTTCGTCACGTCGGATACGCAAAGGAAATTGTACTTTGATTTGCTCAGCCAACGATTCATCTCTTTCTCCGCCGCTCTGTCGTTCTTTGCAGTGTGAAACGAAAGGGTGTCTACGAACACAATATTATTTTGTGTCGCGGCCCTCAAAGCAGTCTTCGCTTTATCAGTGAGCTCGCATCTGATTGTCTGTACTTTCGTCGTGCATGGTTCAAGGCTTGTACCAACTTTGACGAGATTATTCTTCGTCACTTCTTCTACGAACTGCGAGGGGATAAGAGCTCAGTACGGAACCAGTCTAATGCGTTTCAGAGAAACACAAAATACTACTATATCATCGTCACCCAGTTCGAACGGCATAACACGTCTGAGTGTAACGGCTTTCTGCACAGAGAATAAGTTGGATCGGACTCGGAGAAAGTTTACTAGAAGAAACTACCTGAATCCGGTGATATGATGTTGAGTTACTGGTGGTGGACACCGGACCAGCATGGTCAGGTCTAAAGATATTCTCTACAGCTCTCCATGCAACTTCGGGCTCTCCCTGAAAATGCACCTGGTGCATCGAAGGCTGCCATTTGGATTTGTTTAGCAAGCCCATCTGTGTATCAAGACTGGAGTTATACTACGTGATCTTGGAGTCGGATATGCTTCCCGAAGTCATGTCAAAGCTTATGACGATGTGTAGCCGCAGCGGGTGATGGCCGTCATGAATCCCAGGAACAGCGGCGAATTCACGGAGATGGTCCTGCATAGTAGGATGAACCACAGGGTCGGTTTCAATTCGATGCATGTAAATCATCCCCATGAGATGTTGGGGCTTGTATCTGTGGAACCATCAACTTCACATCCTGCGAGGAAGTAAGTGTGGCAAGTCTCGCCCTGTCCGGTTGATCCATGTCATAATCTCCTTTCGGGCATCAATATTGTCGTATCCAGTGAGGAAAGAAGGAGTGTCGACATATACGATACTCTTTACGCCCTCCCCTGCTGCTTGTGACCGATTCACTTTCTGTCGCTTCTCTGATGAACTGAGAGGGAGCTGAGACGAAACCGGAATGTGCCTATGCACGCACCCAACTCCTGCCAGATCCTGTAGGCCCCACTACACTGAGACGAATGATCGTCAGGAAAAGATGTGGACGACGATGAATTTGAACGTACAACACCACGATGTCGTCTTCAGATATAGACAATCTGAGGATAAATGGGTTTTTCCTGATTTCGTTCCACAAATCAGCAAGCAATCGGTTGAAATTGGGTGCCATCGGCATGGCATCCAAGGGTGTAACGAGCCCAAAACGAGCCAATTACTGTAACGTTATACTTAGCCTACCCAACCGCGTCTTATGGAGGTTTGAGAACTCGGAAGGGTCTCGGCACAGCCTCACGGAGAACACTGGCCGCTTCACCTTTGTCGCCCTGGCTCGGTCACCCAACCAGCGCTACGACGAGGTTGACATCGATTCGATCCGACAGGCTGGCACTTGACTCTTCTGGCTTCTCACCTTGCTCTTGCATGCGACGAAGAACATCGTCCCAATGTTTCAGTTTCCAGACTCGATGCAAGTGAGAGCGCCCGACGGTGGTGACGGGGTTGAACGTTTGACGACACGGTCCAGCTCCGAGACCTCCCCGGTGAGGTATCGCCAGTGGTTTTTCCTTGGAATTTTCGAACTGGCTTATGTCGTAGTAAGCCCTATGTGACGCCATCTTGGAAGATGCGCGATTAGGCCAGACCATCGTCTCCTGAAAATTTGATGACTGTTCGAACTCCCATGTTGCACGATGCGGCACAAATGAAACCTCATTGACACCAGGGCTAACGGAGGTGCAATTCCATCGTTGCTTGGTATCGCCATGGGAAGGGAGTTCTGACTGAGCTGACATCCAATACCTCCCCTCCTTGTATGTTCTACACCCTGCATACTCTGCCACTTTTATTTTTCATGAAGAAAACTCGAGCCTGGGGAGCCGGGCCATGCATCGATGACCCTCTCGCGCCACGATCTCTCGATATGCCACCACATTTTTGTTTGCTCCAAGCGAGCGTCAGGACATAACAATTCCTGAAAATACAGTAAATCGGACGAGTGCTAGGATGAGATTGCTATGGGCGAGGATACCGCAGTGCTTTGTACCCTGTCGATGGACCATATAGTAAAGCTGATTTAAATCCGTCTCTCCACCATTTCTCATTGTTACTATAACTCCCCATTCACTAATAGGTAATGTGAGGACACGTTAGGTCGTAGTATATGCGTAATCTGATATCATATCTGGGAGGTCCTACGGTAGATCCACAACTGATTTTTCGGAGGTTCAGAACCTTCGGTCAAATGGCTGATGCATCAACTGATGAAGTCCTCACATGAGCCTCACATGACGCGACGGTATGACCCCAACTCACCTTCATTCACGTTTCCGGAGTAAGAAACGGCGAAGAGCCTTCAACCGTGACAATTTCAGGTCTTGCATTTGACGCAACTTGCCGTCTATTTGCACTCGCAATTCATTATACTCTGTCTGAAGCTCCACCAACACGCTCCCCTCCGGAGAAGCCTTCCTCTCTTTGTCGATCCTCTGTAGAAGCGCCATTTGTTTCTCGACAAGCTTCTCGAGCTGAGAATACAGTTCTTGCCCAGCTTCTGTTTCTCGGAGCTCCGTCTTCAGATCGGCCATTTCTTTTTGGAGCAGCACCGCCTTGCGAGTGGTCTCTTGGTCCAGGATTTGTTGAATAATCTTCTTCGGGGAGTCATCGTCGTTCCTGCAGCGAACTATCTGGGCTCCCTGGTCAATCATCGCCTTCCAGTACTCTGCCCCGAGCTCATTCAACCTTTTCTCGCCAACACTCTGGTCAACTTCATCCCACATCGTCGTAGTGAGGTATACCTTGTCTAGAGCGTCTTTTCCGCACAGCTTTCGGAACATTCGGAGGTTCTTCAGCGGTGTACCGGCCATACGGTTGTCCGTTATCCGATGGAGATACAAGATCCCAGAGAGAAGTTTCTGCTTCTGGTAACTGTACAGAGGTAAGAAACGTAAACCAGTAAACATTTTGCATTACCTTGATTTGAGCCAATCGGAAATCATGTCCAAGATTTCGAGATCGGATTTAAATGTGTCGTCAAATCCGGGTGTATCCACCAGGACTACGTGTCGCCGACTCTCCTGGTCCCAGAATCTGATAGCAAGGACTTGGCTTGTAAACGATTTCAACGTATGGCCTACTCCCTGAGTATCACGTCCACTCGCGGCGCGTATGAACTGAGGTCACGTGAGTGACAGAATTCAGTTAAACCCGGTTTGTCTCACCGTGCTCTTGCCGGCGCCTGTTGGACCCATGACACTTGAGAATATCAAGTTAGACATTTTACTGTCAAGAGTTATATCACATACGCTATCACGATATCCTCTGTTTCCAAATCCTCTATGTTCACCATCGCAGGAGGTACTTCGGTAACTTCAGGAGGTACTTGAGCTGCCTTAAGGTGCTCGGCGTCTGTCTTATAATGTTGTTCTGCAATAGCTTGAGCGGCAGGATCCGGCGTCGTAGGAGATTGTTCTGTGATAGCCTGGGCGGCAGGGTCCGGCGTCGCAGAGGATTGTTGTGCGATGCCCTGAGCAGCAGGGTCCAGCGTCGCAGAGGATTGTTCGGCTACCAGCGGAGGTCCCGGAACCGTCTGACGGTGCTCTGCGTTAGCGTGAGACGGGACCGTCCTAGGAGGTTCTTCTGGTACATGAGGACGTCTTTGGTTCGTCGTTGTGTTTGCTTTGCCTGTTTTTTCTCCCTTGACTGGGTCATTTCGCTTCGATTTGCCCCCGAAGAAAATCTGGCCCAAGGTGGAAATCTGGCATTTGTTGAGAGAGTAGCGAGTAACGGGAAACAGTACCGACCTTCTGCATTTTTTGCGTTGAACCTTTGTGAACCTTTGTATACTTGTAAACCTGGTGCTAATTGGAGTGCGCATCAGAGTCGAAGTATGGGTCGAAGGTGTCAATTCTACCTTGTATTGATGAACCGTTTCTTCGTTTGCAGGTGGCTAGTGAGCGGAATGGTTCCAGGGCAGATGGTAGTATCGGGAACTGGACGGGGTATGGGTCACAGTGAAGTTACTCTCTGCACTGCATACCCCATGAGCTGGAGGGGTATTTCCGGAAATTGGAATAGTGCAGGCAGGGAATCAGACAGGCGTGACTCGACGAAAGCCATGAAGAACAAATAACACCGAAAAGCGTGGTAAGCGACATCAAGGTAAACGTTCGGCAGCCTCAAGTGATTCATGAATCACGAGTTGCATCTCGCAGCTATTAGTAGGGCAACAACCGATTCTATAAGGTGGTTTTGAGGTAGTCATATCTCAGAAATTTGAAGTATCGCGCCGAGCCCATCCTTGAAAGCTTGAAGCCCAGATTTGACTGCTGCCGGTCATGACTGCCGTCCAGACGAAACGCCCTCTTGCCCTTAAAGTTGAACGCTGAGAAATGTGTACTATCGGACGTTGTAGCCTGAGCAAACATGTGGGTTCCTCATTCCTTTCGTCCAGACGTAGAAGCACTAGGTGCCTCGTTTCCTCCTATTATAATGAACCCTGATTAAAATGATAATCAACGTTCCGGTGGTTACTTCGGACGGGTAAGACGACTTGACTGGATGGCTTAACGGGTACAGCTAGTACCAGGTGGTGAACACACAATCTCATCTTCTCCCCTACTTCCTTCCCCTCGGCTTTCCACTCCTTGGCAGACAATCACTAGTACGACCCTTGACGCGGACCTTGTTAAGATTCCGACAACGATGGGATTGTTAAGTTGGTTCAAGGGCCTAGGTCATCAGACGTTCGAACTGGCTAACGATGATATAGTAGTATTGTGTGTTTTTCTCAAACGGATTGGACTGGTTCCGTACTGACTTGCGATCTGTCATCCAGTGTGGTGGGCCCTTCGGGAGGTGGGAAGAGCTTGGTACGGCCTTCCTCTTCGTGCTATGAATGAGCGTTTATGCCCCTGCAGTTTGTAGAAGAAGTAACAAAGAGCGGTCTTGTCAAAGTTGGCATAGACCTTCGACCCCGTACAAAGACAGTACAGGCAATCAGATGCGAGCTCACTGAGGGAGCAAAGACTGCTTTGGGAGCCACGAAACAAAATAATATCGTGTTCGTAGACACGCCTTCCTTTCACACTGCCCAGAACGATGGAGTGGCGGAGAAGGAAATGAAGAATTGGTTGAGCAAATCAAAGTATGATTTCCTTTGCACATTCGACGTGACGAAAGCCAACAGACAGTCTGTTCAGATCCAAGTCTACTCGTTCCGGGACCATTTACATGCATAGAATCGAAGCCGACCCTCGTTACGAATCTACTACTATTCAGGACCACCTGAATACTTTCGCCTACGCTTTTCCGCAGAATTTCGTTTCTCTCCCTGGGAGAGTGCATGCCGTCCTCAGCTACGAGGGCATAATATCTGAAGACAGGATCCAACCTCGAAGGGTGAAATTCCAAGAGCAGCTAGATAATGTGCGCTCGAGCCGGTGCCAGGGGCTCGGGACACTGACATGGGTTACTTCCTCCCATCCCGACCTTTTCAAAGCGGGTGATTCTGAAACGGCTTGGCGAGCTGTGGTGGAACTTTTCTCTCTTATCCAAGCCTGACCTAATTAACCGACAGTACTAATACCAGTGGGGACCTGGAATGTATACTAGTTAGACTCAATTCCGAGCACGAGGACCGCGCGCTCCGCATTGTATGATCATGATTCGTGAAATAAGTACACTGTGACTCGTTACCACGGATATCATGATGATCGTGAGCCACATTGCCAGGACCGAAGTCTGGATGAAGCTGGCTTGGGAACTTAGGAGCTGGAAATCGAACCACCAGGACACACTAGAGACACCATCAACACGCACGTGTCTAGTAAGGTGGCCTGCACGACTGCCGGCGTGAAGCAAGAACCTGTTATCAATATTGATGGTTCGGCCCCCAGCTGATCGGTACAACGAGCCAGCAGGTGGATCCATGGATCAGAGTGGCTGAGAAGCTGCCAGGTGGCGCAAATATAAATATATCACTGAAAAGGGATGGGCCCTAGGCGCTAACAGATGCGTAGGGCCGTAGGCTGTGAACCACAAGGGATTTTGACCTCCAACTTGGCAAGTGGCTGTGTTAATGAGTAAGGAGGCAGTACTAATAAGACCGTGACTGCACTAGTAACTCAGCTTCATATCACGGATTCATGTGCTTGCTCTCAGTAAATTTCATCCGAGTCTGATCCCACTTACGCTCTGTACAGCGACTCGTTACACCCTTGGATGCTCTTTTAGGCCATGCCGACAGTGGTACACAATTTCACCCGATTGTTCGCTGATTTGTGGAATAAAATCAAGCGAGACTCATCTAAACCCACATTGTCTATATCTGAAGACGATATCGTGGTATTGTATGTTCAAAAGTCATCGTTTTCCATCTCTATGCCTGATGATGAGTCGTCTCACAGTGTAGTGGGACCTACAGGGTCCGGCAAAAGTTGGGTGCGTGCTAGGCTCGTTCCTCGCCTACCTGGTTTCGTCTCAGCTCCATCTCAGTTCATAAAGGAAGCTACTAGAGGTGAATGGGTCAAGAGTAGCAGAGGCTACCATCCCTTCACTACAAAGGTTCAAGCGATTCGATGCGAACTGAATGATGAAGCGAAGGACCTTCAACAGGAGGGGGTAAAGAACATCGTATTTGTCGACACTCCTTCGTTCCTCACTGAAAGTGACGATTTTGATGCTCAAAAGGAGATCAGGACATGGGTCGACCGGCCAGAGTAAGACTTGCCATACTTCTTCGCAGGATGTGAAGCTGACAGTTCCTCAGATACAGGCCCCGACATCTGGGGATGATCTACATGCATCGAATCGAAACAGACCCTGGGGTCGAACCCATCCAGAAGCACCTCCGAGAACTCGCTGCTATTCCTCGGATCGGCAACCCCCATCACCCGCTGCGGCTACACATCGTCATAAGTTATGACAAGACTTCTGGAACCATTTCCGACTCCAAGATAACGGAGCGCGTATCCAATCTTCGTTCCCGGATGGACTCGCTGGATAACTCCAAATGGCAGCCTTCGATGCACCCGGTGTATTTTCAAGGAGAACCCGAAGTAGCATGGAGTGCTGTAGAGTATCTCTTTAGAACTGACCACGGTGGCCCGGGATTGTAATGCTTGGTTTTATAATAGTTTCATTTTCACTGGCAGCTGCGACAATCCTTACTTATGAATTACGAGACTTCGTGCTGACAGAACGTATTAGAATACGAATGATAGTATTGTATGTTCAAAATGGCGTATGCATATTACGAGTATCATATCATTAAACTGACTTTGTTCTGGCGGCCGGCACCTCCAGGCTACAGGTAGCGTTCGAAAGCATGGGCTCCGCGACTCATGGGTCCATGGACCACTTAATAATCACGAGGATTGACTCGTGGAAGCGAATGGCTGTCCGTTTTCCACCTCATGAGGAATGGCCGACATCCCACATTCACATTTCCGCTGCCGCAAAGATCAGAAACTATTCCATTGATTCTGGGAAGTGGGCACACCAATGCCGTGGCTTCACGTAGCGCAGCCAGGTGATCTTCGAGTCGTGCGATAGCCTGACTACTGTCCATGGCAAGTTTAAGCTATTTTACACCATGAGCGAGATTAGGTCAAAATATGGAAGATGATCGTACTCCAAGTTTATCGTAGACAGCTTTAATCGAAGTGGTGCATGCCGTGATCGCCTCAATGTCGGCATCGTGCAGGAGGAAGCGAGCAACAGGGCCTCTACTCGAAACCTTGGTCACGACCTTTTGAAGCTTGTGGAGCTCCCTAAAGTGATGGTAAATATACGCGTCTCCACTTGGTAGCCGCTATTCAAAGTGACATACCTTTGAAAAGATTCAAGGGTTCTGTTCATATCTTTTGACAGCCTAGACGTCGCCGCATATTGTGTGATCTCATCGAGCAGCCATCCAGAGCTCTGTATCACTTGACTGATCGCATGATGTGTGCCTCCCATTTTCTGAAATCCTTTAAGAGCGGCGCAAGACTGTCGGCGGCGGGTTACTGACCTCGATCTGTTGAGCTATGTGCAAGACTGTCCCAATTACTCCTCGAAGCATGGGGATATGGCCTATGTCCGCCGCCTGATGGGCAACCCTGAGAACTTTGATCGCAGCTACGAGCGTATCTCGGTGACCATTAACACTACAGATGCTCCCAGCAGGACTGGGAGGAGGTGTGGAATCACGAGAGCTGACTCTTGAAAGACCTGCCGACGAAAACGTAGACCGACTTGAACTGGCCATGGAAGAAGTCGATCTAATCGTGGAGGACCTGCTTAGGAAAGTATGTCGCCGAAGGTCACCCGAGGGCTCTCTTGGACTGATCGACCGACGAGCCTTGTTACGCAGCTTTGACCAGGCTTTTTTGAACTCTCCTGCAAGTTGGATGAGGAAACGGAGTAAGGTTTTTGCAGCTGTTGTTTCGTGAAGCTCCAAGCCGCGGTCCACCATTTCCACCTGAATTTGCAGTTGTATGCGCGTCTGGCGGGCTCCCTCCAATTCTAGACGATTGATAATCTCCCAAGCTGAGTCGCGGGTACCTTCAAAACGATAACTGCGCGAGCCCTGGCGTATCATGTCCTTCCAAAAGTCCGAGAGAAGTTCATCTTCCCTCTGGGAACCAACTGCTTGGTCTTTAACTTCATCCCACATCGTTGTGACGAGGACGATATTCTTCAGGTTACCGTCACCGCACAAGTCCTTGAATACGGCTAGATTTCGCAGAGGGGTTCCTGCAAATCTCACGTCCGAGATGCGGTGGAGGTAAAGAAGACCAGTAAGCTTGACATTGTTCCGGTACCTGTAGGTGTTGAGTCAAACGGCGACCACACTATCGGGTTCACTCACGTGTCCTTCAGCCAATGGGCTATGATCCTTAGAATCTGGACATCAGAAAGGTTTGTGTCGTCGAATCCGGGGGTGTCTACCAAGACAATATTCCGACAACCGTCGGGATGGAGACACCGGACAGATTGTACTGCTCGTGTTTGGGATCTCAAGTCCTCGACTACTTCAACCACCGTCTTTCCAGCCGCCTTGTTAATGAACTGTGAATGTCTCAGTCTTATGGAGTGCAGATTCTCGCACCGATAACTCACTGAACTCTTTCCTGACCCAGTGAGCCCCATTACCCTGATGGCAAGTATGATAAGCGAATAAAGCATAAATATAGGGAAAAACATACGCAATTACTATGTCATTCTCGTCGATAGAACCGTGATGGTCACTTGACGTGACACCATGAACAGCATCACGATCTGGAATGCCGGATCCGGGGTGGTTCGGAGGATACGAGCGACTCGAGGACGCAACTTCGGACGCCGAGGGCGGGAGTGAAGCGGCGCTAAGGCCAGGAAAATACTTATCCCCCGATACGCCAGAAGCAAGGGTTATAGATGTAGAGTTGATTCCGTCGTTTGAGGGAGGAGCCTGGCCAGAAATCATACTGATTCCCAGTTAGAACGGACGACACAGCAAGATGTGGGAGTACCTTGAGCGAGGGAAGTAAATCCGAACTAAAAAGACCCACGAAGCAATAGCGACCACTCCATCCAAGCGCCAAGATACGACACTGGAATGACGGGTTACAAGCGCTTCCCTCTTGATCGTTCATGAGCAGTGTACGCCCAACGTCAGATACTGATGGGCCGATCAGCATGCTCATCGGTGGGAAGCGGTAGTATGCCAGTGACACAAACACTGCACCTCCACGTTTTACTCTCGTTTGGGGAATTCCCTGAGTGTGGAACGAAAAGACGTGTATAGTGCAAGGTCAGCAGGAGTATGAACCCTGAGATCTTGATCCCGCCGCCGAAGTCTGATATTCTCACTGGTATTCAAGTTCGAGGTCGTTTAACTACATTATGGATCTGTCTTAGTACTTGTAGCCCTGGTAGGATTCAGCGAGTACAGTGCAACTTGGTTGCAGTCTCACCTAGCAGCACCGCGGCAAAGAAACACCCTACCTCGAGATTTTGAACCCTGCCACGGCACGTTGTGATCGGTGAAGTCAGTCCACTTAAATAAAACCCTGCACCCTTGTCACGGGCGCTTTTCATGAGTTCACACGCCTGGCTGAAATGTGTATCAACTCGTGTTCGGCGACATCTTGCCTAGGTCCCGAAGTTAATATACCCGCAGTGTTCTGGCAGTGCTGGCACTGCGTCATCGACGCGATCTTACCACTATCTACTTAGTTCCTGATGAAATTTCAAGGCTTATTATTATTATATTATTTTCCGGGACCTTCCGAGTTACTTTGTGATGAGCGTGCTTCAGCGCTCGTTGAACAGCCAGCATGATTCTCTCTCACCTAATGCAAGCATTTCGCGCAAAGTATGATCTCATTCTCACCGATTGCAAGTCATTCGTTTTACTGGCAGTACATTCACGCCTGATCGCAGGGAAGAAGCCGTACACGTACATAGTAGGCAGGCTTGGTGCTTGCAAATACGAATGTGGATAAATGGTACTCCGTTTCTTCCTGACCTTCCTAAGCGATTCTGATGATCAGCTGTTATCATGATCATCACGGATCCAGTCGAATGGGGTTCGAAATAGTTCATCCCCTTCAACAGCCCTATGCCCAGCATCTCAGGGAGTCAACGCACCGAAAGCACGGGGAATGTCTTGCAAATTGTACACACGTGGTTTGCACGACTGGTAAGCTCGCATACGTTTATGGGATCTGAGTCATACATCCACATGCGTGGAGCAGGCTTGGGCACGAACAAATGTGCGCGGAAGCCTAACTCTGGAGAGCCTGGCGATCCCCACTCCAATTTCTCCACCTCCACGTCTACTGTCGACAACTCTGCCAATAACATCATGTTCGGAGACCGCTCAGGCTTCAAGCCATCCCCAGATGACTTTGTGATTGTGTGAGTATTCTCGTCCAGGGTCTTCGTCACTGTCTGAAGCAATTCTGTAAAACAGTATTATGGGGCCAACGGGATCCGGGAAGAGCAACGTGAGCAAGTTCGTGGTATCCTTGACATCGAATTCTCAGGTTAAGAACGATCAGTTTATCAACAACCTCACGGGGAATACCGAGCGGCGCAAAGCGGGTCACCTCAAGTCCGACACCCAGGATGTCACCCCACACCCTATTTCGTACCGGGGTCTCCGTGTTGTGTTGGTCGACACACCTGGCTTTGATGACACATATCGGCAAGATAGCGATATCTTAAGGGTAATTGCCGACTGGCTCACAAAAAAGTACGTCATATTTTGAATATTTTGAATCCCACCTCCCAACATAATACACAAAGGTATCCAGACGGTACCACGCTCAAAATTGCTGGGATAATCTACACCCACAGAATCACCGACAATCGTGTGTCCGGTTCTGTTTACAAAAATCTCCAGATGTTTGGTCGGCTTTGCGGCAATGTACCCCTACCCCGCACGAGCCTGGTCATGACCATGTGGGACCAAGTGAGGGACCCAGCTGTGGCAAAACAAAGGGAGACCCAGCTCACCGGCGACTTTTGGCGGGTACTCGTAGATGGAGGCGCTAAGCCCGAAAAGTTCTACAACACGCCCGAGTGTGCGCAGAATGTCATAGATCGTTTTCTAAAGATGGGAAACGATGGCGAAGAGCTCCTCCTGCAGGAAGAGCTTGTCGAACAGCAGAAGCGCCTAAACGAGACGGAGGCAGGCAAGGTTCTGTTTAATCGGCTCCAGAAGCTCCTTGGAGATCAAAGGAAGATGCTCAAGGAGCTTGCAGACGAGGCAAAGCTGCAGAACAATCCATCTTTGGCCAAGAGTCTGCAGGAGGAATACGGTAAGATCGACGCGCAGCTGCAGAAGACGTTCGAGGAGATAAAGGAGATGAAGATCCCACTCTCCAGGCGCATTCTTCTTTGGCTGTTTGGACGAAAATCCCGTGCGGTAAGTCCGGTTACTCTCTCGCTCCTACGCAGTTCCGATCAAATTGTGTCTTTTACAGAAAGCTATTGAGCTAGATTTTACTTAGTTCTTCATGCTTTGTTAGCTTCGCTACTCGGTACCACGGTCACCAGTCTTGTTTGACATCCACGATTTCGTCAGTCTGTACTATCTATCCCACACCTTTGCAGCTCATACGTATGTTCACGGCTGGACCTGGCCATCAGTTTGCTTGCGAACGCGAGTGGTTCGAACTGTCTAATGTATTGTGTGATTTTAGGGTCGCGTCGCTATCACAGAGGGTGTGAGGAGATGAACTATAACTCGGATGCATGGCTATCCAAGTTGCGAGTGGCCTCTACGACATTCCGGGTCGCTGTTTCCCGCATATCAGCACAACTACATAAGTATGTGATGAATGGTTTCAAGTGCCAAGCACCCGTACCGACATCGAGCACTTGAAGGAGCATTCCAGAAGCGATCACCCCGGGTTGCTCCAGCCTGAGAGTCCCGTTGTAGCGACCTAGCGTAGAGCTGAACTGTGGCTGACATTCGACTACGCCGAGGTTGCACGAGTATACCGATAAGGCGGCGGAGATATGTTAGACAAATGTTGCATAAGTCTTTGGATGTCGCTACGTAGGCGGATCAAGGGCAGAAAAGACGTTGCATGTAAGTAATATACATGCAAGTAGAAGACGGAAGAGGAGGTGGGAGTTCACAACTGGTGGAAGCGAGAAGCGCTCTCCGGTCCGGAGCGGAAGCCGATCCATGATGGGTGGGCGTGAGCTGCGAGAGTGGTCCAGGGCGGGACCGCCTCGCAGGAAACATAAGCAGGGAATGGCTTGCGTGCACGGGACCCTAGACTGGGTGAGTGAAGCTGCGAGGCGCCAGAATGGTAAATGGGGCTGGGTGGGTTGGACGAGCCCGGAGTGCAGAGAGGAAAGAAGCCGTGCTACCACTTGATGTTGCCGCATGTTCGAAGACTTCTACCTGCGCAAAGTGCTGCGCGGTGTGAAACTTATGGCGCAGGAGAGAGCCAGAGCCAGAGACAGAAAATAAGTACGAGAGCTTGGAAGACAATCCGCTCTCAATAAAACCGAGAATCAGAAAATGGGCAAAGATTGTCGAGCGCAAAGGGGGAGAAAGGAGCGATAACTGGTGGAGAGGGCCAGACTGAAGGACGACTGCCTCAAACAAGGCGGAAGGGCTTGGGATGAGTCAATGAAGGACTAAGCTGCGACAGTCACGACGCGGCAGCTGTCCCACTGAGGACCCCTGCCACTGCCAGCCCTACGTACATTAATGATTATCCATTTCTTCCTAACCATCCATGGGTGATAATATTCTGTTATGATGATCATCCCTTGCCACCAGTACCCTTTACGCCAGAATCAGGGTCGAAATAACCAATCCCCTTCAACAACGCCATACCCAGTAGTCAGTCACATTTCAGGGTGGCACGCGGAGAAAGCACGGGGAATGGCTCTCACACTGCGCGCAAACACGCGGTTTGCACACTGGCAAACTTCGTACATGTTTGTGCCATGAAGTCTGAGTCAAAAACCCACATGTTGTGAAGCAGGCTCGGGCACAAACAATGTACGCGGAAGCCTCACTTTGGAGAGCCCACTCCGTTCTGTCCAGTTCCACGTCTACTGTTGACCGCGCTGTCAAAAGCATCATGCTCAAAGCGCGCTTCAAGCCAGACCCAGCCGACTTTGTAATTGTGTGGGTAGTAATCTCGTTCGTGGTCGTTGTCACTATCTGAAACAATCCCGCAAGACAGTGTTATGGGGATAACGGGATGCGGGAAGACTAATGTGAGTCGGTTCGTGGTATCATTTGATTCTCGGTTTAAGAATGATCAGTTCATCAACAAACTCACCGGGAATGAGCAGCGCAAAGCGGGTAGCCTCAAGCCCGACACCCAGGATGTCATCCCACACCCTATCTTGTATCGGGGTCTCCGTGTTGTGTTGGTCGACACGCCTGGTTTCGATAATGCCGATCGGCCAGACATCGAGATCTTGCGGGTAATTGCCGACTGGCTCACACAAAAGTACGTCATGCTTTGAATGTTTCTGACCCCCCTCCCATTGTATACAAAGGTATCCACGCGGTGGCATGCTCAAAGTCGATGGGATAATTTACTTCCACAAGATCACCGACAATCATTTGTCAGGTCCTGCTCACAAAATTTTCCAGATGTTTGGTCGGCTTTGTGGGGATGTAGCTCTACCCCGAACGCTTCTAGTTACCACCATGTGGGACCAAGTGAGGGACCAAGCTGTGGCAACACAAAGGGAGACCGAGCTCAGAAGTGACTTTTGGTGCAGACTTATAGAAGCAGGTTCCAGAGTCGACCGGTTCTACAATACACCTGATTCCGCGTGGTGTATCATTGGTCGTCTTCTAGATTTGGGAAAGGATGGCGGCGAGCTACTCCTGCAGGCAGAGCTTGTCGAACAGCGAAAGCGTCTGAACGAGACGGAGGCAGGCAAGGTTCTATACAAACGGCTCCAAACAATCCTTGCAGAACAGCGGAAGACGCTTAACGAGCTCGCAGAGGAGCCAAGGCCGCAGAACGATCCAGCTTTGGCGAAGAGTTTACAGGAAGAATATGATAAGGTCGACGCGCATCTACAGAGTACGTTCGAGGAGATAGAGGAGATGATGATCCCATTGTTCAGGCGTATTCTCCTGTGGCTGTTCGGACCAAAACCCCGCACAGTAAGTCCCTCGTGCGGTCCCACTGCCGTGGAGTTCTGATCGAATTCTGTCTTTTACAGAAAGCTATTGAGCTAGATTATGCTCATCCCCCCAACCCGTCCACTTCCACTGTTGACAACTCTGCCAAAAGTATCATGTCCAGAAAGCGCTTCAGGTCAAACTCAAAGGACTTTGTTATTGTGTGAGTACTGTTGTCCAGGGTGATCGTCGCAATCTGAAGCAGTTCTGAAAAAAAAGTATCATGGGGTCAACGGGATGCGGGAAGACTAACGTGAGTCGGTTCGTGGTATCTGGACATCGAATTTTCAGGTTAAGTATGATCAGTTCATCAACAAACTCACCGGGAATGCTGAGCAGCTCAGCGCGTGTGACCTCCAGCCCGACACCCAGGATGTCATCCCATACCCTATCATGTACTGTAGCCACCGTGTTGTGTTGGTCGACACACCTGGCTTTGATGATACCAATCGGCTAGATATCGAAATCTCACGGGCAATTGCCGACTGGCTTGGACAAAAGTACGTCATACTTTGAATAGTTTTGATTCCCTCCCAACGTATGAAAAGCTATCCACTGGCAGACGGCATCACGCGCAAAATCGCTGTAATCTACCTCCACAGAATTACCGACAATCGTATGTCTAGTTCTGCTGTACAAAGTCTTCAAATGTTTGGTCTGCTTTGTGCCGATATACCCCCACGCCGAACGCTTCTAGTCACGACCATGCGGGACCAAGTAGATCCAGCTGTGGCAGCGCAAAGGGAGACCGAACTCACAAGCGAATTTTGGCAGAAACTGATAAAAGGAGGCACTACTGCCCGCAAATTCAACAATACACCCGCTTCTGCATGGGAGATCGTAGATGATATTCTACGTATGGGGAACGATGTGTGTCCGCCTAAACGAGGCAGACTGCAGGAGGAATACGATAGGCTCGACGCGCAGCTGCAAGACGTTCGAGGACATGAAGGGGATGAAGATCCGGCGTATTCTTCTTCTGTGGCTGTTTCGACGAAAATCCCGTGTAGTAAGTCCGGTTCCTTGTCTCGCTCGCATGTAGTTCTGATCGAATTCTGTCTTTTATAGATGTTGTTGAGCTGGATTATACATAGTTCTTTATTCTTGGTTTTACGCCCACGATCCAGTGACAGTCTACTATCCCTACAGGCTTCTGCAGTTCATACCTGCTTTCCCGGCCGGACCTGGCCAACAGCTTGCTTGCGACGCTAGACTACTAGTAGATTGGTTCGAACGGTCTATGTAATATGATTGTACAGTTTCGAGGTCTCGTAGCTCCGAGGGACTAGTGTACATCATGATGTTGAAGGGGAAAAAAAAAGTGCGACACTCATGGCCTATGATATTCATGCATCAGCACACCGCATTCTTCCTCCACCATCCAGAGCAGCACGAGCATCGATTACCCGTACTTCAGCAGAGTATGTGACCAACGCGCCTGCAATTCGGCACCCCTCGGACTCCGCTTTCACAACATGTCGCTCATAGGCATCCTTTCGAGCGATCCCCTTCCCACAGCCCCGGCACTCCCGCATCTCTCCAAGGTGGATGCTTAGGATGTGCCTTGCAATCGACTCCTTCAGCATCCTCTTTCCGCAGGCGGACCAACGACATTCAGCCTCGAGTTTGTCTCCTCCGGGCCGCCCTCCGTGCCACTTTTGGATATGTGCGTTGATACAGGACTTGTCGCTTTTGATCCAGAGATGACACGGGGAACGATCTTCCTCCCAGAGGCATTGATGAACGTAGAGCTTTCCATTGGGTTCTGTCAAACCCTCGAAAAGTTCTGCTTCATCAACCCACAATCCGCCATACTCAATCGCACGTGCGCCTCGTCTGCGGAGAGACGAAGCAGTAGAATCCTGAGGAAGCATGAGACGAAAGCAGGAATCTGGTTCACGGTACCCTGTTGACGTTGGGCGAGGGTAGCAACAAAGCAAAGATGAACTGCATGATTGGTGTGAGGTAAGGTGACGCGAGATAGATGAGTCTGCGACGTTCTGGTCCTTCGCTAGGCTTGGGTAGTGGGAGTACCTTGCGTGCGAAAGGGGTCGGTGGGCGCTCAGCTCGTTGCGAAGATGGTCCCCGGAATAGTGAACATCTTGTGGGATGGGGTGCGGGAGAAAGTGTATGTTTGATGTATTAATAGACCGCACTGTATTGGAGAGCTCGAAGGCCACGTCGCTATCCCATTGTACGCCATATGAACCTGGGTCGTAGGCAGAATGGGAAGCTGAAGTCATATCATCTTCATGCGCATCTTTCACCACAGTGGGCGAGGATGCAGCCAATGGTTCCGGGATGATCTCCATCTGAGTCGACCTCCATAATGTGGGGTTGAATTGAGTTTGTCTGAGGTGAATCGTGGTAAGATACGAGACTGTACAACATCTCGCCGATACCTACTGGTTTACATGAGTGAACATAGAACGGGCAGTGCTGGAACGAGTAAAGAAATTGATGAGATCAACCAACAAACGTAATTAGCTCAGGTGCTTACTACGCTTGGTTTGCATACTGGGCGGTTGAATGTTCTTCAGCACATAATTGATGGAAATGGCTACCCTCCCTGATCGAGGAATGTTGTGAGGATGGCGCGGACATACTACACATGGATGGACGACCTACGTTGTGCGGATTGATGTCGGAAGGTTCGAACTATGGACATAGTTCCGTGGCACTTCGACGGGGATGACCATATGCAACAATAGACAACAAACGGCTCACGTCTGAAGTCTGGCACCTCCACATCGACGGCCAATTGGGGAGGGGGTACGGCCAAAGAGAATTGGGATTGAGCATGGATAGACATTGAGTGGAGCAGGAGGGGTAACCAGTCTGCGACTGATATTATCGCAAATGAGAAGACGTTGCATGCTTTTATAGAGTCTCTCCGCCTCGCGTTCGTCCACGGCACGACCAGGAAAGTCCGACAAAGTTTGGAACATATCCGTTCGATCTCGGAGATCGGGTGGCATGGAGGGAAAAGCTGTCCAGGGCATTGAAATTTATTGAGACCCCGCGAAACAATACTTGTTTGTTAAAATTCCCAATCGGGAAATGCCGGCGGCAGACCGAACGCGGAGGCAGAAGTAAAACCACACTGTCCTATCAACTACGATGAGGACCGAGTACGGTGAATACTGAGGCCTGAGGGTCCACTCGGCACGTCATAGGCGAATCATGCGTCGTAAGTCCACATTTGAAGAGTTCTATCCATTATATCACATTAAAATAGTAACAGGCACCGTGCAGAACTATTCAGATCCACTCCAGATAGACAACCGTGGCGCAGTTTGTCAGCGGAACCGCACGACACACAGATTCACGGAGAACTCGGTTACAGGGGTCATTAAACATATTCAAAGAGTGCACAAGTGAGATATCGGCATGTTTTCATTACAATCGGTGTCAGACACCATCTCCGAATGTAAATCCCGGTTACAACCTGAATATAGGCTACGCTCATGAATGAACCTACGTGGATAGTTATTGGATCATGCCATACAGGCTAACTGCATATTTAATCACCTAATGCTCTATCCTTTCGTGCCCAAGCAATCCGAACACTCGCTTGAGTTCGATGCATCAACATGACCATGCGGTCCACGATAAAATCTAAAATCCCCGTGAATCGGACATGGTTCCTCTCAATGCGTCTCTGAGTCTGACTGGGACAGTGCTAGCAGCGTAGCACACTCAACTTTGAGCCATACCTCTCCAACCGCAGCCGCATGATCTCCAGCATCATGTTCCAGCCCCCGGCAGTCACCCAGGTCAAACATCACAATTGGCCACGCACCTGGCACGCGCACATCAGAAGGGTGGTATCTCTGAGGTGAGCAAGTGGGTAATCCATGCTAACGCAGGAGCGAAGGGATGCCTTTTAACTCAGGTTGCAATGCTGTTACTTTACCTTCTCGGAATATCATTAACCCACCGCCCATGATCGCAGTTGGATGGCAAGCCTGGAACATACATTAGTAAATCAAAGAAAAGCTACAGGCGCTTGCGTTGGCGAGCTGCGCAGGCAATCATTTATTTTAACGGAGCAAAATCAAGCAGTCCGGGAAATGCCCATCGGTGCTTTTCTAAGTTACCGGGAAACATTCTTGTTCGCTCCCATCTGAGCACCCCTCAACAACCCCCCTAGAACATTCGTATCTATCCAGTTTATCCTATCTCCTTCATTCATCGGTCACTTGGCGATACCTGCCACAACCCGCCACACATACCACTTTCGACTTTAAATTTTCTCAAGCCACGGTCATTTGGGCAGGCGATGGTTGTTGTCTGCCACCCGCGTCACCCACGAGATCAACGTGCGTTCCGACATTGGTTGAGAGCTCTCAGTTTTACGCAGTGGGCCCATCACGAGAGCTCCGTAACTCTACAGCAAATTCCTGTGGTTGCCTGTGGCAGGATAATAAACAAAGGTCAACTATCTAGGGTAGTTAATCATTCAGGAGGCGTGGTACACGAGGACTACCAGGATAGGGTCCAGTCCTTTTGAGGATTCTAGATTCTATTTTTGTGCTGATTGCTGTATACTGCGGTCCGAAAGTCCATCCAGGTGTCAGGACCATGCAGGTCGGTCCGTACCGTATCTTGGTATCATTTGACCATCACATCCCGCCTTTCCGCTCGTAGCTTCAACGTCGGGACTCCAGTAGTCTCGATCTCTCTGCCTCCATCTCATACAAGACTCCTCGCTGCATTGATGCTTGACGACGTCCGGTTGGTCCCCCAAATGGATGCTTCAGTTCAAACGATTCCTAGGTACTATATCTTCCGCTGGTCTCTCAAGATATGCCTCCCGACTAATTTATTTTGCGAACCCTTCCAGACCCACCAAGGTTGTTGCACTCCCACAGCACGAGCTTCGATCGCAGTGGAGTCGATCGATCGATCAACCCGGTTCTTCAAGGTAGATCCGGAAACACTCGCTACTAACCACAGACTTCAACTCGGCGTCGTCGATAATTGCATCCATTCGACTCAGTGTATTTGTCGTAGCACAAATAAAATAAACTCTCTGCTGTCATATCCGAGTGCCTAACAAAGCGTGGACGTGTGAAGATTAATGACTGATAGTCGATGGTTCCAAGTAGACGATTCGACGAAGGACTTGAACTTGGACTAGCGCATCGAGCAAGCGATCATTTTAAGCTCCGGGCGTAAGGAAGTGAAGGGGATGATCTATAGGAGTTGATATTCTCCTGTTCAGTTCTATGTGGATAACTTGCTAACTAGGATTTGAGTATTCATGGAGTAGAACGGCGACGATCGCAGGGTATTCAAATTAAAAGTAAATATGGATCTGAGTGAAATATGAGTGCACATAAATAAGAGAGAAATGGAGGTAAATAGTGAACGAATATCTGTACTGCATCAGACCTTCAATCTGCATAGCGAACTGCGCCTCCTATCCGCAAGGCCTGGCGTGTGTCAATCACCCTGCGCTCTGTGCCATGCCATCGCAGCAGCGGGATCCCGACAACCCTCACTCTGGATCTGAACATGTTTATCGCACACATTCCGTGAAAACCCCTCATTGCAACCCTGGCAACGAAATCGCTCTCCGAGGTGGACGGTCACAATGTGGCGGCCGATCGAAGTGTAGAGAATTGCTTTACTAGTAGTACACCCGTGCCACAGACACTTGGCCGTGCTGTCCGCATGACTCTGTCCATGCCATTTCCCGGATATGAGCGATGACACGGGATCTAGAACCAATGATCCACATTCCGCAAGGGTTACTGGACTTCGCCCATTGACACTCATGGATGCTGACCGTGCTTCTTCCCTTGCCAACGCCAGATTAGAGATCGTCTTTGTCGAACTATGAACCATCAACGCTGATTGCAAGCATGTTGGCAACGTCGGTGCCATGAGCCCTTCTTCTCTGTGGGGCGACAGAACTGGAGGTTCCACTTCGTCATTGCCAAAGCCTGCGCTGTCCTCCCGTAGAGCCCGACGAACCTCCGATCAATACCGGTGCCTGTTGC
Organism: Imleria badia; assembly: GCA_015039435.1. NCBI lineage: Eukaryota > Fungi > Basidiomycota > Agaricomycetes > Boletales > Boletaceae > Imleria > Imleria badia. Next base: position 50,169 of record MU130760.1, on the reverse strand, counting down.
ATTTGCAAAATGGCTTACGGCTTTGGTGCCATGTCGAACGCCGGTGCCCGATAGGTTCTGCGAAATAATTGGGACCACCCTTGGCCTTGCTTCAGTTGATCATCGAGGCTGCTTCCTGTGCCGTGGCTCGTGGATTTGTCTGAATGGCGACCACCTACAAGGTGGCGGTTTGTGAATTATCTTCTTCTATCCGTGCAAGGATCCAGACTCGGGTTGATCAGCATCCCTTGCCTGTCTGGAGAATGTGAGCAGACTGCGTCACGGGGTGGACAAACTCTGTCTCTGTACACCCTAATGGTGATGCGTCGAAAATTGAAATCGAGTTCTAGAAAGTGAGTGGAGGCTGGTTGCTGATTCCCTTTGCTGCCACTGTTTATTCGTTGGGTTGGAGACTCGGACACTGCCGCCCTCTTGCCGTCCTTGATTTCTGGAAAGGACGAAGACGTTAATTATGTGAAAGCAACATCATGATTACGTTTACTTTGCATTGGGACGATGCTTTGAATGAGAACATTCTAATTACTTGAGGAAAGGTTTGCTGTTCCGCGTAAATTGATACGCCCATCGAGGAAGTTGGGTCATTCTGATTTCCGAACGTTGAAAAGCTCAAAGCATTCGCGTGTGATAACTTCAACGTAGAATTCAAGGTCGCATCCTGTGTGACTGAGTCGCGTAGCCATTGACATTAAACCAAAATTGAACTGCATGGCTGTTAACTTGTGAGCGTTGAACTTGTGGCTGGCCAGCGGTGTCATGGGCACAGCAAGCCCCTGGTGACCCTGACTAGCCATTGGCAGTGACTAACCATGCCATGCTGTAGTAAGTAATACATAGTACGGGGAGTTGTTCCTGTGGTCAGCGGCACAGTACGTAATTTAAATTAGTGACAGCTTGTGGTCAAACGAAATTTTGCATGCCCTAATGTGGAATCCATGCTCTTTGGTCACCTCGCCAGTCTGTATCCCACAGGTGTGAGTTCGCATAAGCGCTACTCTATTAAACCAACCGTTCTCAGAAAGGCATCCCGTTCTCTTTTCATCTGTTCGGGATTACACGGACAGGTTGAAGTCATTTTATCCAGCATTGTCGCTCGCGATCATTCAAGTTACTGACCCGCAGTGAAGAAACCATGGTCCAAATCTTCGCGAACTTTCATACATGACAAGAGAAGGTCTGGTTGGTTGACAATGACTTCTGGACATCCGCCAGTATCGAGGAATTGTGTGAAGGTGAATAACTCCGATGTCTTCTGGACCCCCCACACGCACCAAGGCTACTATTGGAGTTCACACTGCATACTGTGCCGCGGTTGGATGTAAGTCACTCGGTATTTCTACCCGTTAATCACTAAGTAACATAGAAAATTGCTTATAGTCTCTAAAGACAATCAAAGAACGGAATTTAGAATCCAAGGTATGCATAGCAGTGACAGCACATCTGAAGTTTGTGATGGAACGTGAACGCTCGAAAGCATAGGTAAGAAATGGTGGTTTAAATAGGGTCGTAAATCATATAGTGAGTCTGAAACCAAACATGATGCCGAAGGTGTCTATTGATGCTTACTCCTAATATGTTTCTTCCAGCTATCTTGGCGCGAGAAAGACTTGCCGTCGAGACAATACTGGCAATAGTAGCGCACGGAGTAATGGGTATCAACGTGCCGAGGGAAGTTTTCTCGCTTTATTGGCGTATTACATGCAGAGCCCAGGCTGGAATTCAATAACTGGCAAATGATCGTTGTGCCTGGATCACCTGAAACGTGGTGTTTTTCACGAAGATGACGAAGGAATGCTGCCCTATCAGTCGCAACGTGGTCACAATGGACACCTGAATTATGTAGAATCCAGGAGCACGGATATGACTGGTGATCCGAGTGTATCGTCGGGATAGACGGATCATTCGGTGAAGGTGAAGGGGGCTGAGAACTGGCGCTAGCGCCGGATAAAAAGAAAGCGAGCATTGGGTTTGTTGGGTTATTGTTCGTATGAGCTTCTTCCAGCTGATCCATTTGTGCCATCAGATCCTGGAGTTCCGCATCCTGGTCAAGAAGAGGTTGAGGACTAATTCTCTCGCGTGGGCAAGAACACTAACTTGAATGGTCTGCAACTGCATCGTATTGGCAACGGACTCCTCGACTATCAATGACCACCTATAAATGACCTCAATGACTTTGTCTGCTGGTATCACAAACAACTGACGAAGTCATATCAAAATCCATAAAGTTAAGTGGTTCGCTGAATCAGACCCGTTAGAAGGCGCCACACGGAAGGAACAAAGTGTCTTACCTTCCAGTCGCTAGGTCGCCAAGTGTCAATTCCGGAAGGAATGGCGTATAAGAGTAAGAGTCGCTGAGAGTTTCACGGACAACAGGGTCGGTGTTTAGCGAAGACATGTGCCCAGTTGGCGTATGTATGATGACCTCAAGCGTATGATGGATGACGACGGGCTAATCATTGCCGCCTTACCACAGGTATAAATATACTTCCATCCTGCCAGGTGCGTACCTTGGCAGGATGGCACTTTTCCGCAGAAAGTTCTGATAAATGGCAAGTTAAAATACCCGGAGGTTTTCGCATAGAAAAAGGTTTCTAACAACGTGGCTTTCTCTGTGGAACGTGGCACTGCCTGTTTCTTTTCATCGAGGAAGCGAGTCGCCATTGTCCCAGCTCTTTCGTGGACAGGGGTCAGTACTAATCTGGTTGTCCGGCTTTCCAATCCAGTTGGTTGGATGGGCCACCAGGACTTGTAAGCAACGCTGCTTTACATGCTAGGTTTCGAGTTCCCCAACTTATTTTCTAGAATATAGAGATCCTCCAACCGTGCAATCGTGACACGGCCATTCCCATGCTATTGGGTTACATGTTGCGATGGCCCGCGGACGGTCATTGATCCCCGCCGTCAGGCTATGCGACTAGCTAGGCTTCACCAACTGGACAAGCATGGCAGATATACCTCATCCCGTGTAGCGAGCTCCCACCTGCCCCCACTCCCAGTGAGCCCTGCATGACATCATGATGCGCGGTATCCCCGATGTTCCGGTGGACGATTGCATTACTGAACTTTGTTCCGAGCGCGCTTCTCCAACTACAAGACCTGGGGCTTGTTCACTCGTCACCCTCCATGTTGACACGGACCGTCGCCATCATCAAGACCCACGCGTTGGAACAGCGCCTCGAAATTGATGAGCTGCTTTGCGGGAGTATTACATCCCCACTCAGATTTGGTCAAGGCATTTCGACACTCGTTGATCACTCGCGATTCTCAAATTCCACAGGACACAACCAACGGTTTATGGTACACCCTGGTCCATTTCCAAGGGATAGTACTAATGTCGGACCCACTATATATCAGCCACATGTACCATGACGATCCTTGATGTGAGCTCCGGTGAGCTGGATTATACGGGTCTGCGGTGGCTTGTAACGTCCTCAGCCAATTTGTCCCCATCCTTTCTGCTCAAGGCGCCAGCCGGCCAAGTCTCCGCGCTTACCTGCGAGCGCTCTGCCACGACGACTGGCGATATCATTGAATGCGAGGCTGAAGGCGGCGGTCGCCTGGGCTGGAGCTTACCACACCGCCTTTTTTTGAGGTCCTACCCCACAAAACAAAACAATTGAATAGACCCCAGCGAATCGCGGCGCACTATGCAATGTTAAAGTTAAGTTGGACGTACCTGTCAGGAAGTGACTGAACGTTAACCTTGCACTGATCTAAGAATAGTGCTTTCGAATTGGTTTCCTATTCCAACATAATGTCGGCGGCTCAGGTCTCTAAAATCCGAATCCGGTGGACAATTGTGGTGGATACTATGGTGATGGATACTATTTGGTCAGTCCACGTCGTGTCTTTTACCCATTTGCGACAACCGATCGTTCACAGCCCAACCTGTCTCGTAGAGCTCTCCCCTGCGGCGATGATCGATTGAGGGATTCGTGGGCAGCCACAAACCAAATTGTTTGGTCCTGCTGACACCCGCTGGCGAGCTCACCAAGGTACATGGCAGGCGGATCACGTTGGCGTGGATTGGTAAGGAGGATGCCTTTGCCAAGGCCACAGCTACAATACAGAGACCGAGTATGCTCCCACCGCGCCGCATCGTTTGATCTGGTACCTGATGACCACGGAGGCGGAGAAATTTTGGGGTTTTGATACACCTCAACCATAAAATAGGGATTTGGGGCAAGCACGACGAGTGCGAAGTCTGAGTGACCATCAGGATCGGGCGAGAAATGTTGTTTCTGTTCGAAAAGTCGTCCACACAGCATAAATTATACAATATACATACATAGCCCATGCGTTCGGCGTGGATACCAGCGCAGTACAGCATATCTAAATAGACGAGAAGAACAGCGGGTGTTATTTCTTGCCATGCTCCTTCTTCCAGTGGGCCCGCATTGAGTCTTCCCGAGAGTACGGTTTGCCACATTCGGTGCAGGGAACTTTGTGACCGACATGAGTCCTGATGTGGCGTCTGAGCCCATTCCTGACACGCTCTTTACTGCAGCACACATTGTTGTTTGTCAACCACCGACAAACCAGCTTTCGATCCGCGGCCCCCTGCATGTCATGCACACGGGCCAGGTGGATCATCAAGTCGTCAAACTTGGCGAAACCTTGGGCGCAGAGCACATCGCTCGTCACCCACATGCACGTATAACCGACGTTGCTTGTTATCGGAGCTACCCTATATAGCTCCATCAGAAGGGTGGTGAAAATAAAGGAAGACGAACGCCGCACCCAGCGGTGGAAGGGTCTCCGCCCATGTTTTGGGTCGCGTTGACTAAAAAGACCTGTTGCTGCTGCAAGCTTATTAGCGCGAGTCTTGAATGAAGATAAAATATTAGCTTACTTCCGGGCCCCAGTCGGTGTTGTACGCTCCGTGATAGCCTGTGTAGGCCAGATGTACTGCTTGAGGAAGGTGGTACGTTGATCTACGCAAGAGCAGGGTGAGTTAGATTTTGGAGGCAGGAATGGAGTGCTTGCTCACTGAAGGCCAAGCGACGCAGAGGGAGGGGAGGGAGTCGAAGGCTGAATGGTATAAGAGAGATGGTTGTGATCCATGGGAGAGGAAAAAGGGAGGGGGTGTGGGCGTCTTATGTACTAGGCGAGCCTTCCAACTATACCAGTTGGCTGGTATACATGAAACTTGGAAGGTTCCGCCAGAAGCCTGCCAGGACATGATATTCCGCAGGGCCGACCCAACCAGAGAGCAGCCAGACTTGGCAGGCATATCCGACAAGGGAGGTAGGTATCTTCGCTCCGAGTCAGTTCAAGCGAGGATGCTTCGTCGTGTTTAACGTGAACCCAGTTCTGGGTCATCCGGGTTCCAAGATGGAAGTTAGATTGCTGGGACGATTAGCAGCTGGGTGGTCGAACCGAACCATGATGAACTGGCACAAACCGGTTGGAAGGTAGGGCAAATGCTGTGTGTCGTCGAGTGGACACTGGAATGGAAGGTTTGTCGACATCAAGATACCCCAGGACAATGACCCACAGGTCAAAAAGGAAGTGGGTGGAAAAGGGCGGTCATTTCACACTCGCACCGACCCTTCATTTATACGCATTCGGGGCGCCAATCAGTCTCGGCTCAGTCTTTTCCCCCTGCTCAACCATCTGATAACAAGAACACATTTCGGGTCAGCTGCTTGTCCACGCATCGATACCAAAGATAGTGGACTTCTTTCGCTTACCTGCATTCCAACCTGCGAACGTCTCCTGCCACGACCAAAACTCGGAGGTTTACCTGTCATCCGACTTTCTTGGATAGAATGAGACACAGTACGTGCAGCGTGCACCCCGCGATCCACTCAATGGAAGATAGTCGGACATTCCACGTTGCGTTGCTCACACTCGGGTGCTTATTGATCTCAAGGATCAACACATGGATCACCAGAGTGAGAGGTACCACCCCCTTGGTTGCACCGCTCTGACTGACGGAATATTTTATACAAGGCGGGTACTGGAGGAGTAATTCCTGCATGACTCACCAGCGAACTTGGGGGTTGGCCTCGGCTGCAACTCATGTGGTGAATGACGTCGACGCCGAGGATACCTCTCAGCCACCAACCATGCATATTTCAATGTGCTCGGAACTTTTTACGCCAGCTAAGGAATCATCTCAGAAGGACAAATGACTCCGGAACTCCGCAATGAGTGGCAATGGCGTACTGCCTAGTGTGCGGTTTCAATCACCAGTACGGCCATCAATCCATAAAATGAACCAGATAGCTCGAGAGATTTGAAGGTTCAACATAGTTGGAGCACCGCGGGCTGGGGCCCAAATATCGAGAATGGAGGGAGTGGCGTTCGCCCTCGAGGATCACTGTGCAGGCGAATATAGTTATCTCTACCCCCTTATCCCTGCTGATGCGTAATTCGAAACCGCAGAATGCATGATAGGGAATTTGGGGTTCGTTCAGGTTGCTGCGGATAGGTTCAAGTTGATGGGCTGGCAAACGTGGCGCCGTTGGTACCTAACAGTTTGAGGCAGTTTGAGCATACAACCGCTGCAGGTTTCTGACAAGAAATGGGGAGCCACGAAATCCCTGGGGAGGTGCTGGCGATGATGAACGTCTGTGGCAACAAGAAGTTGTCGGAGTGCTGTAGCGTGAAACAGCAGCAGACCCTCCGGTCCACTGCGCTGCAAAGCACAGTCAACAAGGAATGGAAAAGGCAAAACTGTGTTTCTTCTGTTGGACAGTTTACTTGAGATGAATCCGCGAATCACCCGCGAGGATACCGTGAGTCCGTCGCTGCTCTGTCTTGCTCTCTTTTGACTTTTTTTTTGCCACTGGCTGTCAAGGTTACTCAGGGGCGCCGATAACTAGGGGTTCAACCGTCATATATACACTGAAGTTTAAATGTAACGTCAAGATGCCTCAATTTTTAACTATATATGTATGTAGTATCAGATACATACCTATGCATCCCCCACCTCTTTATTGACAGATTGCGCAGACAGGAAGACTGTCCCCATTCCCGTTCGGGGGACTTGACCAACTTAAATCTCACGAAGAGAGCCTTTGACAATGATAAACTTAACGTAGTTTGCAAACACGGGAATCACGACGCAAGGTTTACCCGCATCAGACTAATAATAGAATGGGGCCTTGAACCTAGTATGATTGCGACAGCAGAAAGGAAAGATATATATGTACGCTAGACACAGTGGATCTCTGACGCGAACTCTGCCGGCAAGTTAGACGAGATAGGGCACCAGGCAAAAACGGACACATAGGTGGAGAAAGGGCTTCGAGGCTGATCGTTCTGCTAAATAGACCCGTCTTACAAGTATCGTACAAAATAATAGCGAAGAATGAGCGAATAAGCATGGAGAACTAAGGAGATGAATGTGTTAGTCTGATATGCGTGACGGGAGGTGATGGACGCACTAATTATCAAAATGTTCTCAAGGACCTGTCATCTTATTCCAAAGTCAGTCCCACAGGTCGAGGAAATGGGTGTTTGCGTTTCGAGCCCAGGTGAGCTTCACGAACATGGCGCACAATGCTTTCTCGCTTGATGTGCACCAAACAACCTTGCCAACGGCACCGAACAATATGATCTTTACGCATGTTCTTGATCCCATGTGCGGCGAGATGTTTCGGAGCGGTCACCTCAGTGATCGTTTGACCGCAAGTTGTTGACCAGTCTTCGGATATCCACTCGCATCCTCTCGATGATCCTCGAGACATTTGTCCGACGGGCATCGGATGCCCACCAAAGTATCCTGCAGGAACATCATTGAGGATAGAGAACTGACGCGAAGCCTGTCATGAAAGTTTTAGAGATGCGCGCATGCGAAGTTGATAACGATGCCCACATGACCCATAGGTTGTGCCACCCGTGCGAGAGGATTGTATCCGGGAGCTCCTTGAGGCGCGTTGTAGACCGCCGAATGTCCCACAAAGCTCTGGACGGCGGACGCGACAAGGTGAGGGATCGCGGAAGACTGGGTCGGCCCATGGGAATGTTGCGTCAAATAAAGATCGGCAGGGCTCACAGTCGTCTGCGATAATGGGTTCGGAGATAGTGGTCAACGAAATTGACGCAAAGGGCGAGAGCGTTTACTCACAGCTTGTTCCGGCACATGACCTAAACCAGATATCATAAGGGGCGGGCTATAGGAATCTTCGGAAAACATGACAACGCAGATATGTTTGGGGAACCTGGGGAACGTAGAGGATTATTTGGAATGATGAGGTTTCTCGATGAAAAGATGGACGTTGTGTACGCAAGGGACATTCAAAGCAATGAGTGCGAGGAGTAGGCTGCCAATGGCAAACGGTAAAAGGTAAACAATAAACGAAAAAAAATAGCGTAGCTGAGTATATACAGGTAAATGGATGAAAGGGGGATTTATATAGTTCTATGCATTGCATGCCACTAGCCAACGACGCCGGACCGGACAGCAGGTTGCACTGCTTAGTTGAAAGAGAAGGACACGCGGCGCATGCGAACTATGGCTGGGGCCTTCCGAACCCGCCCGAAGGTAGCGCACCATAACCCCCTGAAAGGCTGAAGGAGGAACGAAACTGAATACAAAGCGGCAGAAAAGGCGGAGTTTGGGAAGACAGGTGGAACGTCCGCGTATTTGATCATTAACACTGGCAGCTCCGCTGGGTTTACCAACAAGTGTGATAGCATAACCGACCGATTGGACCGATGAAGACAGCCGTAATTCAATCGGCCGACGGTGAAAGCTGTCTTTTTGATGATGATTGCTACAGCTTGGTAGAGACAAATCAATGGAGGGCTTCCCTACTCATCAGGCCACCATATTGGCGCCACAAATTAGTATCAACAACCATGAATGGCAAAGTTACCCCCTTTATGTCTAAATTCTGCCGTCGTGGCAGACAAGGCAATGTTGCATTGCAGTAGCCCTATGTACAGCAACCTCAGGTGTAAGTATGTGGAGCATACCTCGACTAGCACCGCCCGCATTAGGAAAGTTTATAGCCGTAATTGTTCCAATTAACTATGCTTTTCGCTGGCTTCATGGAACTGATGAATCAACAGGAATTCCGATTAGCAGCAAGTCAGATATATATGGGTAGACCAACTTGAGCTGCATGTTCACGTTTACTTGCTCCGAGCTATGACCTCTTTCGTCTGGCGAATACAATTGGACCTTCTTGGATGCAGTTCCTAGGTTTGTACCAGTGTATGTCTAGGATTAGTAACAAAACTATATTCTTCACTTCATATAGGTTCAGTGCGTACCTTGTAGCCTGGGTTGCATCCATATCGTTGATCTACTGGCCAAACTCCCGAGCAACCCTGCATGAAAGGATCTGCACTTTGCTCATCGAGACGATCTACCGTCGATCAAAAGATTGGCGGCCCTCCTCAGGATGCCAAATGCGCTTTTTGGGTTGCTAATGCACCCACGGAAGCCCTCTTGTGAGTAAATCCGTTATATTTCATCCGTGCTGATAAGCTTGGCTGGGCGATTTCAGGTGGGGTTGGATGCACAAGTCCCCGACACCTGGACAACGCACTAAGGGGCAATGTCATGTTAGTTTGATTTGCTATCTGCCTTACGGATTGTCGTGTTCAAGTTGTTCTTGAAAGTCGCCATGGATACTGAACGGCGACGGTTGGCCGTTCGGAGCGGAGCGTTTCGACTCATGTCGGGATATGAAATCATCTTATCCCCGGCAAGGACTCTTAGCAAAAAACGTGTTGAACTGATTCTACATTGGCACTAGAACTACTTAACTTGGTCTTCCCAGCAGACCAGCGTGGACCCTCGTGGACCCCAGCAACCCACGCACATCAAACAAGCTTGTTGTTGAAATTCAGGACGGCCGTGTCGAATGTTCCGGCGACTGAATCTTGAGTTTGATCGATCAATCTCCCACAACGCGTAGGTTTTGCAATTTCCAAAGTCGAGGGCATACCAAACATCTGATTGATTGACACTGTTTAGCCCATTAATGGACAGTCAAGGTCTCCCTTGAAATGCCGAGTCAAAGGGCAAACATGCATCAGTGTGGTGGCACTACCTCGACCCTCCTCGTGGTGAACACGCGCCCACCACACGGCACGTACGTTGCGCCTGACATCAACGTTTTGACTTCGGACCTGCAGTCTCATTTACCAACGTCACCAAAGGAGATTAATCATTAATGGGACATTATAGCCCCGCCCCTAGTCAGGAAATGAGTCGGGTCGGGCGCTGTGCAGTGCCAAACATGTCCGTATTTCCCCGTGGCATCCTGGAGTCGCGTCGGGAGGCCCCGCGGTTGCGAAACTATAAACGATCGAACTGGCGAATATTTGACAAGGCAACACTCAAATAACGTCATGCACCCGCGTTATTAGATCATCGCCGTCCACCACAGCTCACCATGAGGTTGCAATCTCAACGTTGCAGCACCAGACATGGGTCACAATCACCACTTGAGCTTGAACCTCGAGTTCCGATTGGATTCTAATCTTAGCAACAACCTACATACTGCATAGAACATAACGTGTACTACTATATAAACAACCCACGTGCAGTACCATTAAACGTGAACGTCACTGGAAACCGACATAGAGTCAAGTACATATAAGCCAACATGAGTGCCATAGACAAGCTACTTATAATTTACAAATTGCGGGCACCTGTAAACGGGAATCGCGAAGTTGACTTATCCCGTCTCTACAGTTGCTTCCGAGTCGTGTCCGCAACTATCACCTCGCTCTCGATCGTTATGCGTCCGGAAGCTTTTAAGCGTTCAATCAACACGTCACCAAACGCAGTCATGGGTGTGAGCACACCACCACGCTTGGCGAATGGTGGGAGATGGTCCGCCTCTAATACGAGAGATAAGGCACATTCCACGATCATGACTGTGAACAAACAACAGGTCAACTTCATGTATTCCACGGGGTGGGAAATGATACAATAAATACGTACTCGATGATAGCAAGTATCCTGGCTCTCCTTTACCACGCAATGTTGTCCGTACAGTGGTCGTCCGCCCCTGAGCATTCGGCAATGACGACGTTATGTTTGTGACCTGGAGAGCACCCGCTTCAAGTTGTCTGGAAGGTGGATAGTGAGCTACGATCAGACCACGTTATTCTCTGCCACGATGACGACACATACCTCTCAGTGGGACCATCGCCTGACTGTGGCATGAGCCTACGAGCTATCCACCGAGCCTGCAGCATACCAGCATCAGTGGATTCTCCGAGCAAGTGAAGATGACAACACATACAGGCGGAAATAACTTCATAGTCCCTCCAACAACGACCAAGAATAGCACTACGAGAAGCGAATGAAGTCGACTTGGAAGTGCCAAGAATTCTTCATACTTGAACTGCGAACCGTAGGATAACTCTGTCGTATCCTCGTGTTCACCATGAGACTGTCGGGGAGTGCCCAACACGAGCCTGGGGTTCCGCGTTGCAAGCTCGAACAAACCCCAGGAACGCTGTACAACTTGCAGGTTCACGAGTGCCATCAGATACAATGCACCTTGGACTGGTGGCTTTGAAATTGGAAGTGAGTAGAACGCCTTTGGCCGTGGGCCATTTACGCCTTGGACTTGCGACGGATCAGTACCACGTGCCCAATCGCGGAGTAGAGCGACGTACTTGGGCTCAGCGCAAAGTCTCTTCTGACTGCGTCAAACTTGTGCTTCGGAACCTCCTCTAGGTGGGCGAGGATAGATGAAAACGTTCCGCCCGATATTCCGGTGCCATGTAGTTTCCATGCTGATGTCGACATATCCACGGTAGCCGAGGGCCCCGCAAACGCCTTGAGTGTCTTATTACCCAAGTAGGCGAGGATGTCGGAAGGAACAGAGTCGAGTCCAGCGCAGGGAACAATCACCGAACCAGTGCGGCTGGCGGCAAAATCGAACCTGTACGGGCTGTCATGTTAGGTATTGTGGCGGACAGAGACTGCATGGCACTTGCCCGAGGATGATATCCCTGACCCAAGGTGCCTCGCCTGTGAGGTCAACGTAGTGCCTGCCATGGCGCACACATGCCGTGACGACAGGTGTTCCCCAACGCCAATATGGCCCGACGGCGTTGATGATGACTCGCGCACGCTGTACTGCTTTGTCGACGTCATCGCCATTTGTGACATCCACTACGAATGTTGGTACCTCCGCGAGGTCGCCGTACTCGCGTACGAGAGCCTTGAGCTTTGAATCTGAGCGCGCAGCCAAACCAAACGAGAATCCAGTGCGCTGTGGATGTGTGGCCAGGTAGCGTGCAATCAGACGGCCCGTATAACCTTGATGGACATGTGTAAGCGCAAGAACAAGACACAAAGGAATTGTATTACCCGTCGCACCGAGGAGCAAGATATCGAGCATGATGGACGTTGAATGGTGAAAAGATTCAGGCCTCAAGGCCTCGACTTGTTCGGTACCACGTAGCTCGACGCCACACAGCTACGGGCAGGCACGGAGCTGTCACCCTGAAGCATCCTCGCCATGCGCGCATGTCAAACGTTTTTCGACAAACCCTTGTGATAACCTAATCGTGTAGACAAGATAGCGGGGTGGTGTTACATACTACAACGAGGACAGCTGGGAAATCGCATTCAAGAATCTACCCATCAAACACGCTACCGTCCATTCTAACACCCATGTTCTGTTTCACATCCATTCCCAAGCGCTTCATTCGTCCAATCTATGGTTGTTTTCATTATGGATGAATATAATCGAAGAAGGGAGTTCCCACCTCAATTCTCTCGTTTTGCACCTTACGCAGCTCCAGCAATTGTTCCCGAGACATATAGCTCTCTTGATCAGCAGTAGCCTTCTTGTGTCGCGTAGCGTGTGCTTTCATATCCGCAGCAGGGTCGTACGAGTCTTGCGAAGGGGGGACAAACTCTCCTGACCTCAAAGAGGCCATCCGGCATTCATACGCCTCCATGTGATAGTACTTTTCGTGGGGTAAAGTAGCTAGTAAAACCTTCAGAGCCCATCGATACACAGCAGGGGGTAGAGTCATACCAGTATTGTAATCTTCTACGAACACAGCAAACTCTTTTCGCTCTTGATCTTTGGATAAACTCTCCGGGTTGAGTTTGCGTTCTTCGAGGAGCCAGGTTCTGAATTCCTGGGTTTTGTTATAGAAACTAGTGGAGCTTCGTCAATTTGTGGACTCCATAAAGAATCTATCCTCACTCGGAGTCACTGATGATGCCATATTTTCCCCAGTGGGCACTCGAGCTCACAGCCCCTTGTTTTTTCTTCTGCAGAATCGGTCAGTGTGAATCAGTGGGTCTGGGGCAATGGTAGTCACCTTTTTCTCTTTCTTCTCTTTCCGCCTCCGCTCCTTTTCTTCACGTGTGCGACGTTTCTTCTTCTTGTGTCGTTTGCGATCGGACCCTGAGTCTGAATCCGAAGAGCTGGTTGCAGGCGATCGAGATCTCTTCCGCCTCTCCTTCTTACTCTTGTGGTCGTGCCTTTCTCTTGACAGAGAGCGACGAACAGGTTCACGTGAGCGCGAGCGCGAATAAGATCGAGGTCGCCTGGAGACTGGTCCACGGGAAGTCGATCGAGACCGCGACCGCCTTCTAGGGGAAGGCGTGCGCGAGCGAGAGCGAGAGCGATACTTTCGAGACCGAGTTGATTGGTCTTTGTCGTCGAACTCGGCTTTGCTTGAGTCCACACGTCTATGTGACCGTCGCTCGTTTGGTTCGTGCCTGTCTCTGTTGTCCATCCGCGGATGGCGGTCCCGACTATGACTTCTGCCACGGTGGTGTATAGAAGACATTGATGACCTGAAAAAAGTCTTTTAGCATGACATAAGACTGTTTCCATGAAATGAGCGTACGCGTGGTGCTAATACCGAACCAATGAGTTGGGGCAGTGACAGGTGGTTGTTTGGATCAGAAGCTTTTGGTAAACAAACACATTCATGTCTGATCCACATCAAAAAGCCGACTCGATCAGCCGGCGCGTCACTGACTCGTGTACCTCCGCCATATTTGATGTGCAATCTCCGCACCGTAGCAGACGCATTGCATCGCCAGTGGGTTGCATTTCCACGAGTTTCTCTGGGTTATCATGACGGCTCTCGCAGCCGGCCACAAGTTTTCCTCGACGTTGGAGCAGCCATCAACGCCCCATCAAGCTCAGCAGGCGCCGAGCCACAGCCAGCGGCGCCAGAAAGCATCAGGCAGCATAGGAATATTTCGGCGACAGCTCAATACTTCGGTGACTCGCCATGACACCTCGCACAAATTCATGGCGATCTGAGGTGAATGAGCTTATTATGGATCGCCTGCTTCTTCCAGCACGGCTATCACTATAGAATCGAGGTGCTCGTGATGAAAAGTGATGAAACTTGAAGCAAATGCCATCTCGTGTCCGGTTTTTACCGATTATCTGCGCTTGGGTCACTATTTCCTCTTCGGCGTCATGGCCTTGCCTCGTCCTCCTCCGCCAGGCGTTGACGAAACCCACTCGGGCTCATAGCGTGTATATCGCCTGGTATCCATGCCTCAAAATTCGACATCTACCCCCGAGATGCACAATTCATTTTATGTTGCGCCGTCACACGCGCCTTGGGAAGTCTCCGCGATTATGGTTTTAATATGTAATATGACCCCGTGGTGGGAGGGCATGTCGTGCGCCCAGTGTTCGTGATAGATTAACCTGCCGCCCTCTCCGCCAGAGCGATGAAGTCGCATACCACACCATCACCCCTGCTCGTCATCATCGCCATTCGCCGAGCGGCGCATTTGCAAATGAACACTGTGATTTTCCTCACCCAGGAGTGAGGACGCCGATGTTTAAAAATCTCAGCTGATGGTTCACAATTCCCATCAAAGAAGCACCCCAATACGCCTTCTTTCGACATGTGTCACTACCATGTGAATTGCCCGTCTGACTGCCAAGCTTCAGGGGACGGCTTCGTCCCGCCCTCTCAGAGGTCAGCCTTCCTTCCTCGACGAGAGATCTACTCGCTTACCAACTGTATGTTTTTAGCATTGGTCAGGACTTTAGCGTCCCTTCTCCTCTTCAAACGTCCGCCTCGGAGTATTACTCGACGGCGTCCCAGCAATCGTATTCGCTGCTTGGCCAGGATTGCCATGGAACGTCCCAAACGCCGCGGATGTCCGTGACAAATTCCCCCCGATCATTCCGCTCATCTATGGGAAGCGGATCTATTGGGACCCTATCGCTATCCAATCACTCCTATCACCAAGCTAGACTGTGCTATAATACCGATCAGGCATCTGCTCAACAGCAGGGATGGTGTAGACCCCACTTCCCAACTTTCCCGACCCCACCTCCAGCGTCGGGTACAGTGATCCCGCATAATGCGGTGATCGGTAACCGCACATCTACTCGCTGCCAGAACTCGGGCCAATCATCCTTCGCAACAAAGAAATTTACTCCGGGTTCTACCTTTGACTCTGCGTCGCAATTTGACACCGTGGCCCCCAACACGAATCAACATATGCCATCGTTGATGGGCGATTTTACGGTTCCCGCACAGACGCTTCTATCAACTTACCAAGCGCCCTCGCCCCCGCCCCCGCCCCCGCTCCCGCCGCATACTCCGGCCGATCAAGCAGACATCGAATATGCTCGATGCCGCTATGGAGATAAACGCAGCTTTTACCAGTGTCACTTTGATGTTCGCGGCAGTCCATGCAATCAATGGATTGTCGGCAACAGAACTCGAGTGCTCCGGCACCTTCGAAACCACCACCGTCTTCAGACGGGTCCCGCTACACCTGCCCTTTGTCTCTGGGACGAATGCACGCACTCTCGGCCGATGAAACAGGAGAATCTTTCCCGCCATGTTGTCATGCATCTGGGTGTGAAATGGAAATGCCCCCATTGTAGGCGTTTATTTTCGCGCGACGATGCTGTGCATCGGCACATTGAACGCATGGCTCCAGGCGTGGACGCCACTGACGCCGAAGTAATGCCAGGCCCCGATGCACGTGCTATAACTGAGCTGCAGTGCAAGAGAGCTCGCATCGCTTAGACACTGCTCGGTGTCTCCCTTTCTTTGTGCTATGTATGAATTTTTTTCAACTTTCAATATGTGGTAGCATACTACCATGATACCCGGTTCTTGGTACATCTTAGCATTTCCTGTGCGTGTCTGGGATAGATATTCGATACCTTGTGTGCAGAGTGTTAGGATTTCGGAATGCGAGTCCGGCGTGCCGCCGCCAAACAACAGCCTGTAAAGGGAATGTCTTCCCATATGCCACGTCCAAATGAACACGTTAACATCCCAGACCCTGTTAATCGACCTTCTCCATTTCTCCACGACGAGGCTTCTTGTTTACCTGACAGTCGTGTCTAGGCGCCACTAGCTCGAGGGACCGATGTCCACTTCTCGGCGAAGTCTCACTGCTTCGGGCAAACGGGCGTCAATGACCCACATGACTTCTTCCGCACACACAAATAGCATCGAGTTGTCAGCGATTCCGGAACCCTCAACGGTCTCAACATCAGCTCATGCTATGCTCTACCCCATGTCTTCCTCGGGTCACCCAGCGCCGGATCGCTCCAGGCCTCCTTCTCCACCGGCTTCGAGTTATTTCCCTGGTTGCGCAGACACCCAATTTGGAGAACCGCAACCTACCCCGGGTGCAACCAGTCATTTCGCATACAGCACTACTCTCAGGAGACATCATGCTGAGTCGATGGACTTCGTCCCACACAAGCTGTCAGACATTGCGCCAGGGGTTAGTGCCCAGGGTTTGCTGCAGAAAGCGCTTGGGGCGGTGACAAGACGTTCCAAGGATGATACCCTTGAAAGTGGCTACTCGTTGGTCAATGGCCGTTCGACCCCCTCTTGGACGAACCGGGAGGAGAGACGAGACACCCCTTCTGCACGATTTGCTCACTGGAGCGTCGAGGTATGTTCCAACTTTTTTTCTTCTTCAACAAGGGGTCCTCGCCTTGCTACAGCCCTGGCTTGTCGCGCGGAATTTCTACATAGAAATCAGGGGTCATAGCCACACTTTCCTAATCTAATCTCAATTGCCATTTGTGGAGGGTCTCCGTGCTAACCCAACTTTTTGGCCGCAGGATACCGTTGCACATTTCCAGTCATCTATATTGGCCGGTCTCTCAGCGGCCGTCATTCCATCGCTACAGAATGTACACGGATACAACGAATTCTCCGTCTCGACACCCGAGCCCGTTCTTCTCAAGTTTGCGAAAACGATTTACGAAAGCCCACTGATACTACTCCTTTGCGGAAGCGCAGTAATTAGTGCGATTATGGGAAACGTTGATGACGCCATCAGTATAACTGTTGCTGTGGCGATTGTCCTAACTGGTAACCCCGATCGATACCTTATCTTGGGCATCTCTGACCCAACTCCATTAGTCGGCTTCGTACAGGAGCAACGATCAGAAAAGAGCCTCGAGGCATTAAATAAGCTCGTTCCGCATCACTGTCATGTCATTCGGTATGAACCATGTCCGTGTTTCCTTTTATTGAGTCTCACGTCATGCTACCAGTGATCAGCGGAAAATACACGTCCTTGCGAACGAGCTAGTTCCCGGAGATATCGTGTCGTTGTCGACGGGTGACCGTGTTCCTGCAGACATTCGTATCATATCTGCCGTTGATCTCGAGATCGATGAGAGTAGTTTGACAGGTGAAACCATCGCGCGCCAAAAGGACCATAAAACATGCGCCTTGGAGAAAAGTGGGAATGGTTCTTTTCTCAAGGATTCAGGATCAGGCGAAGTGGCTCCTCTCGCGGAACGATCTTGTATCGCACATATGGGTACATTGGTGAGGAATGGTAAGCAAACTCCGAGCTACGGCTTGCTTTAACTAAGGAAGTCTCGGATGCAAGGACATGGAACTGGGATCGTCATTGCCATCGGTGCCCAGACGGAGTTTGGTGTCATTTTCTCAATGATGCAGGACGTGCGTGTCTTGTGTGTTGTCGTCCGTCTGATATTTACATGGTCCGGTCCATTTCAGGTCGATGAGAAGCGGACGCCACTTCAGCTAAGCATGGATGAGCTTGCACAGAAACTCTCATTCTTGTCTTTCGGTGTCATTGGGGTCATTTGTTTGATTGGAATGTGGCAACAGCGTCCTTGGCTGGACATGTTTACCATCGGAGGTATGTACCGACGACTTTGAGATGATTTCTGCTCAATCTTTCGTGCTTAGTCTCTCTTGCGGTCGCTGCCATACCCGAAGGGTTGCCGATCGTAACAACCGTTACCCTTGCTCTCGGAGTCGTACGGATGTCAAAACGTAAAGCCATTGTGAAGAAGTTACACTCGGTGGAAGCTTTGGGTTCGGTTTCCGTTATATGTTCTGACAAGACAGGAAAGTTCATGCGACCTTGCGATAATCTTACACTGTGACTGACCTTGCTGTGCAGGGACATTGACCAAGAATGAGCAAACAATCACTGAGATTTATGTCGTCGACGAAATCTTGCACGTTGATGGCCTTCAGTCGGCCGTTTCACCCTCACCGGCGGTCCGGAAGACCCTCGAGATTGGCTCCCTGTGTAACAATGCCTTCGTATCGCAAAACGAAAATGGTGTTTACATCGGCCAGTCAACTGACGTGGCCTTGCTCAACATCCTCTCGACATTTGATTTACCTGATCAGCGCAACGTACGTTAATCCGGTCCAAATCGTGCACCAACTAAAGCGTTTGTAGGCCTTCACCCGACTTTCTGAACAATCTTTCAACTCGGAGCGAAAGTACATGGCTGTCAGTGGTATCCACAACTACTCCACCGTTCTCTACAGCGGGACACCACGCGAGATCTACTATATCAAAGGCGCCATCGAAGCCGTACTCGACCATTGTAAATTTTACTACGTGTCTGACAACTCTACTCCGGCCCTCGATTCCAACACTCGCAACGTCATTCTCTCGAATGCTCAGGTGGCAGCCTCAAAGGGCCTTCGCGTCCTGGCAATGGCATACGGCTATGGTTCCGTGGATTCCCCCAAGCCAGATACATCCCAGAAGGCCCAGAATGCATCACAGACGAGATCATCTTCGCCGGACGCTGCAAAGAATAACTTGATTTTCGTGGGTTTCCAAGCAATGTTCGATCCCCCTAGGAAGGGTGTCGCAGATGCGATCGGGCTACTCCAATCGGGTGGCGTCCAGGTGGTCATGATTACCGGAGATGCGGAGCCGACTGCACTTGCGATCGCGCAAAAGCTTGGTCTCCGCGTTGGACAGCGCACTCACGCAGGCTCTTCAAAGTACTGCATGACCGGCAAGGAGATTGATCAGATGAACAGGGCACAACTCGTCGAACGTGTGGGTAGCGTCAGTGTGTTTGCGCGTACGACTCCGCGACACAAAATGGCGATTGTCGAGGCTTTTCAGGCTCGTGGAGCCGTTGTGGCTATGACGGGAGATGGAGGTTAGTTGTGATGCTCGTTGTTTCTCCGTGCGGCAATTGATCATTGACCACCCCCACCAAAGTAAATGACGCACCAGCGCTCAAAATGGCTGACATTGGCGTGTCCATGGGCAAGAGTGGTACCGACGTAGCCAAGGAGGCTGCTGATATGATCCTTGTCGACGACAACTTCAGTACTATCCTTCCCGCTGTCGAAGAAGGTGGGCATGTTTCCTATGTATTTCCGATGATCCCGAGTTGACATTGAGGACACACAGGAAAATCTATCTTTCACAACATTCAGAATTTCTTGTGTTTCCAGCTCAGTACTGCTGCAGCCGCGCTTTCGTTGATCACTCTGAGCACGTTCCTTGGGTACAGCAACCCCCTCAATGCTATGCAGATCTTATTTATTAACATTCTTATGGACGGTTCGTCGTCAACGGTACTACACATGTCCAACCTCTGATGATCATTCCTCGACAGGACCGCCGAGTCAATCATTGGGAGTAGACCCAGTGGACCCAGCTATCATGCGGAAACCACCCCGAAAAAAGAACGAGCCAATCATCACCCGACGATTCCTATACCGCGTTCTATTTTCAGCATCTACTATCGTCTTTGGTACCTTATTCATCTATTATATTGCATTGGTCGGGGACGAACAGGTGTCGCGGAGGGAGCAGACCATGGTACGTAATCCTCTGATGTCTCCGCTCTTCTCGGAGTTGAAGAGCTTTTTTTCTTTAGACCTTTACCTGCTTTGTTTTCCTCGATCTTGTTTCCGCCGTCCAGAACCGTGGTCTCGGCTGCGGGCTATTCCAAAACAAGATGCTAGTCTCGACTGTATCAGTGTCATGGCTGGTGCTGCTCGCGCTCGTCTATGTGCCCTTCATGCAAGCGGTCTTCCAGACGGAAGCGCTAGCGAGCGGGGACTTGATGACCCTTGTGTTCTTGGCTGCCACCTCGTTTCTTCTGCATGAAGGACGGAGACGCTATGAGCGCTCGATAGACGCAGATTTGACATACAGTGTAACTATGGACCAAATAGCATGAGACTCTGCTTCACCCACATCTTCTATACCTTTTCTCCATTCTGGGACGCCGCCGGAGAGCCGTTTGGTGGCATTTTCCCGATAGGCATGACAGTAGTGTATTCGGGAAATGATATCACAATATATATATATGCTCACATCTACGAAGCTGCCGAACACCAGGTCTAGCTCCGTGGAACGATACGGGGAATGAAAGCAGGTGGGATGGCGAGAGAAGCCTGGACAACTGGGGGTGGCTTTGTACCTCTAGCGATGAGGGATTGGGCGTAGCACTCGACACGGAGTTCCTGCAGGCCGGTGAGCCGCGCGGAAAGAAAATAGAAGAGAACTCGGTTGACGTACCTCGAAGCTCCAGGCGGAGAGTCCCTCGGCGGCGGAGATACTCTCATACGAGCAATACCGCGACCCCGACGGAGCGTCGCAACCCCCGATGCTCCCTTCCTCGTCCCCGTCCTCGTCTTCCCCCTCGAGCTCGCCCTCCGAGTCCGAGTCCGCGTCATCCCAGAAACGGGGGGTGGCACACGACAAGCAGGGCGGTGGGCCCACCGCGGTGCTACCACTGCTCGCAGGCACGGTCATCCGAGCAGCATCCTGCACGCCGTTTGGCAACCCGAGCTTGCGCCGGGGGAGTGGTATGATCGCGCGTATTGGCGCACCGGTCCATTGGCGCGCGATGATGATGCGGTTTGTCTTGGACGCGTCTTCGGAATCGTAGGCGTCGCCGTCGGACGCGCTGCTTGGAGCACTGGTACTGGTTGGGGTGGTCGAGGTCGAGGAGGGTAAGGGTGCGGAGCGGGGTGGGTGGGTGAGGATGGTGACGCCAAAGGGCCGTTTGGTACAGTCGGCGTTGAGCGGGTCGGTGTCCAAAGGGGTCGGTGCTGAGAGCAAGACGGACGGTGTCATGGCTGGTCAGGGTTGTTGCGTTGAGACTGGTTGCGTTGAAAGAACAGAGTCAAGGGGTCCTGTGCGAGCGCCAGGCTGCTTCCTCGGAAAGCGGAGAGTTTTTTTTTTTCGTTCATCTTGATGCGGTGCCAGCTTTTAAGAAGGTACCACGACAATAATATGTCCCGAAATTGAGTAGTGTGGACCCGTCCCACAGCATCATTATGTAGCTGAGTATGGAAAATTACAGCAAAGCGTTTCAACTCCATCAGGTCCAGTGACTGTCCACATGCAGTACACGATCGGCATGTTATTGTTGTACAACCCACATGTACGTGGCTACTACAATGTTATACATCTCAGAAGCGAGTCAATGTACATACGAAACTTGGAATGCCCAGGCATAATCGACTTGATTGACCTGACCCTGCGGAACATCGATCGTCAACACGCCGTTCTCGCCCATAGCCCACCCGAGTCCCTCTTCAGCTGTCGTCGTCCCATTCGTTGGTCTCAGCAGCTTCATAGTGTCTCCCTTTTGAATAGGAAGCACGGGTCCACCCGCGTCAACGACAATCGAGCCGTTGGTAGGCTTGTTGAAGGCGACGATACAAAACGTGTCGGGCGTGGTCAGGAATCGGTACGACCCTGAAGGATCCTGCGACGCTTGGTACCAATAATCCTGTAACAGTCGGTCTTCAAAACGCGAGTTTCGTCACAGACGTACACGATACGTACAGTGGCGTACACGCAATCACCAGCGTATTTGAGCCATCGGCCAGCTGCGAGGAGGTTGTCCGCCATGGGCGCGATGATCTCGCCTTCTGCAGTCGGCCCGACGTTGAGCAAGCTGAAGAGAGGTAAGCGACCAACCAAACCTAGAAACGGGTACAGCTGGCCTACTAATTTCCGTTCTTGCTCACGACGTCGACCAAGATCTGGATGATGGTCGTACCATTCTTGTACCCGGTCACATCGGTGGCGTTGTTGATACCAAAACTGAACGGGTCCACCCCTTCGGTTCTTTCCCATCTTCTTGTGGAGAGTGATCCGGATAAGGTATATTCGGGTGTATCAAAGTCTGGTACCGCACCGCAACCTATAAAACCAACGGTCAGCGCACAAGGATTCTGAGGTAACGTTGTGAACGAACGGTCATTCATAGTGACCTGGTACCCATTTTCCATAGCATTGTTATAGAACCGTGCGGCGAACTCTAGTGTATTGTTTGCACCGCCAATGTCACACCACTTTGACAAGCGTAAGCGTGAATGCACCAACATCATACGGACGTACCATAATCTCTGACCCGTAGTCAAGAGCGAGAGAAACCATGTGGGGGTACAACAGGTCTTGGATGTAGTCGGAGATATTGAGCATGCCGGTGTAAGGTTCGAGGTCTTCGTGGTTGAAAGCATTGTGCGCGAGCCCTCCGGGCCATCGTTCCATCCCGTATGCTGCATAGTAAGGATTGAACCTTGACGTATCCGACGCCTATCAGGAGCTTGTCGTATCTGGTGTTCAAGAAGGATGACCTACCACTCAGGGAGCGAATAATAGGTCCCACGGTGAAGGTTGGGTTTCTCGGCTTTCGCAGTCTCCATGAGCTCTTTGACAAAGTCGCGGTAGGGATTGAGGTGGACACTACTTCGGTGTGTCGTGTTCTTGGTATCAAACAAGCCATATCCATCGTGATGTTTCTGTGGAAAGCGTCAGCATGGAAGATGATAACACCGATGCGCCACAGACCGTGACGAAAACAAAGTATTTTGCGCCGGCTTCGTCGATCAAATCTAGCCAAGCACTTGCATTCCAGTTTCTTGCCGTGAAGTTTGCGATAAAGTCATCGTGAACGACGTCCTACGCAGTAAGAATGGATCAATTATGGTGTGGTCGTAACCCGAATTCAGGGATCCTCACTGGTCCGTAGTGTTCCAGATGGTGCCTCCAGGTGGGATTTCTCGAATCCGGCGGGTTGTGTAGGTGCCAGCTGAATGTTTTCCCAGGTAAACTCAAGAAACAGGAATCTGAAGCGCTCTGAAACTTACTCATACCACTCAGAATAAGACCATGGTGCACCCTGCATGTCATATAAGCAACGAAGGGGTCACTGGTCAATGACACAACCTACATAAGCTGGAACGCTATAGATGCCCCAGTGGATGCTAGTGCGTGTGAGTAGCTGGTTCTATACAGCATCTCGGCTTTTACTCACAATATTCCATATTTTCCTTGAGTCCACTGGAACAAGAGTCAACATAGTCGTCACGTAACGCAGAAAAACAACCCACCCAATTTGGCGGTTCATGCGTAGACAGTACGCTCTCGTCAGCTGTCCATGACTGTCGGAGGGGAGTGATGGGCCATCCTGACGACGTCCCAATAACATTTCCATCCAAGTCTTTGATCGAGATCGTCGCATTTCCAATGCCGTTGTTATTCAACACGAGAACGTCGAAGCGCGCCTGGTCCGCCGCTACGAGACGATATACCACTCCTGGTGATACTGTCGTCACACCTTCGCCAGTGACTTCCACCTCGTATTTGCTCTGAACCGACGTGTATGGAGACGACGCAAGATTTCCCGGTAAGAGATTTGCCAAGGTGATTGCGACCGCTTGGGCACGTTGCCCATTGACTTCCTCCCAACGCGTGCTAAATTGAACACTTTGAATCGAGAGCTCGGGACCTGTCGGTGCAGCTGACGGGACAACGGATGGTGTGATAGATATAGCGAAGATATGGAGCCTATTTCCAGCGTTCGCAGTTTGCGGGAGTGTGATACTCCTCAACGGGACGCGCGAGGAAACAGACACAGAGAGTTGGAAAATATGGGATGAATTCCAGCTCGTCGAGGCACCATAGTTATCAAAGTGGTAGGGGCTAATTCGGAAATGTGGTCAATATGGCTCCAGGGAAACAAGGCTGTGAAATGGGCTCACGTTCGGATATCGCCCCAATTGATGGTTGGATATCTCCACCAATTCTTTCCCGTCACTGCAATAGGACGTTGATGTGATGATACATGGAGGCAGCGAGGTTGTTAGCTCACAAACAAGTTCTGAGGCAGAGTTATCCGCATAGTTGAGATCGAATGCATGGTCGAATTGATCTGATATGGAAAATCCGTTAGCTGAGCACCTTGGCACGATATACCTACTAACCGTCGGTCCCATCCCCGGCATAAAGGAGATGAAGTTCGTGAACATAGGTCTCGCTGGGAAGCTCTATAACTTGTCCCTGGGAAATAACATTGTCATCGCCCGTGCCCCATGAAGTCGGGAGGTCGTACTGAAGGTAAAGGTTCAGTCCCCCGCGAATGAAGAGAATCAAAAGATTGACCGTGACACTGTTGAAAAGCCAAGGTCCTGTAGGGAGGTATTCCGCTGCATATGTTGAGCCCCTCTTGTTAAAGTTACCGGTAGTGCCATCGATAGATGCAGCTTGATTATCGAAATAGCTTGATAGTGTGATGGGGGTCGATGGAAATGGGACGAGAGGGGAAGAAGTGGACCCGAAGTATGCGAGTAAAGTGCCACAGAGCGAAGGGACGCTGAACACCTTCATGGCACCCCATACAGACCACTCGCCTTGCGCAGAACACGCCCTTTGTACCACCTGTGCATTCAGTTAGCGTTACACCAGACCTCGAGCGAAGTGCCTGACCGTGGACACGTGCAGCCTCATTCTGATTGGGGCTAACCTTTGGTGAGAGGGAACGAAGAAAGGTATTCCAATGAGGCGATTAGACAGGGGGCGTATTGGTGGTCCAATGCACCAAAACCATTCGGCGTCTAATCCAGTTCAGCAGCAGCCACGAATACTTGGCACCTTTCACTATGTGTGGAGATTTCGCCAAGATAGCATCCAAGGACGTTTTCGTGGGATAAGTTGAAGCCTAAAAGGCAGGAGCCTGAGATGCCTGCGACTCGGATGGCGTTTAATGGGCAAACGGCATCCACCGTGACAGTGGTTCTGAAGTCGCCCTCAATCTCCAGACGGCCTGGCAGTTAAGAGTTGGTACTCGCTATAGTACCCTGGCACTGCAATATCACTATCAAGAGACACTTGAGGTGGAGGGAGTGAGCCCGACACGGTTAGAGACTTAGTGCAGTGACAGTGCGTGACATCTGAATCCGGTCCACTCGGCCCGTCCAACCGCCGTGTCAACCAACTTTCTAACTCAAACCTCAGTTGAACTTGCACCAGCTGGCATGACTCTTCGTATGATCAGAACGACTATCTTCTGATCTCGAAGTATTAGCTATGGGCTGGAGAGGCTCTCGATTCGCAGCGGGAGAATGAACTTCTTCGCTGTACGTCCCAAGATGCAGCACGCACCGCGACTCGGGGCAACTTGAGTCACTTACACGACTCCACAGAGTCAGCGCTCAGTTACCACTGCATAATTCTTTCAATGTCCCATGGGCTTACATAAAGGCCGAGGCTATTTTGCTCCGACTGGAGAAGAACTTCAGGGGTTGGAGCTGTTGAACCGGTTGGTCGAAGCCGTCCCAACTCCGGTCTATATGATACAACTAGACGACCATCCCGGGTACACAGTGGCCGATGCTCATTTAACCAAGTTAGTTTACATACGAAACCTGGTATGCCCAGGCATAATCGACTTGATAGACCTGACTCTGCGGAGCATACCCCATTCTCGTCCATGGCCTCAGTGAAGGATCCTGCGACGCTTGGTACCAATAATCCTGTAACGGTCTTCAAAGCGCGAGTTTCATCACAGACTTAGTGTCCGCGATTGCAAAAGGCTGCAACATTCGAGGGCTAACGTAGAGCGAGTACTTATTAAAGACGAGCCATCCAATTGATGGATAAAGACCTAGCACCCTGAGGTCAAAATTAACCGCCCACGATTATTTCCGCGCTCCGGCCTCGTCGCTGTCATTTGGTGGGCCACAGGATGATATGGTAAGTAGCAATAGTCAGCCTGTGTCACGAGGTGAACCTGAAGGTCATGTTTCTCAGGTTTCGGAAAGGTGCGCGCTGCGCATCTGCTGTGCCCAGAGATGGAACGTTCAATTTCCGCCTGCTCGGGTTTCCAAGTCGGTTCAGGGTTGTACTTCCACTGCGCCCCGTGCCCGACCTTGCAGAAGTTCTGCAAGGAGACCCGTCCGAACGAATTGTATCTGAACGACCATAATTACACCGATGGCTCGCGATATTGTGTGATCTCCCGGTGGCACCGCTGCATGATAGCTCAGCTGATCAGACTGTTATAGCCGGGTCAGTCCTTATCAGCAGCTTTCGATGGTGTGCAATGACACAAACATTCGTGAGTCTCGGAAAGAGAGGAACGTCTCTGCGCTGGGCCTCGCAAAAACCTTTGCTTGATCACGAGCTAGCCAATGGGTGCCACGAACGTGGTATATGGGAAATTCGCATAGATACTCCGAGTCGGGATTTAATCAGCATGGGCTCAGTCAGCGTGATACCGGCGCCACTACCAGTCAGCCTTGCGCCATCTGCACCGACTTTCTGACGGGCCCTGAAGGCAGGATCGTCCTCGTTTCAAATATGGATACGCCCCGCATATATAACGAGCCATCCGATTGATGTAGTTCTCCATCTTCAAGTCCAGCTGTTACAATGGTCCTCAAACTCTACGGTTTCAATAGGTCCACTTGCACCCGTCTCGTTGCCTTGATCTGCAAAGAGAAGGAGATCCCTTATGAGCTTGTGCCCGTCGATCTCACCAAGCGCGAACAAAAATTGCCCGAGTTCACCAAGTTCCAGCCATTCGGCCAGGTTCCTTACATCGTATGTTGAACCACACTAGGTTCGTTACCGCACTGACCCATGATTGCAAGGACGACGATGGCTTCATCGTCTACGAGTCTCGCGCCATCGCTCGCTACTTGATCAAGAAATATCCTAACCAGGGTACCACAGGCCTCATCCCCACCGATTTCAAGGAGGAGGCCTTGTTCGAACAGGCGGCCTCTGTTGAGGTCTCCCACTTTAACTCCCACGCCGGTCCTCTCGTGTACGAGAAGGTTTTCAAAGTGTATGTATACATGCATATATGTGAACCTCCGATTACTGAACGGCGTGTCAAAGGTACGCTGGTGGTAAAACGGACGAGACCAAGGCTGACGAGCACCTCAAAAACCTGGAGGCGAAGCTCGATGTATATGACGCCATCCTCGGCAAGCAGAAATACCTCGCTGGCGACGTACGTTGATGGTCGTGCCGGCATCTGATGTTCAGATCGCTCACGAGCTTGCAGAACGTGACCCTCGCTGACCTCCAGCACTTGCCTTATGGAACCACGCTCTTCTTCGGTGGTCTCGGCCATGTGATTGAGAAGAGGCCCAATGTAGCCAGGTACGGGAGTTGCGAGCTCGTTCATGCAATTAGTGTTGACTTGGTGTTCGATTCTAGATGGTGGAAAGATATCTATAACAGGCCTACTTGGCAAGCTGTCAAGGACGGGGCTTAAGTGATGAAGCAGTAGCTCTGCCGAAATGGAGGCGCATGCACGGATTCTCGACCGTCGTGTACAATCCTCGTTTCTGTACTTGTGTCCGATGTCTTTGCGCGATAGTGAAACACGCTATGTAGACACATTCACCAGCGTACTTGAGCCATCGGCCACTGGCAGCTGTGAGGAGGTTGTCTGCCATTGGCGCGATGATGTCACCTTCTGCAGTAGGTCCAACGTCCAGCAAGCTAAACAGGAGATGAATCACTCAGTTGGAACTTGAACGAGTACACAGGAGCTGGCTTACTAGTTTCCGTTCTTGCTCACGACGTCCACCAGAGTTTGGATGATGGTCGTGCCATTCTAGCGTATTGTTTGGACCACCAGTGTCGCACCACTTCGACAAACGTCAGCTGGAGTACACCAACCTCATACTGACGCACCATGATCTCCGTCCCATAGTCAAGAGCGAGAGAGAGCATGTGGGGGTACTGTAGGTCTTGGACGTAGTCGGAGATATTGAGCATGCCGGTGTAAGGTTCGAGTTCTGAGTAGTTGAAGGCATTGTGAGCGAGTTCTCCGGGCCATTGCTAGAACACATATGGTGTATAATAGGGATTGAACCTTGAATTATCCGATACCCATCAGGGGCTTGTCGTATCTGATGTTCGAGAAGGATGACCTACTACTCGGGGAACGAATAATAGGTCCCACGGTGAAGGTTGGGTTTCTCAGTTTTCGCAGTCTCCATGAGCTCCTTGAGAAAGTCGCGATAAGGGTTGAGGTATACGCTGCTTCGGTGCGTAGTGTTCTTGGTATCAAACAAGCCATATCCGTCATGGTGTTTCTGTGGAGAGCATTAGCATGGAAGATAAGAACACTGATGCCTCACGAACCGCAACACAGACAAAGTATGTCGCTCCGGCTTCGTCGATCAAATCTAACCAAGCGCTTGCATTCCAGTTTTCCGCTGTGAAATTGGCGATACAGTCATCGTAAACCACATCCTATGCGTCAAACATGGGTAAGTCATGGTATAGTCCTAACCCGAAGTGGGATCCTCACTGGTCCATAGTGCTCCAGATGGTGCTTCTAGGTGGGATTTCTCGAATTTGGTGGGTTGTGTAGCGACCAGCTAGATCGTGTAAGCAACGCAGGAGTCACTGGTCAACGAGACAACCTACATAAGCTGGAACGCTATAGATACCCCAGTGAACGCTAGTGCGTGTGAGCAGCTGGTTTCTAGAGCATCTCGTCTCGTACTCACAATATCCCGTATTTTGCTTGGTTCCACTGGAATAAGAGTCGATACAGTCACCTGCCGAAGAAAACAACACACCCAAGTCGGCGGCTCATGTGTAGACAGGACGCTCTCGTCAGCTGTCCATGTCTGTCGGAGGGGTGTGATGAGCCATCCAGAAGACGTCGCGACCACATTCCCATTGGAATCTTTGATCGTGATCGTTGCAATTCCACTGCCTTTGTTATTCAACACGAGGACATCGAAACGCGCCTGATCCGCCACCACAAGACGGTACACCATCCCTGGCGTTACTGTTGTCACACCTTCACCAGTCACTTCTACCTCGTATTTGAAGTGAATCAATGTGTTTGGGGACGACGCAAGACTGCCCGGTAGAAGATTTGCCAAGGTGATTGCGACCGCTTGGACACGTTGCCCAATGACATCCTCCCAACACGCGCTAAATTGAACACTGCGGATCGAGAGCTCGGGACCTGTGGGTACAGTAGACGGGACAGCGGATGGCGTGATAGATATCGCGAAGATATAAAGCCTATCTGGAGTGTTCACAGACTGCGGGAGCGTGATACTCTTCAACGGGACGCGCGAAGGAATGGATACCGAGAGTTGGAAAATTTGAGATGAATTCCAGTTGGTCGACGCGCCATAGTTGTCAAAGTGGTTGGGACTGGTGCAGGATGTAGTTAGTATCCTACAGGCATGCAAGGTTGTGAAATGGGCTCACGTTCGGATATCGCCCCAATTCAACGTCCCTCCACCAATTCTTTTCTGTGACTAAAACAATCTGTAGTAGTGACAGAGTGTGTGGCAGGGTAAATCACATAGAAGTCCTGAGACAGAATTATCTGCATAGTTGAGGTTGAACGTGTCGTTGAATTGAACTAATATAAAATGTTCGTTAGTCTGCTTCATTGGCATTGTATTCATACTTACGGTCCACCCCATCTCCGGCATAAAGCAGGTGAAGTTCATGGACATAGGTCGCGTTCGGAAGTTCTACGATCTGTCCGTTGGCGATAACATTATCGTCTCCTGCGCTCCAAGCAGTTGGGAGGTCATACTAAACATACATGCATTCAGCTGCCACGAATCCCAGACGAAGTAACGTGAATTACCGTAACGCCGTTGTGAAGCCAAAATCCTGTGGGTAGATATTCCGCCGCACAAAATCACCTGTGGTGTCGATAGATGCAGCCTGATTATCGAAATAGGGTGATAGTTGGATCGGGATCGAGGGAAATGGAATAAGAGAGGCAGAAGTGGCCTCAAAATATGCGAGTAAGGTCCCACAGAGGACAGGAATGCGGATTGCCTTCATGAAAGCCCTTACAGAACAGTCCCCTTCAGCGAACAGGCTTTTTGTACGGGTTAGAATCCTGTGAGAAGCACATAAATTTTCCGGGAAACTCGTCTCAGCACGATCGTGGCATGCATGATTCTGATTGGGGTTAACGCTCTGATGAATGTCCGGGAGAAGCGAAGAAAAGAAGAACCTACAAGGGATGGCGTTTCGTCGCTCTGTTTCATGCAATACTGTTTTTAGCACCAGCATAATGGACTGATGGCGAGCCGGCGCTTAGGATTAGCGAACGATTCAAGGGCGGCGTACGCTGAGGATGAAGACCTCCTTTCGAACAAATTCGCTGGCACCGTGTGGTGAAAGCAAGGACTTCTGCGCTCAGTTGCCGTCATTTTGGTGGGCCTACAGGGTGTTTCCTGCTATGTAAGTAGCCGGGATTTGTGCCATCCCTCCTTTTCGGCTTGATTGTTGTCCTTTCTGTCTAGGCTTTCTGCAAAGCGTCTGAAATGAGATTTACAAGTGTGCAGTGAAGTCACGCTGCGACGGTGTATGACGTCAGTCCCCGCGGTCACGCGACCTCCACAAATGAATATTGGCGTCGACAGCGTCGCGAGTCGCGACTGTTCAGACTTGTTCTCTTCCTCAAACATCAATATGCAACTTGGAACCTTCACCGCCAATATACTCGTCGACGGCAGGGCGTTGGAGGAATATGATATCGTATCCGAGAGTCCAACAAAAGTGACCTGTTGGGTCGCTTCGGAGGAGGGAAAGGTACATCTTACGCTTTTGTCTCTTTTTCTACATTCTAGCCTTGATGATTCTAGTCTTTTAGTGTTCAATGGAAGTGTCACGAAGAATCACGCGTCGCAGGCACTAAGGGACGGGTGCACGTGGACGGGCTGGGGTGCGGAAGCCAATTGAATTCCCCTGGTGTCTTGGGTGTGCAGGACACCGCTACTTTCTCGTCTTTCATCGGTGGTACGTCGACGCGGGACCTCAAATTTTCTCGAATTCAGCTCAGCGGTGAGTTGCCTCGCCCCGTAAAGGGCTACCGTTAGGATGTATACAATTGATATAGAACACAGATGACGATTCTCTTTTGAATAAACAAATACACAAGAGCCTTGGAGAGATCTCTCTGGTAATCGTACGTGGTGAGATGGTTAAAGAGCCTTGCCCGCGCCCCGCTGGCAACAGGGACGTCTTCGTGCCGGGTAATGATCAACTCCACGAAAGGTCCAAGAAAGCAACAGTCCATTGTGTCGGGCAAGTATCGAGTTTGTATACATATATATGCATCATTCATTCAGACTTTCAGCTTTGGACCAGAAAAGCCCAGGCGATACTCTCGGTATAAACGGCGCTTAATCCGCAACAGCGAACCAGAAATCGCTTTCGTGTTCAAGTACCAACCACTCAGTATTTATATCCGCAAATATTGCTGGATACCTAACGTTTAACTTTCACTCAGGCGTCCTGCAAGCTAACGGTATCGCTCCAAGACCCACGTCCACTGATGCTAGTGCAGGCCATGAGAGCAGCTCCAGTGAACGTGATGTTGGAATACCTCAGGCTGATGATGATCGTACCTCTGAAGACATCAAACCAGCCGAGTTGAATGACCGCATACAGGGTTTGGAGGTATTTTTCTTGTTTCTTTGCCTACTTATATGCCTCATTGATATTTCCCTGCAATAGAATGAACTGAAGCGTCTTCGGGAGGTGCAAGGTAGCAACTCTAAAGACCAGAAACCAAAACGGATCAAAACCGAAGACTGCGGGAAACGGAGACGTCTATTTGCTCCGGGGGAGATCATTGATCTCACCATATAGTTTTGATCGCGTCCGTGAGTCTTATGCAATTTTGCACGATTGTTCCGTGTTCGTCTTGGGAATGCCAGTACAGTATGCTCTGATACTACCTACACTACGTTATTCATGATTATAGTTCGGTACATACTCGATTTCGTTTTACTTCTTTGATGTCATCTTCGTTGTATAGTCCCAAGAGCCTTAGGGATACAGTCAAGAAGCCAATCGACACATGAGCCTCGTCAATGAAGACAAGAATGATTATGGCAGGGCTTTCTCTCTCAGCCTAAGATCTAATCGTGTCCATTAAATGCGCCTAACTCGAAACAACAATGATGTTAGACGCAATGTTAAACGCACTTGACCCAACTTGAAAGGGAACGGACAAGGCGAGTTTCTAACGCACTGGCAGTTGATGAACCGAATTGCCAAAGTGTACTTACGGGAAGTCTACCATCAGTTGATGACCCGCGAGGCTGGCACACCGAACCAGCGTTACAGTTATAACATAGATCTAGTACTTAGTATCCAAATGCCACGCTAATCCAGTGGAAATTCCAGCATTGGGCAGCGAACAATACAAATGCTCCTATTGCTACATGATATAACTTGGGAGTACACAAACGTGCGTTCTATGAAATGGTTCCGGCCGTGATGAAAGGTGTTCGAGCATGCAGGGTATGCAGAACTTGGTTGAGATACTGATACTGTAGGAAAAGCCCTGAAAACGACAATGAAGAACCATACGGGACCTTGACCTAAGGTAACGTGGGGGACACGACATTGTCCTCTTCTCGCCGTCTGGGAACCATCCATTCGAGCACGGTAGACATTTTCGGGAACGCCTCCGGATCAGGGTCCATAAGGCTATCTCGAGGACTTTCGTGCGATCTGTTGAGGGACGGCAGCGAGTACATAATTCTTCCAACGTTCTTGCCAGAACGTTGGAAGAATTCTGTACTCGCTGCCAGCCGCAACTCCACAGATCGGCGAGCATCGGCTTGTAGTGTCCTTTGCGAACTTCCGGCGCAATGTAGCCTTCCGTGCCGACAACCCCGCTGTATATGGCGTCCGGGCCAGGCACGCGAATAGAGATGCTAAAGTCGATCACGGATGAATGGCCGCCTTCTACAGGAATGACGACATTCTGTTTGATATCCATATGCGCAACATTATGCTCGTACATGAATGCGACTGCTTCGACGAGTTGTAAGGCCACAAACCACAATTGTTTGTTGGGATTCTCCAGCAGCATCAGCGGCAGGCATCGATATCACAGTACGTCCTTTAACAGGCCAGAATCGGACACCGAATCGATCTGTGTGTATTGTAGAACCTTGACCTCCCTCTCTCGTTCCACGAACTTGAGGTATCCATACTTGTCGCCAGTTTTGTTCGCAATCACGGTCAGTAGAGGATGCTAGGGTAAGAGTTAGTCCGAATACCGCTGAAGACAAGAACTGGTACCCCCATACAATGAAATCTATCCGATGCCAAATGACTTGGATATCCTCGGCCTCAAACCCGCAGATCATTTTCGTCTTGTGACCCGTCAGTACCTTCCGTGATAGAGTCCGCGGCGATAGTCTAAAAGTTGGTGAAAGTAAAAGTTCTCCGAATCACATTCCGAAAAGTCAATCACTAAATACACGTCTGTGGGAAAGCATGCTTGCACAATTTCGTTCTTGAAAGAGACGTCGTCCTGTTGCAAACTGTGCTTGACGATAGCCACTGGATGTTCCAGCTGGTAGAACTCGCAATCGCGGTACGAAACCTTTTGAAAGTGTCTACCAATGTCTGAAGACTTGAGAAGAAATCGACAAGGAGCTCGTCAAGTAGACCTGAAACACGATAATTCTTGCCGTTAATGACGGCGAAGAACTTGATATCGCCTGTAAATAAATGGCGAGTTAATTGAAAAAGAACGGTGTACATGAAAATCGAGGATAATACTCACTGAGTGGAACGGGATTTTTGATTAGCCCCGATTACTCGGTCCTGGCGTCCGTGGGGGTAATCATGCACAAATCATCTTCGAGGAGTTGTGGTGATATGAAACGGAAGCCAACTCCGAGGATGAGTCTTCTGACAAATGATCTGTTGCGAAGAGCAACGTTGATATGTCTGGATCCCAGGGGTTTAGATAGTGCTTGTTTCTCTCAGGCGATCATGTGATAGTCCCCCCGAGGGGACAGACAAGAACCGGCGTGCAAGAGATGGATCGAATGGTACGAGAGCCTAGATCCAGACCCGGCGCATGTATGCACTCGTCATAACAATTTCGCATGTGTGATCGATTCACGTTAGCAAGGCGACACAAGGCAAGAGAGAATAAACGATCTTGGGTAACCGCAACACCACGCGCGCAGTTCAACTCCCCCCAATCATGCCGTCGTCTCAACTGTCGCCTTGCCCAACTCGGTCACCACCTCGAGCATCCGGTGCGTCAAACGCGAGCGCGTGTAGACAGGCGGCGGTGCAGCGGGTGACGAGAATGGAACCCCGGATTCGCGAGTCAATTCAATGAAGATCAGATTGTTTATTTTTGTCCAGTGCGACCCACGTACATGTATAGCCCATCCCATACTCGGGGGCTGTAGTAATACGCTGGTCCTGAGAGGGTGACAGACTTGGAGTCGAAATGCCAGCTAGATGGCATGTTCTCACCAATGAAACCATTTTTATGGAGTTGCGCGTGGTGCATCCCAACGACATTGCGGGTTTTTTTATTAGCAGGCGACGTGTGTGAGACGCCACATTTCCACATTTCCTAAAACGTGGCCAACTTTGCTTCTACTACTCTGTTTCACGTCCAACTTGCACTCGACACCTGTCCGACTTACGATTCGGTACGTTCAAGACGCGCAGTTGCATTCGTTGATCTCACTTGACATCTCCCATCCTAATCACAGACCCGTATCCCTTGTAAATCCCTCCCAAACCTTCCCGCTCCTTTACCTCCCTCCATCTTCAAATGGCACCACGTCGCGTACCCCAATCTTTGAGCCCACACGACGCCCCCTCCTTCTCCTCCTCCACGCCCTCCTCGCCCGCCAACATTGCTTTCCCCCTGGCCCGCTCAAACTCTCCATCGGGCATATCCCATTTCCTTTCAAAACCCTCAAAATGGTTTGGACGGAAGACTTCGGACCCCCGCGCCATCTCCTTCGTACCTGAGCCCAGGTCAAGTTCAAGTTCTGTCAGGCGGCCCAAAATTTCCAGACCCACAGACCCTCGTCCCATCCTCCCCTTGTCCTTCCAGGCAGAACCCCACGCTATGGATGCCACAAAGTATGTGTTCGCTCTAGTCATTCTTTAATGCTGTCGCGTGCCGGCTCATATATTCCCATCAATTACGTCCATTTTTCTGCCGGTCTCTTACTGACATCATGCTATACAGGTCCGTTGCAGAACTTGCTTTTAAACCGAAGAAGTCACTTGAATTAAATTCAGCATACCCCTCTTCTTCCCAACAACCTTCCTCCGATGTTGACGGTACTCTTGGCGACCTTCGCCAGATATCACGCAAAACTTGGTCAAAGTCCGCAGATGACCTCAGAAGCTTCCCCGATCCATCTCATTCTACGGCCGATATTTCCTTTCAGCACAGGATACAAGAATACCGTAATAGAAGCAATAGCAGTGCTACTCTGCATCCTGCCTCTACCGCCAACAATGCTATCCCCCCTAGCCCCATGTTCCAGTCTTTTCCCTCCGCCCCGTCCAATATAGCTAATACTCCTCCCGATGACTCTCTTATTATCAATGAACCTAATATATCCATATCCGTTTCCTCTCCCACATCGGATGGCTTCGTGTTGCCTGACGATTCGCCACCCACCTCAAACGCTCGAATGCACTCCTTCGCGCCGAGACTGCCGACAAAACTATCTGCTTCCAAACTGGCTCTCTCTCCGAGTCCCAAAAGAAAAGGGTCAGGTGACTCAATGAAACCTCCCGACAGCGATAAATCTTCCGGTACTTCAATGGGCCGTGGGGGTTTCCCTTTCAGTCTCGCCGGTCCTTCTCACAAACACTCCGCATCCAATCTAGCTGCACAGGCTTCCGCAATCCAACCCTCTTCTTCCTTGCTAGCTCCACCCACATCTGACGACGCGCCGGAACCTGACGAAGGCATTGTTTCGAAACGAACGTCTCAGATCACCTACAACTCTGGATTCATCAATCGTCTGACAGACCCTGCGCCGATGATACAGGCTTACCAGAGACCCTACAATGCAGCTACTCATCTCCCTCTGGCAAAGGGCTGGAAACCATTTAAAGCCGAGCTCAAAGGGTCAAAGTTATATTTCTATAAACCGCCAAGTGATAGAAGCGCTGCAATCAAGGACTTGTTTCCTACAGAGGTCATCCCGCCAAGCCTCGAGGATGAGACGGTCGCGGAATTGGAAGTCTCCGAGGAAGTCGGGCGGTCAGGAAGGGGGAGAGATGATGGTTTGGGATCTCTCGGAAGGAAGAAGCGAGCCTATTGGGGAAGAAGGACACATCCCGAACTAGTGGTCAGCGAAGGGCATATCGTTAAGGGAACCTTCGAAGCGCTCGTGCACGAAGCTGTCTTTGCAACCACATTTGTTGTTCCTGTCGCGGACGGGAATGCCGAATTCTCAGATGGAAGAAGTCCCGAGTGGAAGGATTTCTCCTCTGCAATCATCCTTTGTCTCCCTTCCTTCGCGGATCAGTCCAAGTTCGAGAACGAATTTACTCGCCTTTGTTCCAATTTGCTCAATGGAGCAGACCAGGATACCAAAGAGACCGAACGCACCAGAGTAGTTTGGATGGCCCAAGAATATGTCAGATACTACGGCACCCCATCTGACACTTCTGGTTGGCAAGAATTCACATCCAGCGCCATTCCAAACTGTGCCATTAATCCACCCTTTACCAATGGTGGTATGCCCAAATCTGTTTCTACCCAGGCGATGTATACACCATCTCCGAACCCGAACTTGGGAAGCCCGCAGATGGATACTACGAGTGTGATTTCTCCGAATCTCGGGACATTCTCGCCAAGACCTCAAGACGGCAAGATGGCTTCTTTGATGGAAGCACTAGGAACACCAGCCGTTTCTCCAGGAAAGCCATTCAACTCTCGACAACAGCGCGCACAGCTTCCGGGCCCTGATCCAGCGGAACGATCACCGAGAGTTTGGGCAATGCTCGCACAAGACGGTTTCTCTCGTGAAATCCTCTCGATGCTCGATCCTCATTTGATTGCTCTCAGTCTCCAAACATTCCATCGACGTGCGTTCCAGAGCCTCCCCGACAATCTGACAGTGGATCATGTCCTCGGAGCGGACGGCTCGGAGGATGTTGATGAGCCCCAGACGGTGTTGCCTCACTCGACCAAGTTCTTCGGTAGCGATGATCATCCTCACTGGCTGACAAAATTGCTCTTGGTGCAAATTCTTGGTTCGGATTCGTCCAATACGAACAATTCACACCTGGACCGTGCGGCTCGCACACACTCACGCTCCGAGGTCATCTCAATTTGGGCCAGGGTGGGAGAACTTTGCCGTACCGCCGGAGATGAGTGTTCCTGGAAGGCAATATCGGCTGCGTTGTGCTCCCGTCCTGTAGCGAGGTTAATAAAAGCCTGGAGGCGTGCCGACAGACAGAGTGTCATCGCTGTGGAATCGTGGGTTTATCCCGAGAACGACGGGCACGTGGCAACTGCGAGAGAGCCGATGATAACCACTTGGGGAGGGGACGCGAATCAACAGATGCGCTACGAATTGGATCGTGCACGAAACGAGGTGGACGAACATTGGGCCACAGAACCGCTTTTGAAGACCAGGAGTATATTCGAGGATTTCAGGACGCGTTTTGCACTATGTTCCAGGACGCCCGTGGAGGCTGAGTCGCTTTCGCCGGACATTGTCAAGTTAGTTTCACTCTGGGAGGACTTGTCCGAAGGGAAAAACGTGCAGAACGCGTTTTCTCTGAAATTCCAGCGGTACGTTCCATCAATCAAGGGCTTGGGGATGGACATTGATGCAGTGCTAGTGTCGACCAGTTTATGTCGCTCTCCTTGGCTGCGGAGCCGAGGAGGAAAGGGCTGTTCGAGCCATTTTTCTGGAGTCGCTCCGCTGCGCCTCCGCACACATATTGTCACCCTCTGGTTCCCCTGCTCTTTGTCGAACCTTTGCCCACCGTCTCGCTTATCGATCGGGGTCAAGTATGGAGAGGTCGTCTTGAGAGCGGGCCGACAAAACTCAGTGTGGAAGAGCTGCAGCAACTTCGCAACATCGACGCCTCGTTACGTCCGTTCGGAAAGAACGATGCTTCAGCGAGTAAAGATAAATTGCTCAAAATCGGAGACGTCGATCTAGGAGGGACCGCCATTCCTGTGTACGACGGAGAGCTACTTCTCGTGGCACGACCAGACAGGGATGCGGGCTCAGCTTCGCGACCCGCATCGCGCGCTCCGTCTCGCCCGCCTAGTTCAGCGATCGAAACATCGGGCAGCGATAGGGCGATAGTGCGTACGCCGTCGATCCGAGTGAAGGCGGGTTCTTCCCAGGGCCTGGAGCGCAAGAGCAGCGTACAGCGAAGGAACTCTCTGCCAGCTATATCCCAACGCGCTACCCATCCCGTGATGACAGAGGTCTCTACCGAGCGGCCCATTCGAGTGCTCGTGCAAGCGGGGACTCTGGACAGGCTGGTGAACGTGCTTATCCATGGTCTCAAGGGTGTTTCGGTTGCAGTGGCGGATGACAATGGGGAAACATCATTGCGGGATGGGAATACCAGGGATTTGGTCGTCGATCACTCCGAGTTTGCGCGGGTGTGGTGGAATGTGTTCCGTAGCTTCGTGACACCGATCGTATTTTTCGAGGTGGGTCCAAGGTTTACATACTTTTATCGGTGGCTCACGAGATATAGTTCTTGCGCAAACGGTTCGTAGGGAGTCGGCCCTCTAGCAACACCTCCACGAACGCCCCGATCCACGTTGTACAATACCGTTCTGAAATCTTTGGGGCTGTCAAGGAGTGGATTACCACCGGTGGGGGTGCACAGGACTGTCTGGATGATGTTCAGCTCTACGAGACGGTCAGAGCCTTTTTGGAAGCACCGTTGGATCGTTCGGTGCCCGACTGTGCTCCCGCCGAGGATGACGCTGAACTTGCCCAAGCTTGGGATGATTTGGAGGTGACGAGGAAGAACACGCTGTCGACGTTTATATCCCACACCTTGCGTCCACCAGCGCTCGCCATTGCTGTTCTCCGATCCACTGGGACGGTTTCGCAAAATCGAGGTTTCGGAAATCAAGCACCAGACTTTGATCGAGTTACTGCTGAAGATTTGGTGGAGAACCTGAACGCTA
This sequence comes from Imleria badia, assembly GCA_015039435.1. Classification (NCBI taxonomy): domain Eukaryota; kingdom Fungi; phylum Basidiomycota; class Agaricomycetes; order Boletales; family Boletaceae; genus Imleria; species Imleria badia. Next base: position 10,726 of record MU130760.1, on the reverse strand, counting down.
TGGGTTATGCTGCGTTCAGCAACGTCTCGGAAGAAGTGCGTATTTTTCAGTTGTTATAACTAACTTTCTATTGACCTTTGACAAAGGATTTGTTTATCACTGCTGATTTACTTGAAGTACAAAGCGCTGACCGGACGGGGTGGTTCTCTACGCGGGAGACCAGTTCCTTGGATGACGCCGACATTCAGACAATGTACTCCCACCTCTTGGAGGTCGAACCATCGTCGATGATATCCGATTCCCAGGACTCTGTCTATCGTCTGCTTCCCCCCAGCGTCCGGAGCTGTATACGGGCTTACAACATCCTCCGCAAATGGACAATCTCGAAACTCGTGGCGCCGAAGCTTGGCATTCGAAGCAGGCAGGCTCGCATGGACTTGTGTCTACGGGCCATCGAGATCGCTCGTATGCGCAGCCTCGAAGGAGGCTCTGGCCTCGCCGAACCCCACGAACGACCCGTTGTCCGATCGTTTGTGGAAGCCGTCCTCACCGCCTCCATCATTAGCCCCGAGAGTCGGATGCATCAGCGCCCATGGCAGAGCGTGGCCCATATCCGTGGTGTCCAATGTGATAGCCTCGGCGCGCTACTATCGCGACCGACGGTTCCGAAGAAGTCATATGGAGATCCCCTGATCGTCGATATTAGCTGGCTTCTGGAACGCGTGCTCGAGATTGTCAGCATACCAAATGCTGTGGCGATATCCCCGGAGGATCCGCAGTCGATTATTAATCTGGATAAGCGCAGGTTAGGCTTTTTTCTTTTCCTTTTGAGGGTCGGCAGTGTGCTGATGTGTTCTCCAGACACTTGTGCGACGTCGTACTCAACACGCCGACGTTGCTCAGCAAGCGTGGTCTTTCCAGGGAAGACGTCGACCGACGGGACTTTGAGCGCCTGAACAATATCGAAAAGGAAGTGAGCGTCCTTCACTTTGATCTTCGTGGGATCAAGGAGGAAGCACAACGAGAAGCCCTTCAAGCCCAAACTGCTGGTTCTGCTTCCGCAAAAAAGGTTGTCCGACCTTTCCAGCGTCTTGTCTCGTTCCAGCACGAAAAGAACAAACGGGACAAGTACTTGTATGATCGGCTCAGCAAAGACAAGAAGCAGGAGCAGCTTCGGATGGAACGGCGGGACGAGTACCTGAACAAGGTGATGCGACCCCGGAAACCGATGACGCAGGCGCAGAAGCAGCATCGTATGAAGAAGAGCTATTCGTCTGCGTTCTTCCAGTTGATGCGACCCATTTCGAGCGCATTTACGGACCATACGCTGATGAAAAAGTCGCCTGTGGAGCTGGATTTCACGCCGTCTGGGAAACCGTCGCTGGTGCTCTCCATCGTGGGCGCCAAGGTGGCCCACTTTATCAATAATGAACGGTCGTACATGTTCCAACTGGATACGGAGGAGGGCGAGCAGTACTTGCTGCAGGCATTTTCGAGGCAGGAGATGACGAGGTGGATAGATACGATCATGAATGTGTCCAAGGTCGCTGCGAAGCGGCGTCTGACGTACCTCGGCAACTCTCCCAAGCCTCAGTTGTCGGACCATATTATGGATCCTGTCGGGGCACCGTCGACTTCCCGGGATCCTTCAGCTGGTGGGTATTGCTTTGATTCGTGCGCAAAATGACGGTACTGATGAGACGCTGCCTAGTCTTTGGTGTCGAACTGGAGTTCTTGCTTGAGCGCGAAGCAGGTGGAGCTGAAGTTCTACCTGGCACGATCCCATCCGTGATTGCGAGCTGTCTGTTGGAAGTCGAGACCCGTGGGTTGAGTGAAGTTGGCATTTGTGAGTCTTTCATTCCGTCCCGGAGGCAACTGTCTTTTAAAGTCGATTCGTCCCAGATCGTATCGCAGGTGCTGTTTCTGAAATCAACGCTCTCCGTGAGGCGTTCAACAGGGGTGAAATGCCAATCACTGAGAGCTCGGATATCTATGCGATCTGTGACTTGATCAAGTCGTGGTTTAGGCTGTTGCCAGAACCCGTGTTTCCCGCGCCGGCGTACTTTGCTATCATCGAAGCTATCAGTATGTGAATTTTTCTGTCCATATTCTCGTCTGATTTCATGTGATGACAGAGGTGGAAAATCTGCATGCACGGTTGTCGAGCATTCGAAGTGTCGTTCATGCGCTCCCACGTGGCAACTTTGATTTACTGAAGCGCGTCGCTGAACATCTCGACAAGTGCGTCGTTTTCTTTCTTGGCAAATAGGGCGTTGACCTCATCGTTGTGTTCTAGGGTCACCGACTTTGAGGAACAGAACCACATGACGGCAGAAGCGCTCGCGATCGTGTTCAGCCCGAACCTGCTGCGAGCACCTCAAAATGACTTTGCGCTGATCCTCGCCAATATGGGATATACCCACAAGCTTGTCAAGGCGCTCATCACTCACGTGCGCCGTTTTGATCGAGTCGTGCGAGGGTGACACTGACTCAAAACATAGTTCCACGTCATATTTGACGAAGATTACGAGGCCGAAAATGATGTAGAAGAGGATGACGTGGAAGCGCCGATCCTGGAAGAGGAAGAGGAAGAAGAGGACATTCCTCCATCCCAATCGACACATACGGGGTATGACGAATGATACGGCTTGTACTCGCGCGCGCATTGGGAGGCATCTTTCGACATCTTTTTCTACATTGGTGGACGCTCGTGTTGTGTTTGTTTTTTTCTGGAACGCTCTCCTTTCTCTTGCGGCACATTTATCATGGACATGTACAATTCCAATCACACGGCACTCCTCCCCTCTTGACTTTTTTTAGTAGATCTCGATCTCGCTTTCGTTCTTTTTTTATGGTCTATCATCCATTAGTCGGAACTGGCACAAAATTTATTATTGTACTGCAGTCTAGCTAAACTTTGCCTCATCAAGTGAACACGATCCTGTCTAGTCATCCTCGTCCCAGTTGCCTGCCTGTTGAGGTACTTTGGGTCCACCGGCGGGTTTGCTCATGATGATGCTGTCCACGCTGAGTACGGAGACTGCAGCTTCTGTGCCGAGTTTTATCGCCCATGACTTGGCAGCGAGGGAGTCGAGGATCTTGTAATCGGTGGCAACCAGCGTGCCATCTTGTTCAGCCTGGTGTCGTGTGATAAGTAAAAGACGATTGAGCCATGCGAGAGGCGTACCTCGACATCGACACCCCAGGCCTCTCCGCCCTTTCGCTGGTGCTTTTCCCACAATCGACCGAGCACCTCGTTGCCCCTCGCACCACCGAGCGCATTCTTCGCGAGCGTCCTCGGGACGACTTCGAGCGCGGTCGCATACCGCTTCACGGCATGCTGCGCGAGGCCCCTAAGCCCGCTCCCATACGCCTCCACGCGCCTCCCAAGCTCGAGCTCCGTCGCGCCCGCGCCGGGCACGAGCCGCGGATCCTTGAGCAGCGACTTGATCACGCTGACGCCATCGTCGATCGCGCGCTCGAGGTCGTCCAATTGGTTCGCCGTCGCGCCCCTGAGCACGATCGTCGCTGTGCGCGTCTTTTCCGCGCGTGCGTCGTACCCCGCCTCGTCCGCGGAGAGCTGGCGGAGGACGGTGACGCGGTCGCCGCCGATTTCGGTGGTCTCGAAGACGTCGACGTAGCCGGCTTCGTCGGGGGTGGGTGCGCCGATGCGGGCGAGGGGTGTGGCGTTGACGACGCGGCTGACTCTGCGGAGGTCGAATTTGGAGAGGACTTTGAGGACGGCGATGTTGAAGCGGTTGAGGTAGTGGAGGGCGAGTTCGCCGACGGAGGAGCCGGCGATGATGACTTTGACCCCCGCGTCCGCAATCTCTTTGAAGATCTGTGATGGGGTGAGCGTGCGGTCACGGAGATGGGTAGGGGGTGGACCTTTTCCATGTGTTGCTCCTCTCCGCGGGTAAAGTTGAGCATTTCGTCGGCGTTTTTGATAAGGACTGTGCCCTTGGTTTCGGTTTGGGCAATGTCGAGTGCGGAGGTGAAGACGGCGACCTTGGCTCTGGTGACTTTTTTGATGACGCCTTCTGGTTCACGACCGAATACCATGCCTTGGACTACACGGCTGCCGGCGAGGTTTCCGCCCATGATTTTGACGACGCGTACGTTGTCGACGTTGAAGTTTTTTGCGTTGTTGGGCATGACGGCCAGTGCGGCTTCTGCGACGAGTGCAGAGAGGGTGTCTTCGAAACCATATTGTTTCGATGCGATGGCGGGCTTGAGTGCCTCTGCAAGCGAGGATTGGGTGAACGGGGAGGGGAGGCTAGATGTGGATAGATCTCCAGGGCTGTTAGTTGCGTTTGATCGCGCGTCATTGGGACAGGGACGCACCCTCGAGTTCAGCAAGCGCCTTCGTGCACGCGAGTTCGTATCCTTTGATGACTTCGCTGGGATGTAGACCCATGATGAGGAGATGTTCTGCTTTCTTGAGCAGTTCGCCCGCGAATATGATCACGGTGTTGGTGGCATCGCCCATCTGGGCATGGTGAGTAGGGTGTGGTACAAAGGACAGATGGGACGGACCTCTGATTCCTGGGCCTGCGATGCCATGACGAGCAGCTTTGCAGCTGGATGTACGACTTCGACCTCTTTGATGATGGTCGCTGCATCGGACGTGACGAACAATCGACCGAGGTGATTGATCAAGAGTTTATTGCGCCCTTTAATCGCGAATCAGTAGAACGACGGGGACGAGTGTCGTGCAACGCACCGTTTGGCCCGAAACTCGTGCGTACGAGATTTGATAGCTCTGAGACGGCCTGGATGTTGCGCAGAACGGCGTCCTCGAGGCCTTGGATGTGCTAAACGGCAGCATCGGTGAGATCCACGTGTATTTACGAGCCATCGCACCTTGTAGCCCTCCTTGAAGAGCTGTATGTTGTTGGCTTTTGGTACTTTGAGCGACATTGTCGTACTTGTAGAGCCGCGACTTGCCTTGTTCCCAAACTACTTGAATGGTACTCAAGATATTCGGCGCAGTCGCCAATTCGTTGCTGCCTTCGTCGTACTATGTCCATGCTATCATATCTATCGTTGTCATTGTCGTCGTCCACGCCTTTGCACAAGGACGGGCAACAACCCGCGAGCGCGACCTGCATGCGCGCGTAGTCCTCGTCACTGTGCGTCTACCTTTCTTCTTCAATGCAGTCCTCATTCTTTCTCAGGGCGCCTTTACCCCCCTCGGGTTGACACTGGTCCAAAATCTGGCCCAACGAGGCGCCCATGTCATTGCACTCTCACCGAAACCAATCGACCACCCCGAAGTGGAGATTCTCATCGACCTCCTGCGCTCCACAACCAAGAACGACCACATTTACGCCGAAGAATGCGACCTATCGTCATCAGCCTCCGTCCGCTCGTTCTGTACTGGGTTCATCACGGGCAAGGACACCCGTCTGGACGCGATCGTCTTTGCACACGAGTACCAACCCATAGGCTCACTCCTCGTCCCCGACGACCCCGCAGAACTCGCAAAGCGTCGACGCGCGTCGTCGTTGGCCACATTCTTGATCATCACGTTGCTACTTCCGGTCCTCCTCGTTGCCCCAGCGGAACGTGATATCCGCATCATCAACGTCGTCAACCCGTTCTATGCAGCTGCGTCCTTGACGTCTTCGATAACAGAGGTACTTTCACCAACCGCGCCGCAGTTCAAGCTAGAAGGTCGGCGGGCTCTCGAGACGGTCATCTTCATGCGCCACCTGCAGCGTGTGCTAGATGCCCTTCCATCTGGTGGCCAGGTACCCAAAACGGACGAGACGACCGTCCGCGTAGTGAGCGACAAGGTTCAAAAGTCAAACATCGTCGCTGTTTCCGTCTGTCCCGGAATCAGTCGCACAGACACAGTTGCCACCCTTCTCAAGGCAAGTGGCACTCAAGCGCGACGGTCCATCCTCGGGACACTCATGTGAGTTGCTCATGGACTTGTTTTTTCGCTACTTCTGACAGTTTACTTAGCTATTTCGTCGCCCAGCCACTCCTGAGATTGTTGACCAAATCGCAGACGGCGACAGTTCAGTCGATACTCCACGTGCTCTTCCTTCCGACGCCGTTCAAGAGCTCGCCAACACCCACTTCCACTGAGAACGCCCCAGAAGAGGTATTGAAAGCAGGAGCTTTGTACCGAGAATGTGCAGTAGTGCATGTGCGAATACCCACGCCCGACGGCACACCTTCGGGAAGCGAAGAGCAGAGAGAGGGATCGATGCCAGACGACAGAGAACTAGGTGGCGTGCACCTCGGTCAATCCGTCTGGGAGTCGTTCGAGGTTGCGCTGAAAGAGTGGGAAAAGACTGTTCCTGCTTCTGACAAGGACGCTGCGGGTGATGATACCCCGTCGGTGGATACCCCTACTAGCTCTTAATGTAACTATCCTCTTGGTGTACTGATCAGTTCCACCCACACTCTTACGATTTCCTAGACACCTCTGCTGTACAGTGACATCGTGGATTAGACCAGATAATTTATCGATCAACAAAAAATCACTGGTAAATATAATAAACTGATGCACATAGGTAAAATATTATCCGTAAAGATCTCCGAATGTTCTGGCAGCGAGAACTATGCTTCATCTCGCTCCAGCGCGTCACCCACTGATTCAAGCGCTACCTTTGGCTTCAAGAGTGTCGTAGTCTTGAACTCGACGACGTTCCCTTGCACCTTCTCTGACCTCTGCAGACCTAGTGCGGTCGTGCAAAGTATGGTCTTTCCTTCCGAATCTTCCGCTTGTGTCTCGAAATTCTCGAGGGTGGCCCCGCATTTGTGGGCCACAAGTCAGCCGACGCCACCTCCTCACCCATCGCCTTGTTCAACCGTGACGACATCTTGACAATGTTGGAGATGCGTTCACCAAACTTTTGCGTGAATATACGATAGGTTTCCTCGTGGCTCTTGGTGCATCCCGCGGCGACGAGGATGATGACGAGTGTGTCGGAGATGTGAGCAACCATCGTCGCGTGGAGGTCGGTTTCCTGCAGGCACGCCACCGACCGCCCGGTGCCTGCAATTCTGCAACGTAGTAAAGAGAAGTTCGGTCACCCACGGTACTCCCACGGTGGTCAGGTGACTCGAGGCAGTGTACCTTGCACGATGCTTATAGACCAGCATTCACCGACGAAGGAGTTCACTCAGAGATTCAATGACAGGGAGAGTATCAAGTTGTTGGAAAGTGATTATGCTGCCACCCCCGATCGATCTCAATGTCTCTTGATACGCCTCCCTCAGGCTCGCTCGCCCATATGGCTGACTCGGAGTGGCCCGGTATCTCAACTCGACGTCATCGTATTGCCGTCGTTGTCATTCCTCTCACCTCTGGAGCGTTCCTGAATGCTCTGGGGGGTCATCAACGAGTCTCCATAACTGCAATGTCGTCGACTTTGCATTGCATGCGCGTGACGTCGTGTGGTGGTGGAACTGAGTCAGCGTCGTCAGAAGGCATTGAAGACACGCATCGTGCATCGATGCCAATTTCCAATGACCGCCATGCCTTCATGGATTGGGCGACCATTAGTATTACAGCCTGACCTGGACCTGTTCTCATGCCCCCATCAGGTCCCTGTGAAGGGAGTGGACTTTGATAATACTGGGGTGTAGATTGTAGCAACTTATTAGTTCATACAAGCTGGGGGTGGAATCTGTTGTACCTGAATCTACCATACAAGTTACAAGAAGCGACGAACACCATTTCAACGAAGAATCCGGTAAGACAGGGGCTGCACTTTCAACCTTGTCAAGGAAGGTGATGTTGTGTCCGGATCATACAAGGAAAAGACACGTCAGCAGTCAAGGCATACTAGTCATTGTATACAATAGAAGCGGGACCTCTGTTAGTTTTCTTAGGTTAGCAGAATGCATCATCCGTTGCTTGGGTCGTACCTCTTCTCAACACCCTGGAGCGTCATATGAGTGATGCAGCTATGGTTTCATACCCGAAACAATGACAAGACGTACCTTGTCATTCCAGCTAATCTGAGCTTTCAACTCCGTCAGGCCAAAGAGAAGGATGACGTCGAAAGACAAACGATAATAGTTACCCCCTCCAGCAGCTTTTCGTGGACGCAAAGAGCCGGCAATTTTAGAGGTGTCAGCAATCATGTCGCACAATGGGGTGAAGCATGCTTGGATAACCCACTCGTCAGCGATACGCATTGGCGACCTGGTCACCAGACTTACCAGGTTCCTTGTCCATCCAGTCGGGATCGGGAACATCCCCTCTGTATGCAAGAATTGATTCCTTCACATTGGTTAACTTAGAACGCGATTTCCGAGCTCTAGAAAACGAGTGGCGAAATTCTTGTTGCTCCGAAACTTGCACTCCCTATTGGAAAACTAAATGAAGCGTGGAGGTGAATCAGTAACCAGTGCAGACCTTCTTCAGTATTGATTGGAATGCGTTTGGTAGAACTACGGTCCCCGATGGTAAAGTATATTGCGTGTGTTGTCTCTCTCGGTGGTCGGCACGAGAAGGAATGTACCTTGTAACACATTTTATACCATACATGTACCTTGATGTTCGCGAGGTTACGAGCGGTTCAACGTAGGAAGACACAGCGCCATCTGCGACGGCCTTGTTACTGAAGAAGCGATGAGCACGACTCAACGACATTGGAACACACATACGGGTGACTAGGAGGCCTGCACAAGAGCACGTCCGAAAATACTGGATGTTGCTGAAGACAGTGATACAGGAAATTATTGGCAGCATAACCGCCGACTAGGAAAGCATGCTATCGACAGAGTACCATCAAGCCTGGCACAGAACGCAATGTCGGAATCAAGCTCACCTTGATTGGCATCTGTAACCTCATTGCTGCTTGGCGTTGTTTCTCGAAGGCATCAACGATCGCCTCCACAGTGGGCTCGAATAATTTTGCGACGTCTTCACTGTACGAGCGTTCGAGGGTCAGTACTCTGCATGAAGTATACTAAGGAGCATCCTTACCCCGCCAACTTGAGCTGGCCAGAGCGAATATCATACTGGGGATCTTTGTCGTGGACGGTCCCGAACTTGATATATTGCGGAACCTCAGCGTCACGGAACCTCAGCTTCGTAGTCTTGTCGAAAATCTCCTTCATCTGCTGGACGACGCCAGGTGACCCGTATCGTGAGTTAGCAAGCTTGGCTGTGGTAGAATGTGATGTTATCACAGTCCATGGATTACCGAGCAGCACATACACTTGAGAAACATGTGAGCTCTTTGCGTCACGAAAACCGATCCTTGTAGGCGACCTGTGGAGACAACGTATCAGAGAGAACTGAAATCGACCTGAGAAGTCTCACATTCCACAGGTGCGATCTCCTTGAATTCCTTTGGGAGCGATAGCTTGATGGAGTAGGCACTCAAGTCGATGGTGCCGCCTCCAGCATCAATGATGACGATCCCTTGATGTTCTGGCTCCTCTTCAACATCCTCTTCAAGCCCGTCGGCACTGACAATGGAGAGTTTGGAAAACGAGTCCGACGCCAGCACGTGTGTGACACAGAAATGAAGACTTGCTTCTCCCTCCGTTAGTAGATGAATTCGACTTGCATGCTCGTCTCCGCTAGGTATCAGCCCAGCAATCTCAGCAGCGCGACGAATCTGCTGTTGTTGTAGGCCTTCCCATCCATTCGGATGGGTGAGGATGAACTCGATGTTGTTCTCCATAGACCTCCACATGGAAGCGCCACTGGCATGAGATTCGATAATATAGTTGCGAGCGCAGGTGAAGAGATACCGCATAAAATCCCCAAGCACCTGGACGGCGCTTTTGCCATGGGGGAGGGGAGGGATGTCTTCGTCTTTGATGTGCGACGATGCCAAGTGCTTTGCTCGCAAGTGAAGTTTCCACCTAGTTAGCGTCTCTGTAAGCAAAGGAACGAAAAAAGGCTCTGTGAGCTCACCATTCAAGCTTATCCCAATTTTCTTCCTCTGCTTGATCGATGAGATGTTGTTGTAGGGCTTCAGCGCCAACGGCTCTCACGGTGCCTTGTCGGTCATAGTACAAGATGGATGGTATCTTTTTATCGCCCCCGACGTCTTCTTGGGCAGGATACCTGAATGAGCTTACGCGTCAGTGCCATCCACTTCCCCACAAAGTGTCACCAACCTCGAAACTCCGAGAACATTTGGAATTTCTCCAGGATCGAGTATGCAGTACGAGATTCCACTATACGTCGTACCGACGTCGAAAGCAACTACTAACTTGCGAGAAAGGCCACGGTACGGCTCGCGGGAGGGCATGTTGTGAGAACGTTACTGTGCTAGGTGGGGAAGTCGAAGAGTTGGCAGCGGGGAGGGGCGAGGGCCCTTGAAACCTAAGTGACCACGGACGGACACGTGACGGGGACCATGGTCGGCATGCGTCAACGGATAGGAAGATGCATTCAGTAATTGTACCCACACAGCAGGTAATTTGAAGTTAGGTCAAGGGGGTTTGATGTAACATGAGGTTGACATGAGGTATACCTTAACGGGGTGACCGACGATATAGGATTCTGGACCGAGATTACTACCCGTAAAAACCCACGAATGTTCTGACAGGGAGAACTACGCTTCATCTCGCTCCAGTGCGTCAGCCACTGATTCAAGTGCTACCTTTGGCTTCAAGAGTGTCGTAGTCTTGAACTCGACGCTGAAGTTCCCCTGCACCACCTTCTCTGACCTCTGCAAACCTAATGCGGTCGTGCAAAGAATGGTCTTTCCTTCCGAGTCTTCCGCTTGTGTCTCGAAATTCTCGAGCGTAGCCCCGTTGAACTTGTCACCCGCAGTCGCATTTGTGGGCCACAAGTCAG